>JANATG010000014.1:1200000-1704730 GCA_029449235.1 Linnemannia schmuckeri | reverse complement strand
AAAAACCCTAAAAAACCCTAAAAAACCCCTAAAAAACCCTAAAAAAACCCTAAAAAACCCTAAAAAAACCCTAAAAAACCCTAAAAACCCTAAAAAACCCTAAAAAACCCTAAAAAACCCTAAAAAACCCTAAAAAAACCCTAAAAAAACCCTAAAAAACCCTAAAAAACCCTAAAAAACCCTAAAAAACCCTAAAAAACCCTAAAAAACCCTAAAAACCCTAAAAAACCCTAAAAAACCCTAAAAACCCTAAAAAACCCTAAAAAACCCTAAAAAACCCTAAATGATGCCATCACCGTCTTTGTCGACAAGTTATCCAAGCATGTCCACTTTGTCCCCAGCACCACCACCGCCACCGCCCCCGACGTTGCTCGCCAGTTTTTCGACAATGTGTTCCGCCATCATGGGATGCCAACAACAATCGTCTCGGATCGCAATAGCAAATTCACCAGTCATTTTTGGCAGGAGCTCCACCGGCTTATGGATGTCAAGCTTGCGATGTCAACAGCATATCACCCACAGACGGATGGACAGACGGAAGTCATGAACAAGACACTAGGAATCATGCTGCGCGCATTTATTGATGAAAAGCAGACTAACTGGAACACCCTCCTCCCTGCAGCGGAATTTGCCTACAATAACTCCGTCCACCACTCAACCGGCCATTCACCTTTTTTCCTCAATACTGGACAACATCCCCGCATCCCCGCCACCCTCCTCTCCCACACTGACAGCAACGTCCCCAGCGTCCATGACTATCTGGATCAGCAAGCAACGGCACTAATTTTCGCCCAGGATGCACTGCAGTGAGCTCAGGATCATCAAAAGGAACAAGCCGACAAGAGACGACGCGACCATGACTACAAAGTTGGCGACAAGGTCCTTCTCAGTGCAGAGAACATTACCATGCCAGCCGACAGCGGACTCAGCTCGGACAAGCTCAAGCCTCGTTTTATTGGACCATTCACCCTACTGGAGCAACGATCACCAGTTACCTTCCTTGTCGACTTACCCCCCTCCTACAACATCCACAATATCTTTCACATTGATCTTTTTCGCCACTATATTGAGTCACCACTTACATTTGGCCGCCGAACACCAGCACCACCACCACCTGTCGTCGTCGAAGGCACCGAGGAATACGAGGTCGAATCCATTCTACAATACAGAAAGTACCGGCGACAGCACCAGTTCCTCGTTGCTTGGAAAGGTTACGGACGTGAGGATCAAACATGGAAGCCAGCTGCCAACCTGGAAAATTGCCAAAACCTGGTCAACGCATTCAAAAAGGACCATGGGATCGTTTTTTAAAAGGGGAAGGTGCAACGATTGGACCCCCGATTACATTAATTAGATAAATAGACAACTATTACCAAAATACAAAGACATCTCTTCCTTCCACTCCTTACAAAAGTTGCATGGGTCCTGGACTGTACCTAGTTGCTGGGGGCATTTCCCGACTGGTCTGTCGGGAGATTGCCCACGTTAGCAATGTTGTCGATGGTTTGGGGCCTGAATGGGCGGTTGGTGTTGCGGTTTTTTCCACAGTTCCAAGAGTAGTGTTCGGCGTTGATTCGACGGCACTTGAAGCATCTGTTGTTGTCCTGCAGATATTTCTTTTCATCGTCGGTAAGGCGAGCAAGGCGTGGTTGGGATTGTTGATAGTTGAGCTGGGTTGTCATGGCATGGACGGCAATGGTGAGGAACTGGACCGAGGCCATAATGGCGCGGATGGTGGGGTTGAGGCTAATGTTATCGATCTCCATTGCCATTGGGTTAAAAGCTGGGGGTGCTGGGTTTGAGCTGATGGTTGGAGTGTAAGAGCGCATGCTATTTATAGCCTTGGCAAACATACCCTTTGTGGCTCCTTTGGGGCCAAATGCATAGATGGTTTCAAATCCTTCAACCTTGGAACACATATCAAAAAAGGTGTTGTTGGGGTTAGATACCTGATCGGTCTGAAGCAGCTGTCTCAGATCGTTGGGGCAGTGTCAAAGTTTTACTCTGATGACTGGCACATGACCAACGCCACCAACTTCTAGATTCTTCTAGCGCCACCAAATGACCAAGTAGCCCTTGCTGACTAATCAAGCATTAGAACTATTCAGAGATAACCTGGTCTCCAAGTAACAATATAAATAGTCACCACGTCTATAGTTTAGTTCAGTAGCCTTAATACAAGCTTTGTTCATAACAATCCACTTTATTAAAGACTCACCCCCATAACAAGTCCACAGCCTTGTTACAGGCAGCCTTGGAGAAAAACAACTCTGACGGTGGCTTTGAGAAACACGCGACCAGTGGGATCTTCCGCGAGCAAGATGTTCATATAGAGGCGGATGCGGATAAGGTACTTGGCCAGGTTGGTGGTAAGCTTGGCATTGAGAAGAAGGCCGCGAACTTGCTTGAGAAATCCATTAGGCATGTATGCCTTCTTGAACAGGGTTGTAAAGGTGGAGTACTCGCAGGTGTCGTCGATGTTAAGTGATTCCCACCAGAGGAGAGAGGTTTGGTTGAGGAGGTTGACGGCATGGATGGTGCGTTTTCTGTCGGGTACGTTCTTCATGGTAAAGTAGCATTGCACCTTCTTTAGCCAGGCGAGGCATTTGAAGCCATCGCAAGTGCCGTCGTACTTGGCGGGTTTGGAGGTTGTGTCGAGTTTGATGATGGTGACGAGGTTGTCGTCGGTCATAATGGTGAGTTCCGATAAAAAGTCAGTGATAAAATATGTGTTAATGGGTGGAAGACAGGGTGAGGGGATGGAGGAGGTGCTAGGTGAGGTTTCTGGAGAGCTGGAGGAGTCTGAGGTTTGTGCTGGGTGTTCTGGGGTCTTGTTGGTGGAATTGTGAACCTTTGCTACCATGCAACTTTTGTAAGGAGTGGAAGGAAGAGATGTCTTTGTATTTTGGTAATAGCTGTCTATTTATCTAATTAAGGTAATCGGGGGTCCAATCGTTGTATATTGTTCCAACCAAAATGCAAGTATCGCATCTAAACCAAATAACTCTTGCAGCGCGACGAGATCTAGAAGGCAATATCATAAAGACACGCCTTTGCCTAGACCCTTGCAATTTAAATAGCCACTTTAGTCGGTTACAAAATATGTCAAATGAAGCGGAATATTTTCTTTTTCGTCGCCATTTTCTCTCAATGCAACTTTTGTAAGGAGTGGAAGGAAGAGTTGTCTTTGTATTTTGGTAATAGTTGTCTATTTATCTAATTAATGTAATCGGGGGTCCAATCGTTGCACCTTCCCCTTTTAAAAAACGATCCCATGGTCCTTTTTGAATGCGTTGACCAGGTTTTGGCAATTTTCCAGGTTGGCAGCTGGCTTCCATGTCTGATCCTCACGTCCGTAACCTTTCCAAGCAACGAGGAACTGGTGCTGTCGCCGGTACTTTCTGTATCGTAGAATGGATTCGACCTCGTATTCCTCGGTGCCTTCGACGACGACAGGTGGTGGTGGTGCTGGTGTTCGGCGGCCAAATGTAAGTGGTGACTCAATATAGTGGCGAAAAAGATCAATGTGAAAGATATTGTGGATGTTGTAGGAGGGGGGTAAGTCGACGAGGAAGGTAACTGGTGATCGTTGCTCCAGTAGGGTGAATGGTCCAATAAAACGAGGCTTGAGCTTGTCCGAGCTGAGTCCGCTGTCGGCTGGCATGGTAATGTTCTCTGCACTGAGAAGGACCTTGTCGCCAACTTTGTAGTCATGGTCGCGTCGTCTCTTGTCGGCTTGTTCCTTTTGATGATCCTGAGCTCACTGCAGTGCATCCTGGGCGAAAATTAGTGCCGTTGCTTGCTGATCCAGATAGTCATGGACGCTGGGGACGTTGCTGTCAGTGTGGGAGAGGAGGGTGGCGGGGATGCGGGGATGTTGTCCAGTATTGAGGAAAAAAGGTGAATGGCCGGTTGAGTGGTGGACGGAGTTATTGTAGGCAAATTCCGCTGCAGGGAGGAGGGTGTTCCAGTTAGTCTGCTTTTCATCAATAAATGCGCGCAGCATGATTCCTAGTGTCTTGTTCATGACTTCCGTCTGTCCATCCGTCTGTGGGTGATATGCTGTTGACATCGCAAGCTTGACTGTAACAAGGCTGTGAACTTGTTATGGGGGTGAGTCTTTAATAAAGTGGATTGTTATGAACAAAGCTTGTATTCAGGCTACTGAACTAAACTATGGACGTGGTGACTATTTATATTGTTACTTGGGGACCAGGTTATCTCTGGATAGTTCTAGTGCTTGATTAGTCAGCAATGGCTACTTGGTCATTTGGTGGCGCTAGAAGAATCTAGAAGTTGGTGGCGTTGGTCATGTGCCAGTCATCAGAGTAAAACTCTGACACTCCCCCTTCTAAAGGGAGATCCGGTGCTTAGACAAGTACTGGTCCAAGAGGTCTTGTGCATTGGATAGGTCGTCAGCGGTTTGCCAAGTGTTTTCAGAATGCGGATAGCCAACCCACTTAATAAGGAAAATAAGCGAACCGTCGGCAGCCTTGGAGTGTTTGACTATTTTTTCGACCTCATATTCCGCTTGATAATAGTCAGGGTTATCAGGGATCAAGGGTTCTTGTGTCGTTTCGTCTTGCTCTTGGTTGGTAAATTGATTGGGATCACGGGGAACATGTTTTCGGAGTTTGGAGACGTGGAACACGGGGTGAATACGAGATTTAGGCGGCAAATCAAGCTTGTAATTGAGGGGGCCGGGACGTCCGATAATCTTGAAGGGGCCAAGGAATCGCGGTTGGAGTTTGTTTGCGGTGGTGTCGGTTCTAGATAGAGATTTGATGTTTTTTGCGTCGAGGTAGACCGAGTCACCTATCTCAAAGGAGGTGTTGCGTCTGTGTCTGTCGTATTGCTTGGATTGAATTTTGTGACTGTCTTGTAGCGTGTCGTAAATAATGCGAAAACGTTCGCGGTGTTTTTCAACTGCATCTCTCACCGACGGCAAATGGACTTGAAGCGATTCTTCTGACATCAGGCTGGTAGGAACTTGGGGTAGGTAGCCGAACAGGACTTGGAATGGGCTGAAGTTCGTGGACATGGACTTGGACGAGTTATACGCGAACTCGGCATGACATAGGAACTCATCCCAGTTGTCTTGTGTCTTGGAGGTGTACATACGCAAATATTGTTTGAGAGTTTGAATTGTTCGTTCGGACTGGCCATTTGTTTGTTGATGATGGGCTGTTGACATGTCAAGGCTGGTACCGAGGCAAGAGAAAAGGCTTGACCAGAAGAGACTTGTAAACCGAGTGTCTCGGTCGGATATAATGGACTTGGGGAGACCGTAACGCGTAAAGACAAACTGGAAGAATAACTGGGCGAGTTCAGGACCGGTACAGGTAGTCTTGCACGGGACAAAGACAGCAGCTTTGCTAAAGCGATCGACAAACACAGCAATGGCATCGTGGCGGGATTTGGTTTTTGGGAGGTTGGTAACAAGGTCCATAGCAATGTGGGTCCAGGGTCTCTCTGGGATCGAGAGTGGTTGTAGTAACCCATTTTCTTTTGTGGTTCTTGTTTTAGAGGTCTTGCAAACATGACAGGACTCGACGTAATGCTTGACGGAACGGTGCATATTGGGCCAGTAGCACAACTTGGATAGGCGGGTGTACGTTTTATCAACACCATTGTGGCCGGAGATGGGACAGTCGTGCATCTCGGTCATTAGTTGTGTTTTGACGGTGGGTAAATCCGGAATACAAAGGCGATCACCGTTCTTGAGGTACAGGAGGTCGTCTTTTACTTGGAACTCGAAAGGATCGTTGTCGTTGGTGATTTTAGAGGCATGTTCGAAGATATCCTTGAAGTACTCATCTTTGGCGATTTTTTCTCGACATAGGGTCTTGACGTCAGTACCGACGGTCGGAGTAGAGATGGTAGCGGTGAGTTGATAATCGGGACGACGCGACAGTGCATCGGGAACGACATTGAGAGAGCCCTTGCGATACTTGATTTCGAAGTTGTATTCTGCTAGTTTCTCATTCCAGCGGATTTGTCGAGGGCTAAGGTTGTTCTTGAACTGAAGGTACTTGAGGGATTCGTGATCAGTATAGACCACAAAGGGTTTGGCGGTCGAGTGGAGGTATACACGCCATTTGGTTAGCGCATGCACAACAGCTAACTGTTCCTTCTCATGAATAGGGTAGTTGATTTCGGCGGGGGACAGTTTGCGGGATTCGAAGGCAATAGGGCGACCGTTCTGGCGGAGTTCGGCTCCAATAGCGAAATGAGAGGCATCGCAATGGACTTCAACGTCATCGCCAGGGACAAAGATACCTAGGATGGGGGCTTCCGTCATGAGCTTCTTGATAGCGCGGAAGGCAGTTTTCTGTGCATCTTGCCAGACAAACGGGGCTCCTTTTTTCAACAGTTCGGTGAGTGGGGCGGCAGTTTTGGCAAGTTGAGGGGCGTATCGACGGTAATAGTTCACAAGTCCAAGGAACGACTGGACGTCGAGGACACAGGTGAGGTCTGGCCAATCAACTATGGCGGCGACTTTGCTGGGATCGACGGCAATGCCTTCTTGAGAGATGATATGACCGAGGAAGTTGACTTGAGGCTTGAAGAACTCACACTTGGATAATTTGGCATACAACTTGTTCTCTTCTAGCTTTTTAAGGACTCGTTCAAGGTCGATTTTATGCTGTTCCTCATTCTTGCTGAAGACAAGGATATCGTCAAGGTAGATGATGACGATGGAGTCTAGTTCGTCCTTGAAGATGTCATTCATGAGACACATGAACGTGGCTGGGGCGTTCGTTAGGCCAAAGGGGAGGACAAGGAACTCGTAGAGGCCGTATCGAGTGCGGAAGGCGGTCTTGTGGATGTCTTCTTCGTCGATTTTGATTTGGTGATAGCCAGAGCGCAGATCGATTTTGCTGAAGATTTTAGCATTGGCAAGGCGGTCGAGCAGCTCATCGATCCGGGGCAGAGGGTACGTATTCTTGACGGTTTGTTTGTTAAGGGCTCGATAGTCTACGCACATGCGTAAGTCGCCTTCTTTTTTGCGTACAAAGAGAACTGGGGCACCGTAGGGCGATTTGCTTGGACGAATAAAACCATGGAGTAGAAGGTCATCTAACTGCTTTTTTAGTTCATCCATTTCGGCTAATGATAACGGATAGGTCGGACGTGACGGTGGCGTGGAACCTGGAATGGTTTCGATCTTATGGTCGACGGATCTTGATGGAGGTAAGACTTTAGGGAGTTCGTTAGGGAAAACGGAGCTATATTTCTCCAGTAAGGCCTGGGCAGCGGGATGTTGTTCGACTGGTGGTTTCTTGGAGGGAGGTTCATCATGTGGCTTGACAAGGCATAGGAATGCTGAATCAGTGTTGATGCAGCGTTTGAATTGCATTGCTGACAGGACAGGAGTATGGGATACTTGGGCGTAGCCTTGGAGAACGATATTGGGACCAATGCGGATGGTGTGGCTGGCGAGATCAAGATCAGGTCTTGGGACGGATCGGGCCAACCAGCGCTTGCCAAGGACAAGGTCGAATCTCATCGGGATGACGAGAAACTGAATGACAGGCTGGAAATTGGGGGCGAGCTTGAGGCGAATGTGACAATATCGAGTACATGTGGCGATTTGACCACCATCGAAGCCATTGACTGATAGCGTTTCTTTTTTCTTGGAGGTAGGGATGTTTAGAGCACGGACGATTTCTTGGTTGATATAGTTGGCACTGGCGCCACTGTCGATCAACACGTCGAACTTATAGTTCTTGATATGACCGGCAATGTACATCACATGCTCATCTTCGGATTCCTCCGGTAGGATGGGAAAATCGGCTGGGTCGGACGGAGGGGTAGGGAACGGTAACGTGGATGCGTTAAACGCAGAGGTCGGAGCAGACGAATAGAAGAGGGTCGGCGCATCAACCGATGATGATGGAGTAGATGGGGTGGATGTGGGAGACTGTGTTGGTTTGGTAACCAGCGCTACTGGAGCAGACGAAGGCGACAACTCGGATGATTCTTTAATTTGGTGAGGAGCTATCTCTGGAATAGAACTAGTCTGTTGAGTGTGTTCAATTCTATGGAGGGTTCCAGATGGAGTTGTTTTTCGTCTGGGTTGGGTTGCTTGGGGACATTGGCGGGCTTGGTGACCGATGGCGTGGCAGATGAAACAGGTGCGATTATTCAAGTCTACCTGTATCTGCTTTTCTTTGTTTAGGTTGCGTGTGAAGCCAGAGTGAGGGGCTGAGTCTAGCTCCATGGGTTGAGGAAAAGACTCTGGTGGGTCTTGGCGTTCGAAGGCGGGGCGTGACCACTGGACGGGAAGACGCTTTCGGTTCTGGTACTGAACATTGTCGAGGCTTTCAGCAACTTGCATAACGGTACTCAAGTTTTCTCGCAACATTGGATTTCCGGCAAAGTGGACCTGGATGCTCGGTTTGAGTCCCAAACAACCCTGACAGTTTTCCCGGAAACACGTAACCCTGCATCGTCTTTACCTCAGGCACTTCCGCCACCTCCGAATTATCTACTTCCGCTTGTAACGCTCCTGGATGCTGTCCGCTGGTAGTTGGTAAAGATGCCTGGCTTGGTTTGACTTGACTTGAATATACTTGACTTGACTTGACTATACTTGACTTAACTTGACTTGGCTATACTTGGGTTGTGGAGGGAACTACCTTTGCTACCATGTAACAAGGCTGTGAACTTGTTATGGGGGTGAGTCTTTAATAAAGTGGATTGTTATGAACAAAGCTTGTATTCAGGCTACTGAACTAAACTATGGACGTGGTGACTATTTATATTGTTACTTGGGGACCAGGTTATCTCTGGATAGTTCTAGTGCTTGATTAGTCAGCAATGGCTACTTGGTCATTTGGTGGCGCTAGAAGAATCTAGAAATTGGTGGCGTTGGTCATGTGCCAGTCATCAGAGTAAAACTCTGACATTGACATCCATAAGCCGGTGGAGCTCCTGCCAAAAATGACTGGTGAATTTGCTATTGCGATCCGAGACAATTGTTGTTGGCATCCCATGATGGCGGAACACATTGTCGAAAAACTGGCGAGCAACGTCGGGGGCGGTGGCGGTGGTGGTGCTGGGGACAAAGTGGACATGCTTGGATAACTTGTCGACAAAGACGGTAATGGCATCATGATTGCGAGGTGTCTTGGGCAGATGGGTTATAAAGTCCATGGTCACCACCTCCCAGCGTCTGACGGGAATGGGTAGAGGTTGAAGGAGTTCAGCAGGTCGCTCCTGACTTGGCTTGTTGCGTTGACACTTCTCGCACAAGTCGATATAGAGTTGGGTCTCCTTTGCCATGTTGGGCCAGTATACTATTCGTCGCAGCTTGTCGTATGTTTTTCTGAACCCAAAGTGGCCAGCTATGGGGGCATCGTGGCAGTCATGCAAAAGAGAGTGGCAAATGTCAGCTTTCTGAGGGATAGCGAGAACAACGGTGCCGCGGCGGTCATAGTAGAGAAGGCCATTGTGAAAAGAATAACCGGGGGGCACACTTCCCTCGAGGCAGCTTTTATAGACGAGACTAAGCCTGGGGCTGTTCTGGTAGTCCTCTATCAGGCGCTGCCTCACACCTGGTTCAAGCTGGATATCAATTGAATGAATCTCCACTGGTTCTGTGGATGGGCTGACTGAATCTTCCGCGCGATGGTCGGGTCGTCGAGACAGGGCGTCGGGGACTGTGTTATCTGCTCCGCGCTTGTACTTGAAGTTAAAGTCGTATTCCTGCAGCAGCTCCATCCATCGAGCCTGGCTGCAACAGCAGAAGGTAGGACCAGTGAAAGCAGGGACAAGAGACGAGGATTGAAGCAGTGATGATTGATGTTATTACTACGGTACATCTATATATACAAGGGAGTAACTAGGTTTCTAGGTCTAGTATCATAGAAGAGTCAGAGGTGAATAAGAGTGATGAGAAATGACTAACTAAGGTGGACTTTAAACCTAATATGTTGCACCTTCCCCTCTTAAAAAAAATCCTATCTCCTAAGGCCATGGTCATGCTTGTACTTATTGAGGATCGTCTTGCAGTGAGCCAAGTGATCCTCAGGTTCCCATGTCCAGTCTTCTCGCGGGAAACCTTGCCACTGAACAAGGTACTCACGCCGCCTATTGTTAATCCTGTGCTCCGCTATTCCTTCGACCTCATACTCTTCCTCATCCTCGACGATCTCTGGTGGTGGTCGTGCTGGTGTTCGCGATCCGAGTGCTGGGGGTGATGGGTAGTAGTGGCGGAGTCGGTCGACGTGAAAAACTGGATGGATCTTCATAGTGGGAGGCAGGTCAAGGCGGAAGGAAACCGAAGACAACTGTTCAACAATGGAGTGGGGACCAGCAAAACGAGCGAGGAGCTTTTGTGAAGTGCGGGTACGGTCAGCGGGAAGAGTGATGTTCTCGAGGTTGAGAAGGACCTGATCGCCAATCTTGAAGTCATGGTCGCGGCGACGGGTGTCTGCGGCGGTAACTTGTCGCTCCTGAGCAGCAGCAAGGGCTTCCTTGGCCAGAATGAGAGCTTCGCTCTGTGATCGTACAAAGTCGTTGACCGCGGGATTAGGACCGGGGGATGGGGTCAGCAGGGACATGGGGACATTGGGATGGTTGCCAGTGTTGAAAAAAAATGGTGTAACGCCTGAGGAGGTGTTGATAGCGTTGTTGACAGCAAACTCTGCCGCAGGGAGGAGAAGATCCCAGTTGGATTGACGTTGGTCGACAAAGGAGCGGAGCATGGTGATAAGGGTGCGGTTGGCGCGCTCGGTCTGACCGTCTGTCTGGGGGTGGAATGCTGTTGACATTGCAAGGTGAACATCCAGCAGGCGACTTAGCTCCGTCCAGAAGCGGCTAGTGAACTTGGCATCCCTGTCGGAGACAATGGTGGTAGGGAGACCGTGGAGGCGGAAGACGTTGTCAAAAAAAATTCTTGCAACCTGTGAGGCGGTATCAGAGGTATGGCTGGCGACGAAGTGGGTCTGCTTTGAGAGTTTGTCCACGAATACCATAACAGAGTCGAATCCTCGAGGTGTCTTGGGTAACGGGCCGATAAAATCCATTGTCACCGTCTGCCATGGTCGATCTGGGATGGGTAGTGGTTGTAGGAGGCCAGCAGGGAGCTGGTTGCTGGGCTTATTCCGTTGACATGACTCGCAAGTGCGGATGTACTCTTGTGCGTCCTTGGCCATGGTGGGCCAGAAGAATCGCGACCGGAGATGACCGTAAGTCTTTTCAAAACCAAAATGACCAGCTATAGCAGAGTCATGGGCATCATGTAAAAGGGAAAGACGGAGATCGGAGTTAGCAGGAATGCAAACCAGAAAGAGATCATTGCGTTGCACACAAAGAACACCATTAATAAGAAAATAATTTTTTGGTGGGCTTCCCTGCAGGCAGCTTTCGTAGATCGGCTTAAGACGAGGGTCCGTTTCATAGCCATCTACCAGGCGCTGCCGGAGCCCGGGGTCAATCTGTACTGAGAGGGTGTTCAACTCTCGATGATCTGGTCGGCGAGACAGGGCATCCGGGACAATATTGTCGGCGCCCTTCTTATACTTGAACGTGAAGTTATATTCCTGCAACAGCTCCATCCACCGAGCCTGGCAACGTGTGAGCTTGGGTTGTGTAGGGAAGTGTTGGAGGGTGGCATGGTCGGTGTAAACAATAAAATGAGAGCCATCCAAGTAGAATCTCCAGGTCTTGAGCACGTGGACAACAGCAAGTAATTCCTGCTTATGGGTTGGGTAGTTGCGCTCGGCCGAGTTAAGTTTGCGGGAGGTGAAGGCGACGGGGCGTGATACTCCATGCTCGTCGGTCTGAAAGAGGACAGCACCGAGGGCAAATCCAGAGGCATCAGTTTCGACGGTGGTGAGTAGGTCGGGGTCGAAGATTCTAAGCACGGGTGCTTTACTGATCGCCTCCTTGAGAGTTGTAAACGCCACTTCCTGTTCCTGAGACCAAGAAAAAGGAGTGCCTTCACCTAGGAGAGCGGTCAATGGTAGAGCGATTTCCGCAAAGTTAGCGATATACTGATGGTAAAACTGTGCAAGGCCAACGAATTGCTGAACATCCTTCTGCTTTTGAGGTCGGGGCCATTCACGAATGGCACGGACGAGACCGGCGCTTGTATGGATGCCGTCCTTGGAGATGACGTGGCCAAGAAACTCGGTTTGTTCTTGCATAAAAGAGCATTTGCTCAATTTGGCATAGAGACCGTGCTTGCGGAGGAGTGTCAGGACAGACCGAAGGTGTTGTAGGTGCTCGGCTTCGGTGCGGGAGTAGATGAGGATGTCGTCGAGGTAGACAACAACCCACTTGTCGAGGACAGGGTCTAATACTCGTAGCATCATATTAGAAAAGGACGCCGGTGCATTTGTTAACCCAAAAGGGACCACGTTAAACTCAAAATGACCATAGCGACACCTAAACGCTGTTTTGTGGGTGTCCTCCTCAGCAATACGTTGTTGATGATAACCAGAGAGTAGATCCAGTTTTGTAAAGTAGCGGGCACCTCTGAAGCGGTCGATAAGCTCATCAATGCGGGGGAGGGGGTGGCGATTCTTCTTTGTAATGCGATTAAGGCCTCTATAGTCCATACACATACGCAAGGAACCATCTTTCTTTTGACAAATAGCACCGGTGCACCATAGGGAGAAGTAGAGGGTTTGATAAAGCCTTTGCCCAGTAAGTCATCGAGTTGCTTCCTTAGTTCATCCAATTCAGCAATCGAAAGACGAATAACAGGGCGAAAGGGAGGGTCAGCAGTTGGATCGGTTTCGATCTTCATAGCATCGCCCCTATCAGGAGGGAGATCAGAGGGGAGGGAAGAAGGAAAGACGTCGGGAAACTCCTTATGGACGATAGTATGTATTTCTGGTGAGAGGGGTGGTGAGGTTGGTTTGTCTTTGTCATTGTTGTTGTTGCTGTTTGACTTTTTAGCGATTTTAACAAGGGCGAGGTAGACGGAGTTGCCGGGTTGAGAAGCAAGTGAGTGGAAGTGAAGATGAGAGAGAAGTTTGCCTTTGGAGCGGATGGTGATGGAGTTGGCGTCGGAGCCGCGGCATCGCCAGAGGACAGTGTTGCCATTGTGAGTAAAGTGAAGGTCGTTGTTGCGCCAGTTGATGAGAGGGTTGGTGGATGTAAGCCAAGGTTTTCCAAGAATGAGGTCGTAGTTGGAAAGGGGGTAAATGAGTGCATCGAGAGTGTCGGTGTAGTTGTCGCGGTTGATGGAAAAGGTGGAGGTGGATGAGCAGAGGGAGGAGGAGCCGTTAGGAAGAATGATGGGGATGGAGGGACCAGGGTTGCGTGGGAGAGAGTGTTTTTTGCAAAAAGAAGAAGCGATCACATTGCCCTCCGCACCACAATCGATTAAAATTCGAGCAGGGGCACCAGCCACATTACCGACAAATGACAGAAGAGTACGGGAGGCTTGATCGACAGTGAATGCATGTAGGCGGACAGACTTGTATCGCAAGCGCTTGGCCCTGCGCTTGGACATAGGTTGGTCTATAGCAGCAGGAGATGAGAGTGGGTCCAGGTCCACTTCTTCTGATGGGCTCAGACCAACAGACGAGGTATCAGATACGTCGTCGGTGAGTTGCAACTCATCATTCGAGGGTACCGAGGTGGAGTGAGTGTTGGGAACAGTGGAGGTCAAATCAATGGTAGGTGAGGAGGGGGTGCGAGGCAAGGTGGGGGTGGATGAGCCAAAGTGGGAGGGTGGAGGGGGAAAGAAGGAGGGAGTGTGAGGGCTATCAGATATGGATGTGATGGTGCGAGTACAAGGTGTAGAGGGAGGAGTGTTTTTGATAGCAGAGTTTTTATTCTTGTAACTTAACTCTGGTAGAGAGACACTCCCTTTGTCCAGAGGAGGAAGGGAGAAAATGTCGACAACCAAGTTCTGGACTAAGCCTGATCGTCGGAGGCTTTTCCCGACTCGGGGGAATCGCCCACAGCTACTTGAAAGACCCATCGGCCTTGACGATTGTTATTATTGCCACTGTTGCTATTGTTGTTGCCGTAGATGTGACAGTCGGCTGCAAAATGTCCAATTTGGCGGCAGCGACGGCAAGCATTGTTGTTTTTGCACCAATCGCGCTCCTGAGGGGTTAAGGGAGGGGGGTTACCATTGTTATTGTTGAAGTTGTTACGAGGGCCGTTGTTATTGTTGTTGTTATCGCGGAAGCCGTTATTGTTGTTATTATTGCCTCGGTTGTTGAAGTTGCGGGTCATGTTGCTGAGTTGGCGGTTGATGTTGTTAAGTTGAATGTTGATGTTGTCTATCTCCATCGCATTGGGGTCGCGGATGGCGTTGGCCGTGACACTAGCAGAGAGGAGGTTGCTGGAATTCGTTGAGTTGTTGGTGAGGGTTTCGGCGTGTCGTTCTGTCATGGCAAAGAGATCGTTGAGAGGGAGGGCACGGTGGGTCATTGTAACCTCAACCATTTGTCGAAGGAGGGAGGGAAGACCATGAAGAAAGGCGGAGCGAAGCATATCCTCCATGGCGGGATGCTGGGGGGTAGGATAGTAGCCGGTAAGGAGGAGATGGTACTGCCGTGCTAGAGTGATATAGTCGGAGGCATTGTCGTATGTGAATTTACCTGTCATGCCCATTGACATAACAAGGTGGATAAGGTGATCTTTGAAATTAGCGGGGCTGTATTCCTTTTTAAGAAGCTCTGCAAATTGTGAAAAGGAGAGGAGGTTGACAAATTGAGGAGACTGCAGACGCCACCACGCGATCACCTTCGCGCCAGCAAAAGCAAGAGTGGTGTGAATTTGATCTGCAGGGGGAATGTGAGCACCTTCGAAGAATAACTCCATTCCATCAATAAACTCCATAATGGCAAATCCATCACGGACATTGGTAAAGGGTTTAGGATGGGGGTAACGAAAGTTGGGGGCGGGAGTGGTGTCGTTGGACATGGTGAGCTGAGAGAAGTAGGAGGAGAGATCGAAGAAGGCTAGTGTGATGCAGAAAAAAAAATTTATATGAAAAGTTTAACAAAGAGAGAAACAGTGACGTAAAAAGAGAAAACCAGTGAGGGGTGACTTGAGGCAGTGAATCGAGGGAACCTTTGCTACCATGCAACAGCAGAAGGTAGGACCAGTAAAAGCAGGAACAAGAGACGAGGATTGAAGCAGTGATGATTGATGTTATTACTATGGTACATCTATATATACAAGGGAGTAACTAGGTTTCTAGGTCTAGTATCATAGAAGAGTCAGAGGTGAATAAGAGTGATGAGAAATGACTAACTAAGGTGGACTTTAAACCTAATATGTTGCAAATACGACCTTATCCTGGGCAAACCATGGCTTACTCACATCAACCCACAAATCAACTGGCGCACCAATGCTCTCCACTTCAACCACAACAACACAGCCATCGAGTGGGACTGTACTGGATTCAAATCAAATAATATTCAAACCCGCACCGGTGGCCGCCTCCTTACCCACCTACACTTTCACACCATGGCCACCCTCCCCGGCTCCGACGTATTCTTGGCACTGGTCAAATCTTCCAAGGATCTGCAGAAGGATAAGGACAACAAAGACAAGGACGCATCAGCACCACCCAAACGCCCAGCTATGACGCCTGAGATCAGAGCCATCGTTGAAGACGAGTTTAAGGATGTGTTCCCCGATACACTCCCGAGCGGCCTTCCACCAGACCGAGGCGATGCCATGAAAATTGAGACAGACCCAACAGCCGATCCACCCTTCAAACCAGTCATTCGCCTCTCAATCGCAGAACTCGACGAACTCAGGAAGCAACTTGACGATCTACTTGCGAAAAAATTCATCAAGCCCAGCACATCACCCTATGGCGCCCCAGTACTCTTTGTTCGGAAAAAGGATGGCACCCTGCGTATGTGTGTGGACTACCGCGGTCTGAACAGGATTACCAGGAAGAACAGACACCCTCTACCCAGAATTGACGAACTCATCGATCGTTTTCGTGGCGCCCGCTATTTTACCAAACTGGATCTACTCTCGGGATACCACCAGCAGAGGATATATGAACCACACACCCACAAAACAGCATTTAGATGTCGTTACGGCCATTTTGAATTTAATGTCGTTCCGTTCGGACTCACCAACGCACCAGCCTCATTCTCTAACATGATGCTACGGGTACTGGATCCGGTTCTGGACAAATGGGTGGTGGTATACCTCGACGACATCCTGATCTATTCCAAAACCGAGGCCGACCATCTGAAACACCTTCGCAGCGTCCTTGAACTTCTACGAAAACATGGACTGTACGTCAAACTCAGCAAATGCTCATTTATGCAGGAGCAGACTGAGTTCCTGGGCCATACCATCTCCAAGAACGGGATCTCCACCTCAGCAGGTCTTGTCAAAGCTATTCGGGAATGGCCTTGCCCCACCAGTATCAAAGATGTTCAACAATTTTTGGGCCTCGCACAGTTCTACCAGACCTACATCGACAAGTTTGCCGACATTGCCCTACCCCTCTCGGAGCTTCTAGCAGGCGGAGCGACTTTTTCATGGGACAACGACAAGGAACAGGCATTCATCACCCTCAAAGCGGCCATCAGCTCCGCCCCAGTTCTACGTATATTCGACCCCGACTTGCCAACCACCGTCGAAACGGATGCATCTGGATTTGCAATTGGCGCTGTTCTCTTTCAGACGGACGCGAACGGAGTATCCCGACCCGTTGCATTCACCTCACGAAAATTACAACCAGCAGAACGGAACTACCCAACCCACGAGCAGGAGCTACTGGCAGTCGTGCACGCCCTCAGGACATGGCGATACTACCTAGACGGATCCCACTTTATTGTTTACACAGACCATGCAACCCTTCGCCACTTTCCAACACAGCCTAAACTCACCCGCCGCCAGGCTCGATGGATGGAGCTGCTGCAGGAATACGACTTTGACTTCAAGTACAAGCGCGGAGCAGATAACACAGTCCCCGACGCCCTGTCTCGACGACCCGACCATCGCACGGAAGATCCAGTCAGCCCATCCACAGAACCAGTGGAGATTCATTCAATTGATATCCAGCTTGAACCAGGTGTGAGGCAGCGCCTGATAGAGGACTACCAGAACAGCCCCAGGCTTAGTCTCGTCTATAAAAGCTGCCTCGAGGGAAGTGTGCCCCCCGGTTATTCTTTTCACAATGGCCTTCTCTACTATGACCGCCGCGGCACCGTCGTTCTCGCTATCCCTCAGAAAGCTGACATTTGCCACTCTCTTTTGCATGACTGCCACGATGCCCCCATAGCTGGCCACTTTGGGTTCAGGAAAACATACGACAAGCTGCGACGAATAGCATACTGGCCCAACATGGCAAAGGAGACCCAACTCTATGTCGACTCGTGCGAGAAGTGTCAACGCAACAAGCCAAGTCAGGAGCGACCTGCTGGACTCCTTCAACCTCTACCCATTCCCGTCAGACGCTGGGAGGTGGTGACCATGGACTTTATAACCCATCTGCCCAAGACACCTCGCAATCATGATGCCATCACCGTCTTTGTCGACAAGTTATCCAAGCATGTCCACTTTGTCCCCAGCACCACCACCGCCACCGCCCCCGACGTTGCTCGCCAGTTTTTCGACAATGTGTTCCGCCATCATGGGATGCCAACAACAATCGTCTCGGATCGCGATAGCAAATTCACCAGTCACTTTTGGCAGGAGCTCCACCGGCTTATGGATGTCAAGCTTGCGATGTCAACAGCCTATCACCCACAGACGGATGGACAGACGGAAGTTATGAACAAGACACTAGGAATCATGCTGCGCGCCTTTATCGATGAAAAGCAGACTAACTGGGACACCCTCCTCCCTGCAGCGGAATTTGCCTACAACAACTCCGTCCACCACTCAACCGGCCATTCACCTTTTTTCCTCAATACTGGACAACATCCCCGCATCCCCGCCACCCTCCTCTCCCACACTGACAGCAACGTCCCCAGCGTCCATAACTATCTGGATCAGCAAGCAACGGCACTAATTTTCGCCCAGGATGCACTGCAGGGAGCTCAGGATCATCAAAAGGAACAAGCCGACAAGAGACGACGCGACCATGACTACAAAGTTGGCGACAAGGTCCTCCTCAGTGCAGAGAACATTACCATGCCAGCCGACAGCGGACTCAGCTCGGACAAGCTCAAGCCTCGTTTTATTGGACCATTCACCCTACTGGAGCAACGATCACCAGTTACCTTCCTCGTCGACTTACCCCCCTCCTACAACATCCACAATATCTTTCACGTCGATCTTTTTCGCCACTATATTGAGTCACCACTTACATTCGGCCGCCGAACACCAGCACCACCACCATCTATCGTCGTCGAAGGCACCGAGGAATACGAGGTCGAATCCATTCTACGATACAGAAAGTACCGGCGACAGCACCAGTTCCTCGTTGCTTGGAAAGGTTACGGACGTGAGGATCAGACATGGGAGCCAGCTGCCAACCTGGAAAATTGCCAAGACCTGGTCAATGCATTCAAAAAGGACCATGGGATCGTTTTTTAAAAGGGGAAGGTGCAACGATTGGACCCCTGATTACCTTAATTAGATAAATAGACAACTATTACCAAAATACAAAGACATCTCTTCCTTCCACTCCTTACAAAAGTTGCATGGTAGCAAAGGTTCACAATTCCACCAACAAGACCCCAGAACACTCAGCACAACCCCCAGAACACCCAGCACAAACCCCAGACTCCTCCAGCTCCCCAGAAACCTCATCTAGCACCTCCTCCATCCCCTCACCCTGTCTTCCACCCATCAACACGTATTTTATCACTGACTTTTTATCGGAACTCACCATCATGACCGACGACAACCTCGCCACCATCATTGAACTTGACACAACCTCCAAACCCGCCAAGTACGACGGCACTCGCGATGGCTTCAAATGCCTCGCCTGGCTGAAAGAGGTGCAACGCTACTTTACCATGAAGAACGTACCCGACAGAAAACGCACCATCCATGCCGTCAACCTCCTCAACCAAACCTCTCTCCTCTGGTGGGAATCACTTAACATCAACGACACCTGCGAGTACTCCACCTTTACAACCCTGTTCAAGAAGGCATACATGCCTGATGGATTTCTCAAGCAAGTTCGCGGCCTTCTTCTCAATGCCAAGCTTACCATCAACCTGGCCGAGTACCTTACCCGCATCCGCCTCTACATGAACATCTTGCTTGCGGAAGATCCCACTGGTCGCGTGTTTCTCGAAGCCACCGTCAGAGTTGTTTTTCTCCAAGGCTGCCCCGACGATCTGAGACAGCTGCTTCAGACCGATCAGGTATCTAACCCCAACAACACCTTTTTTGATATGTGTTCCAAGGCTGAAGGATTGACACCATCTATGCTTTTGGCCCCAAAGAAGCCATAAAGGGTATGTTTGCTGCAACATATTAGGTTTAAAGTCCACCTTAGTTAGTCATTTCTCATCACTCTTATTCACCTCTGACTCTTCTATGATACTAGACCTAGAAACCTAGTTACTCCCTTGTATATATAGATGTACCATAGTAATAACATCAATCATCACTGCTTCAATCCTCGTCTCTTGTCCCTGCTTTCACTGGTCCTACCTTCTGCTGTTGCAGAAAGTATGCTTATTTCATCGCCATCAATGACGTTGGTGTCTTTTGCAAACGCGTCCTGCTTATTGGCATTCCCGTCTTGGGTACATACGAGGACTGCATCACCATCCTCCAGACCGCCTACTGTCTCCTCCTCCTCCTCCTCCTCCTCCTCTTCCTCTTTCTCCTCCTCCTCCCCTCCTTCCTCCTCTTCTTCCTCTTCCTCTGCTATCAATCGACGTTGGCGTTGAGGGGCTGGAGCTGTGCCGGACTTCTGGTGCTCTTCCTGCTCTCGATCTTCTGTATCGGCACAACAAGCCTCCATAAGCGGAGTAATATTTGCTCGATGTCCAAAAAGCGCATCCATTCTGGCATAACAGGTGCACATACTCTCTAACTTCTGTGCCACTGTGTATACCCCGTTCCTGTTATCTTCATCTGTGACACCAAAGCCAGTGGAGTTCCCCTTTGTCTTGGTGTTGGTGAAAATCTTCATAAACCGCTGGAACCGCTCTTGCATATTCTTTCCGTTGATTTTGAGCCTCCCTTTACTCTGCTTGGACACGGCGTCAGCTAAGGTCGCGTATCCACAATTCCTAGACTTGTTGGGCTGTCCGACAGTTGTTTGTCCGCTGGAGCCGAAAACCGATGTGAAGTTGGGGACGTGTTCCAGCCATGAGACAATGAACTTCAAGTCTTGTTTTATAAAACGCTCATTTGATGACTTTCCAGACGGCTTCTTTGCTGGTCGTGCTTGTTGCTTAGAGATGGTGGTGTTTGGACCCGCAATGGCAACCGTGTCCTGTTCATCTTCAGGATGCGACGATGAAAGCGGCCGAAGAGAAGTGCTAGATGATAATTCGGCCATTATGTACAGAGTTATGTGGTGCAGAGAAATTATTTTTTTCTTTTGTGGATACCAGCCGTAAAAAAAACAAGAGTAAGCCAACATTTACGTCGTATATTGAAGACCTGTTAAGGCTTGTCTAAGCCGCATTTTAGCTGCAAATTAGGGCTTATTTTTTTTTTGCAAATGTCAAGGTTTGAAACCCTCAAATGCATTTTTTTTTTCCGTCGCAACGTATTCTCATTTCCGTTTGTGCGGGTTTGCGATTCCGTTTACGCGGGTTTTGAAAACCGCTTCAATGTAAATTGAAAATGAGAGCACTAAAATGTTCCGTTGTGACCCCTGCCTGCTAGAAAGATCTGGTTGCCCATGCCATTATTGAGTAAAAGATAATGAAAGACAAAAGTTGAAAATATTTGGACAGTTTTGGAATCCACTGTATTTGTGGCCATCTTTACAGCTTATGAACATTTCTGTGAAAATTTCACTAAAATGATCATAGTGGCTTACTCAACCTCCCTATCTAAAAAACATGTGATCTGCACTGCCTCATACCGTGAAAATTTGATAGTTCTCAATTTGTTTTATAAAAGACGTAAAGATAGGATAAGGAGGAGGGCCAGATACTGTAATTGCCTTTCTCCTCTGAAGTCTCTTTATCTGGCTTTCCAATCTTTTTTTTTCACTTGCCAGCCCATTTCATTCCCTTTTCCCTTCTCTACAATAGTACTGAATGTGAGTAAGTGAGTCAGTGAATGTGAAGAGGAGTGAGGGGGGAGTGGGCTAGGGTGTGAGGGAGTAAGTGAGAGAGTAAGCGAGATATAGAGTGTGATATACAATAAAAAAAAAAAAAAAAAAAAAAAAAAAAAGACGTGAGGAAAGGAGATATTACTAACCGAAGACAAGAAGCAGATCAAAAACAGGATGCGCAGAAAGTTAAAAAAAAAAAACAACAATAGCACAGCAGTGGGGAGTAGGTTGAAGCGGACTAAAGTAGAACGGACCAATGTTTCCTCAGTCCATGTCCCCTCAACCCAGAGGATACAAAGCAACGCATAGAGAACAACGGTGAGCGCAAGTCATAACTTCGAGGGTTATGCTGTTCAAGTTGAGCCAAGTGGTAGAGACGAACAATGGAGAAAAAGTGGAGCAGAGAAAAAAAAAAAAAAAAAGGGGGGGGGTGGAGGATGAGTTTGCGAAGAAGTCGAAGGGTGAACAACTCTTTCAGGCAAGGGGAATAAGTATGGAATCGTAAGCAAAAGGGGATCGGGCATGGCAGGAATGGGAGAAAGAGGGACTGTTGTTGAAAAACAGATGAAGGAAGGTGACTTGAGGATGGGTTTATGCAAGAGGAAGGAGACGACAAGGAAGATGAATGGAAGAAGGAAGAAAGCAGGAAAAAAGAACGTAGAGCTGCACAACAGGGTGTGTTCGGGGTGTGAATTGGTCCAACTAACTTCTGTGGTCTGTGTGTCTCTCTCTCTTTCTCTTTGCCATCAAGGTTCATCAGGGAGTGAGACTGATAAAGCTCATTTGTTTCATCCGCGCTTGATCTTGCCCTCTCTCGATTTCTCTTTCTTTGCCTCCATCTCCTTCCTCTTTCTCGTTTTCCCTCCCAAGATGGGAAAGAACAAGATAAAGTCTTTGGCTCGACGCTGCTGTTCCTTTCTTGTTTTTTCATCTCTGTGTGAAGAGATATCAAAGAAAGCAATTCCTTTCTTTTTTTTCGTCATATCCACGCCACGTTGCTCTCTGTGTATAAATATGTATCATGTGGCCCTTGTTTGTTTTGTTCTGCGTGGGAATGGTTGGCCGGACAAAAATGAAAAAGATCAAGAAAAAGGAAGACCAAGATCTTGATTTCGACTCTTCCTTACAGTCCCTTTGCCATTTGTCTGCTCGTTTCTTTTTTTGCTTTATTTCCCTTCCTTTCCCTACTTTTCTTTCTCTCTTTCCTCTCCTTTCGCTTGCCCCCTCTCTCACCTTTATTGTCTCTCCTTTTCTCTCCACACTCTTTCCCTTCATTCTTTCGCTTCTCGTTTTTCTTGTCATTCATTAGAAATACACACCGTCCTTCACCTTCTTCACATTTGCCCTGCCATCGAATTAACACACACCCTTGTCCCTCCTACTCCAATCGGAATCAAAGCGCCATCCTTTTTCTCTTTTGACATAAAAAAAAAAAAGAAACAGAACAAGAGAAAAAGAACAACGACTGCTCTTACTCACATTCTAACTGGACACTGGTGATTCCTCAAGAACGATAACAAACACACGGAAGTGACCTTGCATTTACAGCTTGGTTGGTGCAAAAAAAAAAAAAAAAGTTTTAAGGTCTTCTTTTGTCAAAGGTAGCGTTTTTTGCTGTCATATCATGTACCATCGCCACATATACTCTTTTTGCATGGGTGCGCAAAGAGTCGACGGTCGATAAAGTTTGAACGATAGATGACTCGTGCTTTGAAAGTATAAAGCGCTGTTTCCACTCCACGATATCGAGTTATCTTTTTTCGCCCTTCTCTTGTGCTCATAGCAACTCTTCTCTTTTGTACCCTATAGCCATCCTTACCACACTCGCATCCTCCAGAAAAAAAAAAGCAAGTGGCAACGATGGTGAGCAGTAATCTCACGGACCCAACGACTGTTGAGTGGACGTCACACCCGAACAAGATGGTTCGTTGCTTGGAGCTACCCGAAATTATGCACCACATCTTTTCCTTCCTGGACAACCGAACCCTTGGTGAGACCGTCCTCCTTGTCTGCCGATACTGGCTAGAGCTGAGTCGGTCGCGGATGGAGCGTAGAGTGCACTGGGACTATCGATGGACAGGACCAGGATTGGAGACTGTTTTACCGAGACTCTGCGGAGCCAGCCTGGCCCAAGTCTGCTTCGAGGGGAGCGAGAATAATCTCACAAACAACAACGCATTCAAGGACCTACTGCTGGCATATGAGGACTGGTACCAGGAAGGACAGCGGCAGCAATACAACCACCAAGGCAACTTGCAGACGAACAAGAGACGACTATTCAACGCACCCCTGACGAAACTGGAGGCGACTTTCTGCAATGTGCCCATGAGTGTTCTCTCCGACTTTCCATTCCCATCCTCATTGACCAACCTTATTCTGGAAATTGGCAGCAGCCAAACAAACACCTTCGACCCCAGTCTGCTCCTGAGGCAGTGTCCTCTCCTGGAGGATCTTCTCATTGCCAGATGGGAGGGCTGGTATGTCGATGGGCCTTGGATCCCTCGAGACCACGACCGTCGACAGATTTTCCGACTCAAGGGTATTGCCCTTATCTATCCAGCCTTCCGTCAATCTGACCTGGAGGATCTCTTGCAATTCACACCGAACCTTGTCGAGTTGAAACTGGCAGGAGTCATGGACGACCAGACATTTGAAGTGACCAAACGCTCTGGCAGAATTCAGTACAACCGCCGAGGATTTTGTGAGCTCGTGCGGTCCCTTCCCATCAAGCTCGACTCCTTTCTCTTTTCCTTCTTGTCGCCATCTTTGCAGAGCGACGACGGCACCCAGAGTATCGTGACAGAGCTCTGTCCCACTTTGCACGAATGGTGTCTCTGGACTCCTGACACGACACCCGCCTTGTTAAAATCCCTAGAGCTGCTGCCAAATGTCATCACCAATTTGGAACTATGCTGGAACTACCTCGAGGATTCAGGAGTTCAGCCTTGTGGTCAGGACTCTGAGGTCCAAGTTCCTCGACTCCTCCACCAATACCTCTGCACGTCTCCGCACTTGCTCAGGCTAAAGTCTCTGCAAGCAGCATATCCTCTCCGAGGTATGGATCTCCATCGACGAGTAGGGTTCAGCTGGCTTACACCCAACACTGAGTTCCCTTGGACGGCGAGCGAGGACAAGAAGCGCATTCAACCCGGGATATGGGCGTGCCGCAAGCTGAAGAAAGTTGAGCTCGTTGTACACGATCATGAAGGCAGCCAGATTTCGACACCGGTGTCGTCCAGAATCATTTTCGGTTACCTCTCGAGGGTGTGTCCCGAGCTCGAGTTTGTCGACCTTCGAGTTCCCAGGGTCTGTAGGAAGGATCCTGAATCGCCACTGTACCAGCCTGTTATCTTCAAGCGGCTTGATGGAGGAATGTGTTTCCTGACGCGACTGAAAAAGCTGCAGCTTCTCAAGGTTTGCACCGAGGCGTGGACTGCGGATTACGAGTGTGGGGATGTCGACCTCAACTGGCTGCTCCCTGGTGGACGCGATGCAAAGGAAAGGCAACGACGCAAGGAGAAGATGGAGGAATGGCACGATTGGTTGGATGAGGAGAGACAATTGGAGGTGGAACGATTGGCGTTTGGTACTGGAGAGGCGCCAATACTGAAGAGTACAGACCCATCGATTCCGTTTGACACAAAGGTCTATGACGAACTCAAGGATCTTGGACTCTTGTCTGAGGTCAAGTCAGCGATCGAAGACATGGACCGGGACGATGGACCAGAGTACCTGACGCAGTTTGCGGAGCTCTCTTTTGGTCTGCAGCTGGGTCAGCGGCCAGAGACGATCATGAACCGCGTCTTCCCCGACCGACGTCGACCATAAGCGTTTCAGAAAATAAACACAGTCCTTTTTCTTTGCCACTAACTTTCTTTGTCACGTGTGGAACATGGAAAGTGAACAAAGAGAAAGAAAAAAAAAAGGATAACGAATCTCTTTTCCTTTCGAACACATCACCTACAACTCCACACTGCAACTGCCATCCAGTTCACAAGAACAGGATTGTCGAACACACGGCACTCCTCACAGGAAGAGACCCATAAAAAATAAACCAGGATCAATCCTCTTGCGGGATTAGACTAATGGGCGACCACAGCACATCACCCATCCCGTCCAAGCGGAAAGATCTCGACGGCAAGGTTGAACAGCAACAAGACTTGGGGTCTGCCAAAAAACAGAAGAAAAGCAAAAAGGGGAAGAAAACGAACAAGAGCAGCGACAAACAAGGCACTGTCGACACTCATGATGGTCCCTCTGTCCAGGAGTCGTCTGCGGAGCCCGAAGCCGATACCCAGTCGAGTCGCCAGGATGCAACCACGTCAAGTAACAGCAGCACCATAGCAGTGTCAACTCCAGGATCAGGACCAACTCAAGTTCCCACAACACCGTTGCCAGCTGCACCCAAGAATGTGACGCGGTCTGTTTTGGCGTTTGGACTCCTCCCTCGTCAAGTCGCGAGAGCTCCCGCCTGCAAGCCTCGAGTCCCTGTCTCGACTTCCTCCACCACGGGCACATCAACGGCCCTGATAACAACAGCGACAACAACGAGTGTAAAGTTCAGGGCACGGGATATTATGGCAGATGTCAGTTTACCCAACGCCATATCAACATACCGCGACTCGGCAGCATGCATTACATCCAGCACTTCTACCACCACCAACACAGTGTCAACATCATCTTCAGAGGCGATTGTCACATCAAAATCTACGCTCATCAAAGCAGAAGCCTTATTTGTCAACCCCGAGAACAACCCAAACCGATATGAGTTCCCATACGGCAATTATCCCAACTACTACGAAAAACGAATCCAGGAACAAACCAAACGCCCCAAACCTACACCCTCAACCTCAGCGTTTTCTGCTTCGAGTCATACAGCAGGAAATCGGAAAACAGTGCAAATTTGGGACAAGGTCTGGGAGAATCAAACGGGGGAGGCGTATCACCAGCGGAAACATTTCCGACTCTCTGCTACTCCTACTGTGCTCTTCCCTGCAGGATGCATAAAGTATTCGTCAACCAAGAAGGGATCAAGAGGATCACCGAGGAAAACGACAAAGCTGACGGAGACACGAATGACGATAGTGGATCTGGCGAAGAAGGTGGATCTGCGATTAGAGTTCCTCGACCCAAGTTGGTTCCGTGGCAAACGGGTATTGGACATAGGATGCAACTCTGCGCTCCTCACTGTCTTTATCGGTAAGTTGTCATCTTATCGCATGAACCTTACTCTTGTTTTCCCCTTCGTACTCGCCATTTGATACGTGACTACCGTCTAATTAATCACTTTGTTTTCTCTTGCCCCTGAAAGCGTTGCACTACAAACCTCATAAGATCCAAGGGGTGGACATTGATCCGTCTCTGATCGGCAAGGCTCAAAAATTTGTGCTCAAAACCTTCTCACAACTCTCCCTGGACGCCTATACCCAGACCAAATCAGGATTAGCAAGAACAACAACGGCAGCAGCAGCACAGGAAATGGCATACAACACAGGCGACGGATGCGATGGAAATGACGATGTCCCATACGAAGAGTACTTCCCCAAGGCAATGCAAAAAATTCATGGAACTCTGCCAGTGCCCAAGAGAACTGAGCAGACAAAACACTTGTTCCCACACAACATCGAGCTTCGAGTGTCAGACTGGGTGACAGAATCTTATGACGTCCAGGATACCGAGCAGGAGCAGAAAGAACAAGAAAAATGGGATGTGATCCTCGGGTATGTCTCAGCCTTTTGCAAGTGCGCGTTTTAGTCTTTTTAGAATGCTATTTTCTTCCTCCCGAGGAACACGCGTTTACTAACACCCGTTATTTTTCTTTTTTTTTTTTTTTTTTTTTTTTTTTTTTTATGAATTACTGCTTGTGTAGGTTTTCGCTTACGAAATGGATTCATTTACATCACGGAGACGAAGGGCTGAAAAAGTTTTTTCACAAGGTGTACCGGAATCTGACCCCCGATGGAGTGTTTTTGGTCGAACCACAGGACTACGCGACCTATGTCAAGCGGAGCAAAATTACGCCTGTAAGTCTAATTCTGTCTTCTTTCGCTCCTCAACCTGGCGTGGTTCACTAGATGCCTGTACTTGTGCTCAAATAACGAACACTAACACTCCTTCCGCCTTCGTCCTCATTGAACGGCAAATAGGAAATGAAAAAGACTTACAGCGGGATAAAGTTCCGCCCAGAAGAGTTCCGGGACTACTTGGTGAAAGAGGTCGGGTTCCGCGAATCCCAGCATCTGGGGCAGTCTGATGGACATGCTAAGAACTTTAACCGCGACATTTTCTTGTTTCGCAAATAAAAATTGGATTGTTACTAACAACATTTCTTTATTTTTTTCGTTTTCCTTTGGAGCTGTTGCTGCTTTTTGCTGTTCTCGTTGATTTCGTTGCTTTTGGGGTGGTCTGTGAGAGAGGATTGTCAGGTAGGTGTCCGAGTATGTACAGGGGGAAGGATGGTGTCGATGATGTTGACTAAGGCATCCATGTCCTATTTTTGACGGTGGTATCCGTTGCCGTTATTATAGGATCCATTGTGTCCTCCAACAGCTGTAGCGCCGGGCTGGTAATACTGTCCATTTTTGGCTCCTCCGACGGGATCCTTATATTGCTTCTGTGTTGCAGCAGCGTGGCCGACCTGTGCAATATCGCCCTGGGCTGCCTCCACCTCGGCCTCTGAAACGTCAAAGTCTCCCTCGGCCAACCTCTCCTCGCGTGTCGACTGTCGCTGACGAAAGGGGATCTTGATTTGCATCGCTGTGACATCGTCCATCAGAGCCTCCTCATCATCATGACCTTGCATCTTGTAGGACAAATACCGCTCACGATCATGCGCCGACATCTTGGCAAACGTCAGCTCTGTATCGACTCCCTCCAGAGGTGTCCTGATGCGAGGCGAGCCAGGAGCGGATCGAGGGTTGGGAATCTTGGTTCTCTGTTCCTGGAGTTGCAGCTGCTGTTGGGTTGCTTCATCTAGCCCGAAATAATCGTCGTCGAACGAATCTGGGTACGCTCTCCTGAGTGCAAGCTGACGAGCCTTGATGTACTCAAGACCCATCCTCTTCCAATCCAAGAGATCGGACAAACGCTCTGTTCTGTTACGCTGGTTGATACGCTGACGACGCGACTTTTGACAGAACATCAACATCTGGTCCGCCAACTGCTGGATCGATTCCTCAACCGACTTCATCCTGCGGTCAACAATATAGATTCCGTACTCTGAGGAATCCACAATGTTATCGTCCATGAAGCATCCGAATCCAGACAGGTTGGTTGTGATCGAAGGGACACCCATGACAGTGCACTCTGCGGGAGTATAACCCCAAGGCTCGTAGTAGGAAGGGAAAACGCCGAGATGGCAACCGCGAACGAATTCCTCATAGTCAAGACCAAAGAGTGGATTGCTCGAGTTGAGGAACTCGGGGTGGAAGACAATCTTGACACGGTCAGAGGGGTGGTTGAACAATCCCAGACGACGCAATTGGTTCAAAACGGGATCCTTGTCGTCATCGGCCATGTTGTGCGTCACGATGGGAGGGAGGGTCGATCTCTTCAGAGCGAATGTACGGCGCTTCAACAGAATCTGATCTTCGCTCGTCAAAAACTGTGTCGTGTTTACATCTCCTCCACTATGTGTCACAATATGATGACTAGTTAGTGAAAATGCATCAAATTTTGACACAAATCGTTCACAAGAAATGACGATGCAATAGGACATAGGTTCTTACCGAGAGGCCTTCTCAAAGAGGCGGGTTTCCATACGCTTGGCAATATCATGGACAGTCTCCTTGAGCTGCTTGACTACAGCCTGTCCCTTCAAGGTCTCGACTGTGAACGAATGCGTCTCGGCAGGGGTGATGATAAACGCGACAACCGTCATTGGTGAGTTGCATGCCTTCAGCTTCTCATTCAGACCTATTTTTTGGAGTAAAAGGGATTAGATCGGGATATTTTCTGAGTAATGGGAATGTGGTGCAACCATTGAGGTCACCGCTCATGTTTCTTTGAGAAAAAAAAAAAAAAAAATACCAATCAGAGCACACGCACACCCTCATCACCGCTCCTCTTCGGATTATGAGCAATCCTTAGCTGAAGTACTGGGCATTCACCAATGCCATCATTTCCGCCACATGCCTCGACTTCACCTTCTCCGCAAAATCATAAAAAAGGAGTTTCAAAGTCAGAGACTTGACCCACCACTTCAGGCCAAAATCAACCCACAAACGCCGATCCAAGGTTTGTGAGCAAGGAAAGACATTGAGACCCCCTCATTCTCCCTATTCTCTTCTTTTCAGCATGCCGGATACTTACGTTGAAGAGACTCAATAAACATGTCCAGACCCTTGTTGCGGTACTCGTATCGTCCAGCAGTGAAAAAATATAAGGTGTTCTCCAGATCGAAATCATAGTGGCCGTAAAAGTGACCTCGGACAAAGTCGTGGATGCGATCCTTGGACACTGCATGCAAGTTTTGGAACTCGTGCATTGCTGAGAACTTGACTACGTTAAGTCCGTTGGGCAGCACACCATCTATTTATCATTATGAAAGATTAGGAGCATGTGTTAGATACAAGAGCAAGGTTGGCATCTTCTGAAATAAAAAATGTCTCAGCCCCACGTCAGTCCCAGATCCGCCTTCCGTCAGTCCGGTGTTTTCTTTGTCTTTTAACCCTTCGTCGATCATTTTCTCTGAAAGAAAATATCCAGCAGATTAGATCATACGATACATACCTGGCTTCCTCTTCAACAAATGCTCGGCTTCGTAAGCGGTGATATGAGAGACGGTGGTAAAGACATCGCAGCAGTGAGTAGCAGCACGCTCGATGCAGTAGCGGTGGTAGATGCCACGTTTACCAGCCTCGTGGTCGACGTCAAAGTTCCTGAGGTTGTTGTAAAAGTCAACGGATCCAGCACAAAGGTAACGTCCGAGCAAGGTAGCGTGGGTGGTGAAGATGGTGGTGACGTCGATATGACGTTTGCGGCAAAGGGCAATGCCCACACCTGCGAGCCATTCGTGAAAGTGGGCAATAATTGCCGCCTTTTTCTCATGTGCAACAAACTATAGAACACCAGGATGAAGAAAAAGTGCCAAAGAGACCATGGTTAGTCTTCGTATAGTGTTTGTTGTTCGTTGTTACGTGTTGAGCTGTTTCGTTTTCCATTGATCCAAGGATGATCTAAGAACAGAAAGACTACCACAAAGGATACCCCTCGATTCAACTAGCACGCATGAATGAACCCAACAAATAAGGTCCACACTCTCACTTCAATCTGCGATAAGACCATTCTTCCTTGTTGAATGCATTATTTTTGAGCATTGTCATAGTCCATGTCCGTCCATTGTCGTGCATTAGTTTCTCAGTCATAACTCTTGGTTTCTCGTCTGCCTGTTGATAGTGGCTCTGGAGAACAGTAGTTGTCCGTTATGTGCCTCCCTTTCTTCCTTACCCCCTTTTTTCCCTCGTTGTCTTTATGGATGGTAGTCGTTCTTTTTTCCCCACCATTACTGTTTGCTCTGCTGGGTGAGCATTGTGAGTTTCCCTCTTTGTTTTCTCTTGTCCGCTTGGAACAGCCCCCTGACCGATTGGTGTACGCGCGATAATTTGAGTTGGGGGAAAGACAAGGCACTCTCCGTTCTCTCTTAACGTCCCATTCGCTCTCAAATTCTACTTTCTTCCCCTCTTGCTTGTCCCTTCTTCGTCCCGGATGAGGAAACCTGCAAAGTTGAATTTTCACCAATTGTTACCAAAAGAATGAAAAAGTAGATATGTGATGCAAGCAAAGGGGAAGAAAAAAAATCATTGACCACGTCTTGGAGAACTGTGACCCTGTGTTGTGTATTGCGACAACAGCCATTGCGAGATGTCTGAGCCGAGAAAGCGAGAAATGTAGACAGTTGGGGGGGGGGGGGGGGGGGGGGAGGGAGGCAATAGACATGGGTATATGTGAAGCAAATACTGATTTCCCACGATGATCGATCCCTTGGTCTGCTTGTTTCTTTCTCTGTTCTCTATTTCTTTTTTTTTTTTTTTTTTTCTTTTTTTTTTGCATGTATGCCTCTTGTTATTCCAGGATCTTTTGCTGTCCTCATCCTGCGTTTTACCCACCCCCAGCCTTCTACATTATGGCTCTGCAAGCCCTTCCTTCCTTTTTTGATCTACGATCCCTTATTCAGGTTGTATCTGGTTTGTCTTGTCTTCTGTTCACTACACTTGCTTTTCATTCATGGCAATCCATGAGCGTATGTAGTCCTTTGTCACTATGATGGTGCTAATATTGGACCGTCCATGCCTGCATGTAGCAATGATATAGTATGACCTTGGTTCTTGGTTGATGGAAAGATAGAGTAGGCGTGTGATTGAAAATAAAAAAGCCTACTCTGTAATAAAAAAACAAGAAGAGCAGACCTTACCTCGCCGAGGAACCAGGCAACGAGGTATCCAAAGAGAATAGCCTCGTTGGTCTCATGATCGTTAGGTGGCGAGGGAATACCGGCGACGTTCCAGAGATCGCCCTTCCACTCGTCGAGCTTATGGTAGACAGAGCCGGTGTCGAAGAGGAGAACCTTAGGAGCACCTTCGATCAGCCAGCGACCGTAGAGAAACTTGACGCCGCGCTCCTTCATAGACTCGAGGGTGAGTCTGAGCTCGGGGGTGTCGGGCTCGAGAGTTTCAACCTCCAAGGGAGCTGTCTTGTAGGACAGGGGTCCGATCATGGTGTACCTGTCTCCGTATTCATGGCACGTCACTGGGGCCTTTGACTTTAACACCGTGTAGATTCCTCCAACTACAATGCATTTACCGCGAGAGAAAAAGGAAGAAAGTAAAGAATGAGTCTTTATTGTTGACCGTGTTTGTGAATAACAGGCATGAATGAGAGCCTCTTTTGTGTTTGTTAATTACCCTTGTTGGCGACCTCCCATGCGATTTCGAAGAGGAGGGGTTTGTGAACATTGCGCTGTGTTGCCATGGTATGTATATAACTCTTATTGTGTGGTGGGGTGGGTGAGGGTGGGAGAAAAAAGAGAAAAAGAAAAGGAAAGAAGGCCAGGAGAGAAAGAAAGAAATAAGGGTCGAGTTGAGCGAGAGGAAGAGAGGGCAGAGGGTTAAGAAGAAAGAGACGTGATTTTTTATTTTGCCGCAAGCACAATTCAGCGAGTGAGCGAGAAAGGATGGTATATATTTGTTGATGGCCGAAGCATTCGACTATGAAGATAGTCGTCATCTCTCTCTAACAATCCGCTCGTATCGTTATCTCTTCCTTTGGAGTTTCCTTCTTTCTCCTCTCCTCTCGCCATCCTTCTCTCACTCATTCTTACTCATTTTCACAATAGCTCTCATTACTCTTTCTCCCTTTCTACTCCTCACTCGTTCTATTCGTACACACAAGAAATAGCTTGGCTGGCTTGGGCCACCATGTCACATCACCATTTTTTATCCGATTCCCCCATTTTTTACCCTTGTATCGTTCTTTCTTTTGTTTGTACTCTCCAGTTAAGGAGAAAAGGGGCATGTTCGCCGTCAACTATGATAGAGACAAATTCCCCAATTTTTTTTATTGTCTTTCAATCCGATATCAATTCATCTTCATCGTTGCCTTTACCGACTCGTATCACTCTCTTGTTCTTAACTTTACACCTATGTTGCGTCCATCCCCCACCAAAACGTCTCTCATCCAACTGTCGCCTTTTCAGTTTCTTCTCGTCTTGTTATGTGACCAACTCACACCCCACAGCAACTTCCTGCCTTGTCGCTGTAGACATGTTGTGCTGCATGTCAAACTCAACGGCTTTTTATACAAACACAGACGATTTTTCAAGGACACACAACACGTATAAAATATGCAAAGAGAGAAAGTTTTTTTCTCCCTCCCTTGCAAGTCGACGAACTCCGAGAGACTCTTTTTTTTTTTTTTTTTAACGCGAATGCTTAATAAGAAACACGGACGCGTGAGGTTTCTCTCTCTTATTACTAACTGACTAATGGCTTGGTCAATTAAAAAAAGCACTAATTCCTTGTTCATTCGTTATTTCCGATGCGATATGTGTTAAGGGGTACCCATGCACAACCGGAATAGCCGCTGATATTTAATCGCGCTGTTGTTGGATGTCCGTTAAAATATTTGAGCTCTCGTCTTGCCAGATACTCCGGAGTCGCATCCATGGCGTGTTGATGGCCATTACACTTCATTTCCTCACTTTCAAGTGGAGGGAATAGGGGTGAGTGAGATAAGAAAGGGAGAGAACAGGGTGCGACAACCATGATCATGGTGAAAGTACGGTGACAACAGTAACTGAGAGGTGAAGGAAAGATGGACCCGACGGCAAACCAACGAAAAAAAGAGAGAAAAGAAAAAAGAGGAATGCGACAACAACGACAGCAATAGGACAAAGAGAGAGCCGACTGCATGTTGGTGCTCTCGAAAGCACACTCATTTCATGAAACTCTACTCATTTTTTCTTTTTTTCTTTTTTTTTGGCCTGCTTTTTACACTGGAGAGGAGGAGGATGGGGTTCGAAAATAAACAATCGACTAGACCTCTTTATTATATGAATAGATAAACCGAACGACCAACGAAAGCCCTCTCTCTCTTTTCCTCTCTCTCCCATGTCCATGGCCTTACCAATGCCGTTTTGGGGAATGAGTGATGAAAACTGGGCAAAATAAAATAGCAAAAAAAAAAAGAAATGAAAACAGAGAACAATAGAGAGGAAAGCTATTATTGTCGAGAGCGATTTTCGTTCGTATTAGTCAACCAAACAACAACAAGGTTACGCTGTCTTTATATTAACACACGCACGCACACTCACACACATGAACATGAACATGAGCATGGACACTATTACCCTTCAAACGAGAAGGACGAGAACGATATGATAAACTGGGAAAGTGAGAATAGACAAGGAAGAGCAACAGAACAATGGCCAGAGAAAGAGAGAAGAAAAGGCATGCAAGATATGAATAAACAAAATAATAATAATAAAATTGAGCCATTTGTTTGATAAACCATGCGATGCCATGCGATGCGATGCCAATGTCTAAGCATATTCAAATAATACAATAGTTTTTGATCGTAGGTGCAAATATTTAATGCTCTCGTATGTTTTCAATTGTAATTGTATATTTGTATGAATGTTGCATGGTTTGTCCCATTGCTTTTTAACACCACAGGGTTCAACAATAACGAGACTTCGTCTGTGGACTGTTCTTACTACAGCTGTCGACGGGTTTTCAGACTCTACTCTACAATTCATACCGCTTTTGCAGAAGAAAAGATACACAATTCCAACTGCAACAAAGGGAACAAAAGCACGGCCACCACCACAAACAACAAACAATGAAATGAATCGAACCGTTTAACGAAGGATAGACCAAGCGAGCTAACAGAGGACGAAGGAGAAGGAGAGATGGTGGCTGACTACTATTTGCGAAAGGGTACATTTGTCTGCCAGCTGTTCGTTATTAAACTTCTGTTGAGCATCAGGCACAAACACACATTATGTCTTTTGGTCCAGTCCAGTGGCAAAACCGAGAAAAAAAAATAAATAAAATGAAAATGAGATTGAGAAAAGAAGATGGCGAGTGGCGAGTGAACAGGTAGAGGGTACGTCCAAGGGACAGACGACTACGGCAACGACGAGTACACGAATTGCCGTTGTTAGTCTCTCTCGCTTCTATTTCGCTTGAGCTGCTGTCGGGAAACTGGTGATGGCGAGCACACAAGTAAATAAAATATAAACTTTTCCATTCGTCCCTTTGGTCCGTCCTGTGCCGCCTATTGTCCTCAATTTTCATTTTATACTGACGGAGAGAGAACAGAGAAAAGGAACAGAGTTCAAGAATCAAATCAAATCAAATCACAACCGACCTCGTCGCCTTTTTTTTTTTTTTTTTTTTTTTCCTTTTTTCCTTTTTCTTTCCCTTGTCTTATTCTCTCTTTTCTTTTCTTTTCTTTCCTTTCCTTTCCTTCTTCTTTCTTCGCTTCACTCTTCACTCTCGACCTCACCAGCTACTTTTTACATACACATCCTTCCTCCTTTTCTCTTTGTTCATTTAACCCACTACCAGCATGCAGGCCATCAAGTGTGTCGTCGTCGGAGGTATACTTCCTTTCTTCCTTTCTTCCTCCACTCCTACTCTAAGCAACATCTTCCGTTCATCATCATCCACATACACTCAGCTCTTGTTGTCCTTGTTCATTCCTTATTCGTCTCACTTACTCTGTCACAGAGAGACACATACACACACACACACACACACACACACTCGTATCGGCCAACCAGCTGGAGAACAGTCAATACAGAAATGACAACGCCACCTTCCCTGCGGTCCATTTATTCTCGCTCGCAACACATGTGCCACAGATATCCACGCGCCTGTCCGATACACCTTGAACCAAATACCATATGTTAACAGCTTCTTTTGTCTCTCTCCCTCTCTCTTTGTCATACAAAATGAAATAGACGGTGCTGTCGGAAAGGTACCAGCGAACAACCCTCTCTCAATTTAGCAAGATGATGATGACCCGGCCTTACGCCAACTAGTCGTTGAATGCAGGAAAAGAAAAAACTCAAGGACGACTGACGACTAACAACCACCAATCAACCTCTCAACAAAAAAAATAGACTTGTCTCCTCATTAGTTACACCACCAACGCCTTCCCCGGCGAGTACATTCCCACTGTGTAAGTTGAATGGAATGATGACAATTTACAAAACAGCAATGTCATTGCAAATCAGAATAAGAATAGTAGTATATCTATTGGATGTTGACCCCAACGGTCCTCGTTCTCCAACCTTGTCCAACCTTGCCTCTTAAACGTCCATTCATGGCTAATCAAATCCCCGCTCTTTTCTCAATTTATCTATAAACAGCTTTGACAACTACTCGGCCAATGTCATGGTCGATGGAAAGCCCATCAACCTCGGTCTTTGGGATACCGCTGGACAGGAGGATTACGATCGTCTTCGCCCTCTCTCCTATCCCCAGACCGACGTCTTCCTCATCTGCTTCTCTCTCGTCTCTCCTCCTTCTTTCGAGAACGTCAAGACCAAGGTAATCATCTCACTTTTTTCCACATTCTTTCCACCCCTTCTTTTTTCTTTCTCCTCATTCTTTTTATGGGGTTTTTGAGTAACGAACAATGGTTGCATGAAGGCAATTGTTGGGCAATGAAAAGAAATGAAAGAAATCCAACTCGGTGTACGACCACGAGGGAACAAGGCCGGCAGAGGCACGAAAATGAACAAAAAGACAAAGAGGCGACAAGAAGTATGAAATGTGCGACCACGAGGAAAGAGGGCAAAAGGAAGTATGAAAAAGCAAATATTACTTCGTGCAACCTTCCTTCTCTCTCCCTCGATGAGCCCTTTTTTCCTTTCTTGCGACCCATCAATCTTTTTTTTTTGGACTTTGTTTGCTATTTGAAGAAGAAAGGAAACAAGAAATAAGCAGATAAAACTGGACATGGGAACAGGACACAGGAGACAGGACGCAGGACGCTAGGGCAGATAATTGAGCGAGGTGGTGCCATGAAAGACCGTTCGTCGCCGTATTGCTATTTTTTTTCATGCTAGTGCCAAGCGTTGCTGTTGTTGTGTATTTGTGCTCACGGCTCAAATTTGTCCGACCGACAGGCAGTGTCGCGATAGGACACAGGACAATGGACAAAGGAAAAAGGGCCGACAGTATTATGGCAAAGCACAAAAAAAAGGCAAAACAACAACGCATGGATTTTGCACAGCAAAAGGCTTGAGAAGAAAAGAAGGTCGTTCAGTTCGACCTCTTTGTTTTCGCTCTCAGGCTTGCTGTCAACAATCGATTCCTTGAGCACATTAGCCAAAGGAGAATTGGGGATATCAGGAGACAATGGCATAATGCGTTTCATCTTTTGGACCGACAAACACTCTTACACAACGACAAGAGATAGATGGACGACAGCAAGAGGACAAACTCGGTCGACAATAGAGGAATAGCAAGGACGGAGAAACAAAGTTGAAAAGGGTGCTTCGTAGCTCTAAGGGAGAACGGGGATACACATGCAAGTGGTCTGGGAGTTAGGGGATTAAAAAGAGACTTGTGGACTGCAAGTAGCTGCAGGACTGGACTAGGCGTGGGGAACTGGACTGGACTTGCATTGCATTGGTCCGGGGCACAGCAATGCGCCCTTGTCTAACAACCCCACATCGTTACCTCATCCTACTCTCCCCTATTGAATGACCCCCTCCCCCCCCCCCCCTTCTTTTGCCAGTAGACAGTACACCCATCCCATCTACAATTGACAGTTGATATTAACCACATCCTTTTTATGTAAAATAGTGGAACCCCGAGATTAGCCATCACGCTCCCAACATCCCTACGATTCTTGTCGGCACCAAGTTGGATTTGCGCGAGGAGAAGGAGACTTTGGACAAGTTGCGCGAGAAGCGTATGATGCCCATCACATACCCTCAGGGTCTTCAGATGGCCAAGGAGATCTCTGCTGTCCGCTACCTCGAGTGCTCGGCCTTGACCCAGAAGGGCCTCAAAAACGTCTTTGATGAGGCCATCCGTGCCGTCCTCTGCCCCGTTCAGCCCACAAGGAAGTCCAAGAAGTGCCTCATCCTCTAAGTGTGGAGCGTTTGCGGTCGTCTTTTCTTTTTTTTTCAATACTATATATCCATTTCTAAAAAACATATTCTTCTCTTTTTTTTTCTCCTCCGTTAATGATATGTGAGTTCGTGAATGCTGGTTCGTCCTCTGAAGACGGATGATGGGCAAAGCCGCGGCTCCTCACACACCTCTTCCTTACTTCCCCCGCATTCTCTCTCTCTTTTTTTTCGTGTCTTACCTTTCTACAACCAAATACAATTCGATACAAGACTTGGTCGACACACCCTTCGTGATCCTTTGGCCTCTTGGTCCCATGGACCGTCTTGGCTTTTTTTTTTTTGACCAAATGACCTCGTAAGTCCTATTTCACCGACTGACCCTTTTTCTCGTCCCTTTTTTGTCCGATGGACGTGTCGACCGATGCACCAATTGGAAAAGAAGCGAGAAATTGGAATAATAAACAATCGAATATGTCCGAACACCTCGATCATCAATGCAACATAGGCGTCGTGCAACAAGCACCCTTTTAGTTGTTGCTGCGATAATAGGCTTACAAGTGTAATTTAAAGGTATAAAGAAAGAAAGCGAGAAAAGAACTAAGGGTGGCGAATGATGCGAGCGTGGTTTAGCAAATGCTCCAACTCGTCTCCAACAACATGCCTCCACTGCTGACGAGGCTGACCCACTCGTCCTTGCCACCAGACCAGACCCTGTGAGCTATCTGGTGCATACTCGGTCCTCTCTCCCGTCACGACATCCTTATCGCTATACCACACCTTCTCCACAAACACCGCTACGCCTGCTTCTCCGTCTCTCTCGCGTCCAAAGAGTGCGATGGTACTCGACCGTGTCCCGTACTCCATAGTGGGTCCACCAAGTCCGATGCGCGGGATAAAAACTCGTTTGCTAAGACCCTGAACCAGTGTCAGAAGGTTTGTGCTGTCTTCCTCCGAAAATGGTTGGGTGTTGGTACGGAGGAGTGTCAACATTTGGATCACCAGCCAAGCAATCTCCTTTGTGTCGCCGTCCACAGTAACGTGTCCTGCTTCCGAGCTGGTATTGCTGTTACAGGATGCGTGGAGTCCAGTTCCAAAGAGGGTGATACTCTGGTTCAAGACAGTCTCCAACGCATTGACACCCACCTTGACCTTAGTCCATGGCCGTGTAAACACCGAGTTACTCACACCCACCACACTGCCTTCCAAGATCCTTCCAGTTACAGCATCTGTGGTCGTAGTATCAGACGCGTTGAAGACGGTGAGCTCGGATCCGAGACGGTTGCCTCCGACACATTGCTGGTCACCCGCATTCTGAACCACCAATAGGTTCAACCCTTCAAACTCGTCCTCCCATCCAACTGCCCGTCTCCTGATCCACTTCTCTGCCTGATCTTTCCTCACCCTGCTTTCTCTCCTGTTCCTGCTCTTTTTCTCAGAGCCGTTCACAATCTCGTCCGTTGATGGTGATGCCGATACTGATCCAGTCTCGCTACCCCGCGTCGAGTCAACATCCACTTTCTCATCCTCCTCATCCTGTTCCTCCTTGTGGTGCGCAGCAGCCATGCTGACCAAAAACTCTCCACAGACTTTTCCCCTTGACAACTTGGGATCTCGCTTTGTCGCCATATAAGCACCATCCTCTCGGAAGTTCGTCAGTGCCACAAAATCGCCGTGGGTTGTCATCCCGAGCCATGTTCCCGGGATATCCTTTGTATTCAACGTCAGCGCAACCTGCTCCTGTTCCTGTTCTTGATTGGAGAAGGAAAAGACTTCTTGGATGGTGTAGTTGATAGCTTGGGAGGGTTGGAGGTCTTGGCCTGTTAGGACTCCTACGGGACTCGGACGCTGTGACGATGGTGCCGGGACTGGGGTTGGGATATCGTCAGAAGAAGAGGAAGATTGACGGATGGCTTTGTACAGGATGGGGTCGAGGTCCCAAAAGTCTGCGCGGGAGGTCTCTCGTGCCAAGAATTCGTCTCTGTTGCTTGCCAGTGCACTATTTTTCATATTATTGTAGCAGCACAAGGAGTATGAGCGAGTGAATGAGTAAGTACGCGGGAGCGAGATGGGGATGCTTGTGTCTCTTTTGGACTTGTACATGTTGACGTTCCAGCTGTGTTGGTTGCTGCTATTGAGTGTGAAGAAAAGGAGAGGTGAGAGGTGCTTACAACTTGAACCGGGGGTGGTTGCTTGAGGGCAGTGTCCAGAGTAAGATGCACATTGCTTGTTGCTTGTTGTGTGTCGGGGATGTAAGAGTGTGATGAAGAATAAAGTAGTATGGTTGTTTGAATGAATGAAAGTGATGTGAATGTTAAAAAAAAGAGTCGTATTTATGCATTGTGAGGGAACGAGCACCAACACGCAACACCAAAAGAGGGTGAGCCGGATGTGTGGGGGGACATAAGGGTGCGAGTCACACCGATCATCGATCATCGGATAGATTCCTCTTCATTTTCAGTCCACGGGCCACAGATACTGTCATATACACACACACACACACACGCCCAGAGAGAGAGAGAGAGGGAGGGAGAGAGACTGAAATACGGAAGCGCACTTTGAGCCGACTCAAACATCTTGACGTACTCATGCACACACGCACAGGCAAAACACGGAAAGAAGCAATTGAAGCAAGAAAACTTGCCGTGAACAGGTCGTTGTTACAATAAAGCTAATATACAGAGGATGATTCAATGGTGTCGCCGTTTGACGGGTGCGATGCCAATGGTCATATGCTCGACGTCAAAGACACAATAGTTGTTGCGGATAAACACATCTCCAAAGATAATCGTGTTTCCCGGTGTCGTCGTCACCGCACTATAGCACCACCCCTCCTGTTTAGGCACCTTCTCACGAACAAGATCCTTGCGCCGAACTGAGAACAGATTGCCGCCCATCCGGAAATCCAGACTCCCCCCCTGGTTCGAATCACACGGCAGGATCCATCCCTCCCATGGGTCCGACTTGGCCCCAATGGCCTTGTTGATCTTCTTGGCCTGTGCTATCGGGAATACTAGCAAGGTCGTACCAGTGTCGATAATGGTATCGCCCTTGATCGACAGGTCCTCGATCCCGTCCAACTGCGCCCCGTCGACTTGCACCTGCCAATACCGCGAATGAGTAATCGGCAAGAACGTGAGTTCACCCTCGAACCTCGAAGTGTCAATCGATCCAAATATAAACTCGCCATCGTCACCATTCGCATCCGACCCCTCGCCATCCCCATCCCCCAGCCAAACTCCAAAAACGGGTGCTGGGATTAACTCGTGCGATAGGATACTACTCAGCACAGTGTTACTAATCGGTCCCAGGACTTTAGCTTCAGCATCTTTTTGGTCCTCCAACACCATCGCCGACAATGATGGGAACCCCAACCCAAAAACCCCATCAACCACATCCTCCAAAAACGAACTCGACTCCCTATCCGCAAGGCCAATCAACTGGTTCTCGATCGTAATCTCTGAAAACTCGAGACGGTCAATCGCTAAATGCCCACTGACGGTCGATCCGTCGCCATAGGCAATCTTCCAGGGTGTCTTGAGTTCTGTGACAGTTGAAGAAAGGGAAGAGTCGAACCGTGAATGACGGGCACATTTCCCATCATGGTCGCATTTCATGGAGGGGATCCAGAGGTCGGAGGAACCAGTGTCCATATCCAGCTTGAACATCTGTGGCGGCGTCCCTATCCCCACCACCCCATAGTACTATAATTTCATTTCGTCATTTAGAAAGACGCAGTGGATCGTTAGGTCTTATGCATGAAAGTCAAGTACTTGTGAGAAAGAAAAGGAGAAAGGATATAGAAAGATGATAAGAGTAAATGAAGAAATGGGACAAAGGCGCGGCTACCTCGACATCATTCTCGACATCGGTGACGGGTTGGTGTCCAAAGTCTCTAGGAGACAATCGCTGGTGATGTCCATACTTTTTTAATGTCTTGTATGCCCTTGCACGAGTGTTTTGTCGATAGTGTATGTTCTTGTGTATCGGGATCCTACTTCGTTCATTGGAAAAGTGTTTTATGTATCAGTAAGTGAGCAAATGAAGTGACGATACATATTTTGAGACGCGTCGCGTTTGGAATTCTTTTGTTTCTTTTTCTTTTTCTTTTTCTTTTTCATTTTGCGAACTCGCACTAAAAAGAGAACGAACACAGGTGATTTTTGTCACGACAAGGAACATACTTGATGGCACCCCCAGCAACGGCAACAACCACAAGGCAAGAAGCCGAGGCGATTAAGGTGCAACAACCTATGGCATTCAAAAGTCGCATTCTACTACTCCTTCAATTATGTTCTTTACTCGTCGCTGCCTGTAATAGACGACGACAGTTGCGAACAAGGGGAGGGGAGGAAGTGGACACTTGCGTTTTACGGTTGAGGGACTCCGTTTTCGAGAGATTTCTTTGGGAAAGATGTTGGTCGTGTTTGGGATCCTGTGGGAGGGGCGTTGAATTGTCGAGGAGAGTGGATCGTTAGAGAGAGGGGCGAGCGATGGCGTGGTGGTGGTGATGGAGCAGGAGAGAGAATGGCGGGAGGAAGATACAACAGGGCAAATGAGGGTCAAAGGCGGTAGAGACAACAAAGAGGTTAGGGTTGACCAAGGTGAGGGGTGAGAGAAGTAGAGGGAAAATGGCAGAAGGATGCGAAATTGGTCCGAGCGAGTGGGACCTATTTGAGGAAATTGCTCAAAAGAAAAATAATGGACGATCATCGGTCAAGGTAATCTCTTTGGCCCTATTGTAAGCGTGGGTCTCGTTGTTGTTTCTGAAAAGGGATTCACAAATCTCGACTCTACTGGGCCATGACGACGATAAGCCAGCACACGCTCTCCATGAGGCTATGGCTCGTATGCTGAAGAACCGAAGAGGATCAAGGCTCGAGGCCAAAGGAAGTTCAAGACGTCAGTTGGCATGAACACGAACATTTTTTTTGTGTGTTCAGTCCCTGTTCTTTTCCAAGCATCCAAGCAACCTTGTTTGTCGCGTTAAAGAACCTGCAACAACTATGACGACGATTGCTTCACTCTGAGAATGGCGACTCACACCAAACCCAATCATAGACACATATGAGGCACTAATTCTGTGCACGTTTCAACAAGTACATTTCATAGGTTTTATTTACAGGTGGTAGAATAGGGTATCAAAGTGAGGAACTGGCATCCACAACCATAAACTCCCCTAATTCTAAAATAAATAGAGATAAAAAGGATACTCCTCTCAAATGGGGATGAGGCGCGACTCGGTGCCGATGACGTTCTTATTGGGGGTTCCATTGCCTGTCAAAGTCTCATCCGTCCGGTCGCGTCTAAAGAACTGTCCAAATCCAACTCCAGACTCATCACCTGGGCTCTGATTACTAGGACCATCCATTACCAAACGAGTGTCATCATCTTCTCCTGCGTCGTCCCTGTATCTCTGTCCGTTGCTCTCACGGTCATTGCTGGAGCCAATACCAAGGAAAGATCCACCGGGCAAGAAATCCTCCCTGATGCGTGGCGAGAAGGGACGGTCAGACTTGTTGGACGCCAAGCTGGGGTAATACTGTCGGTAAGCAAAGACCGCAAAAAAGAATCCAATAAAAGATCCTGCAGTGACATCCTCCCAATGGTGTCGGTAGTCCGACACTCTGGATGTGGCAATCAATGCTGCCAGGATCATGGGTGCTAGGACCACCAGAGACTTGTAGATATGTCCACGCTCGTCAAAGAGATGCAGCTTTCCGGCAAGGTACATTGACAAGAAACCGAGTCCTCCGAACGAGAAGGAAGAGTGGCCTGAGGGGAAGGACTTGAATCCATCTCTGAGCAACTCAGTGCGGGTGCAGATGGTCGAGTTGGAGAGGAGGTTGACGGGGTCGCTGAGTTGGTCCAGAGGGGTGCCAGCATAGGCGTTGTCATAGAGAGAGAGGCATCTGTCGAGAAAGTCCGGCCTTGGTCGTCCCACTGCGATCTATATCGTTTTTTTGTACACATATCAAAGAAATAGGGTGAGTTAACAAATCAAGCGAGCAAACCAAACACAAAAAGAGGATGGTGCAAGATCTATTGTTGTTGTTGTTATCGAGCGGGATAGAGAAATGAAGAGGGAACAGACAACGATGACCGGGAGAGAGAAGAGATCTAGACGTTTGTTTGGTATTCCTGTTCGTCCTCTGTTGACAAGGAGATATGCACTCAAGAGGCCATGCGTAGCTGTCCAACTGCTTGTTACTTCACCCCTGCCTTCTTGCTCGGCTACTTGCTTGAATGACTGTCAGTGTCCAAGCATGCTTGTTCAACCCCCCTCTTTTTCTCTCTCGCCCGTTGTCTCTTTTTTTTTCCACGTTCTTTTTTTTGTTTGTTTGCCTCGCTTTGCTGTTGCCCCAAGCCTGTCGCCATGTCAAAGTTTATCTTTGCCGCTCATCCTCTCACTCCCTCCCACGCCCTGTTATCAGAAGAGTGTCGCATGGCCAATTGACAATTCAACTGGAAAAATAGAAAAGCGAGGAGTAAAAAAGCGGTGGTGGTTCGATTGGTAGTAGAAGGATGAAAAAAAGTACCTTGACGCTGTCGGTGACGATGAGGACCAAGGATTGGGCAAGAAAGAGACCCAAGAGGCCGTTATGCAGGTCGGTGTAGGACCGTCGCTGGAACACTGCGATCGCTCCCACAGTCACCATCGGCAGTAAGAACGATAGCGTCTAATTTTTATTTTTTTATAGCATCAGCGCGAATAAAAGTGGATTAGCATAACGGTTTAGTGATGAGGAATGAGTGACAGAGACACAGAAGTGTAATTTGCATAACTGACTGACTGACTACAGCCATTCACGCAAAAAAGGTCGTCCTTCCTGACAGTCCTGCACAATAAAAAAAGGCGTTCCCTTCTTGTTGTCCTATGGCTATATGTGCCTCTGCTTTGACACTTTTCCTGCAAGAGTAAAAGTAAAGTGAGCCCCTAAGGCGGCTTAGCATAAACTTACGAGCAACAGCCAGACTGGGACGGTCTCTTGTTTGGCAAAGGGATGCTGGATGGTGATGTCGCGGACGGAGAACTGACGATGGTAGGGTTCGAGCTGGTCGACGATGGAGAATGCGACGAGGACAATGACGACGAGGGTCCAGTCCTTGCAGTAAGACTTGAACAGTTCCCTTGTCCTTGACTTCATTCGCAGCGCTGAAAACATTCTTTGGATGAGGAGAGAACGGGAATGAGAAAGGGAGCGGAGCCGAGTGGAGTGGAGAGAGAAAACACTTCTTATATAGAGAGGGAAGGGGAGGAGGAGGGGATAGTGGCGGACAAATAACAGGTAAAGAAAAGAAGAAAAGAAGAAAAGAAGAAAGGAGAGGAGAGGGAAAGATAAACAAGCAAAAAGCGCGCCTTGATGCCTTTCTTGTTTGGTTGCAGCTTGTTGCTCTCTGGCGATGTGATGACGGGAAGAAAGAGCTACCAGTCAGAGTTGGGGCAGGACGGAGGGGGTCAACAATTGTTAATACACACACACACACACTCTCTCTCTACATGTCCAATTGTCCATGCCCACAGATAAACCTTGTTTTCGCGTCCATCTGGACCACTCTTTTCCCTTTTGTCCTTTCTTACATCTCACTTGTCCCGCGGACTTTTTTTTTTATTTGCTCTCTCTCTCTCTCTCTTGCTTACCAGATACCGCGCATGGATCTGCATGGGTTTCCTCTATAGCCAAGAGGGCGTGGAATATGATTTTTTTTTATTCAACCGGATAGAAGAGAGTTGGATTGGACTGATCAAGGGAGAAATAACAACAGCAAACAGATCAAAAAAAAAATGGGGCAGCATATACGACTCGAAGCTAATAAATCAAGCATGTCCAATTCAGAAGAATACAAGGAGGCTACATGAGAATGAGTGTCTAAATGGATGACAAATAAAGCAAGTTGTATGATATGGCACTGGAGGAGAACGATGTACAGTCGGCGGAATGGACAACACGCTAAAGGGTGAGAAGGAGATCGAAAACCTGAATGGATAGGAAAAAAGAACGAAAGGAATGGTTAGCTTAATGATAGTAAAAGAGGCATGGTCAAAGCTGTTGACGCGCATTGATAAAAAAAAATGTCATAGTTTCGTTGAGTCAACTAGATATAATATACATATCAATGCTCCTTTGTTCTACATTCAGTTTTTCTGCCCTTCGCTCTCGGTCGCTTTGTGTCTTTGTGTTTTCTTGGCACCAACACGAATAAAATAGAGGAAAAGATGGCACCACTGAATACGCAGTTCATCAAAGCGCCAGCATACTTCTTCACACGTAACATTCACCATCATTTTGCCATTTTCATGGTTTATACAGAGCTCTTTTACAAGCAACTGTCTGAACCTGCGCTTCAACCACTATCTCCAGACTATTCAATTTCCTCCATATGTTCTTGTTCTTCTTCTGCCGGCGGCGTATCATTTTTCGCATCCCACTCGATCAAAAACTTCTTGTTGGTGCCGGCAAGATCAACAATGCCCTTGACAATAGTGTCCAATGCAGAGAAACTTGCTTGTTGCTGCTCCAAGTAAATTCAACTTGAACTTCCAGTCCGCTGTTGCAAATGCGCCACAATCAACCAGAACAATCATTGTAACTAGTGACAAACTGGAGAAGGAATGAGGGTCTCCAGGATATGCTCTTGACAAAGCCAAAGAATCCCTTAAAGTCAGCATTACCCTTCCAACTCTTGGCCTCATTTGAAGGCACATGCCACAATCGAACTGTGCCATCCATACTGCCGGAGGCAATCTTCTGGCCGTCAGCCGAAAAAACCACGCCAACGACTCTATCGATATGTACTTGAGCAGTGGAAAGCACTCGTCCAGTTTGCGCATCCCAGAGTCGCAGCGCACCGGTCTCAGAGCCGCTGACAATCGATAGTCCATCTGGAGAATAGGCAATACACCGCACATCTCTACGAGATGAAGGCCATCCGCTCAACGACTTTCCTGTCTCTGGATCCCATAACCCGATGGATCCATCTTTGCCGCTCGACACCAGGTACCCTCTACCCAGCGAATACTTGACACTTGTCACAGGGTAGGTATGCCCTCTCATGACAAACAGGGGCTCCCCAGTTGGCAAGCTCCAAACTCGCACCGTCTGGTCGTGACTGGATGAAAAAGACGACTACCGCAAGGTGAAATCTCGACGCATAATACGCCACCGTTGTGACCGAGCAAGCGAAGTAGCATCTTACTGTTGCTGTGATCCCACAAGCAAATTGTCCTGTCACGACCTCCGGACACCAGTCGAGTGCTGTCGGGTGAAAATGCGATCACCCAGACGCAGGGACTGTGTCCTTTGAGTTGAAGGATGATCCTATAGGTCGTCGTTTTGTAGAGTCCAATGTCACCTCCCGTACAAAGAGTTACTGCCATAAACACACCATCTGGTGAGAATACACCAGGGTAGGCGTTGTAGGACTCATCGTCTTGCGTCGATAACTCTTCAGGATGAATACTGCCCGGCTGGGTGGTGATGAGATCCCTCCACCGTGACCTCTTTCGCTCAATATTATTCTGTCTCATGTTGGCACCTTGCAATTGCGCGGAATCAAACTGGCTTTTGTGATGCTCTCCGTCAATGATTCAGGCTACTTGAAGATCTGCGCTGTTGAAATGTACCCTGGCTCTGACAAGGATTGTTATCGCATTGCTCGCTCCTATAGTGGTGCGGCTGTTGGTCTTGGACTGGTGGATTATCGCAAGGAGCTTTTCCTGAAAACCGGAGTTTTGCTTCACCCTCTCGCACAAGAAATGGATGACGGACGGTTCGGCGACAAGGTTGTGTTTGAAGAGCGGATTGCTGGGGTCGAGTAACTGGGTGGTAGAACAGCTGCATCTTGAGCGTGGAGCAAATTCATGACCTCCTCGGCTTCTAGGATCAAAAACGGCAAGTAATAAAAAGTATTCCTGCAAGGAGCGGTGGAGAAATCGGTAGGATGTGCCAGTCCGGATCAATGGAGAAGACTTCCGCAAGAGCCTGGCATCAGGTTGTGGGCCAAAGAACTCTGCTCGCCATGAATCCTTGTCGTCGATGTGGGCATACTTGACGACCGGGATTCCGTCCTGCATGTTAAAGATCGCGGTTGCAAGGCCTGTCGAGTAGTCGATGCCCTTGGAATGAAAGTCCGTGTCCAAAAGCCAATTAAGGGTTTGGCGGTCAATAGTCGAGAGTGGGCTAGCTTGAAGGCGTTGCAGGCTGACACTGAGGCACGAAATGGTCGTAGAGTTGAACAGGTGTCAGTCGTATCGAAGACAGGTCACGGTGGCCCTCAATGATTCCAGGAAAGGCTTCTAGCGCGAGTGTCAGGAGAAATGGGTTGGCGACGAGGTCCATCAGGTTTGCGATGGAATTCAACAGTCGTAGGTAGTACTCATCAATCCAGGGTCGCGAGCGAAATGGGGCGTATTGGACGATATAGTCTTTAATTTGATCCTTCGAGAAGGGCACGATGACTGCTTGCTGAAAGGTGTCAACTGGAACGGTCTTGTAATGATCCGATGGTTGCAGTGCAAAGAAGTGCTGAAAGTGAGGTCCTAGGAACTGGATTCGACAAAAGATAATCATTTTGGCGCGCCACGGTTTAAAAAATTGGTGTTGTAGAGGTTGCACTGCTGTTGTCGCTCATCGTATCCGTCGCAGATGAGGATGAATCTATAGTGTTCCTTCAGCTCATTGATCTTGCATTTAGTGAACCCGTGCATTCGCAAGTGTTTGCTGATCATATCTTGTTCAGGTTCATGGATGGTTGCTAGGTTGATGTGTAGCGGGATGATGTTGTTGGTATCAAAGGTGTTCCAGAGCTGTTTTTCCAGGTGTAGACTGAACGTGGATTTTCCAGATCCAGAATCTCCAAGGATGACCATGGCTTCTTGGGAGCTGCCAAGAAACGAGTGGACTCTATCTAGCAGTGGTTCTAGAATCTTGTCACTGGCTTTGAGGCAGGCTTTGGACAGGGGAGAGATGTATATGGGCTGACAATACTCCTGAAGCCTTTGAGCCATGAGTTGGAAGATGGTATCGTTGACAATGCTGAGTCGATGTTGTTTTTTGGGTATGTTGTCGAACGACGCACTGTTGTTCATGATAATAGCGCGTTTCCCGTTGAGGATTCTGTCACGTTCAGCAAAGATCGCCTCTACCTGGGTTCGGACAAGTCGATCTTGGGTATTGGTGGAACCCCAGAGTGAGCTCATAGCGTCAACTCTTGAGAACATTCCATCGATAGAGGCACAGAGACTTTGTTATATGTTGTAGCTGGAGGCGTTTAGGGCGCCGTTCAAGATTGTTTTGGTGATCTGGAGTGCATCTTGAACGGTGAGCGACGCCATGGTGTCTGCCTAAGCTGAGAAAGAAAGGGCGAGCAATTAACGGTGGGTATTCAATACTATCTCTGTGTCTCATAGAAAGTGGCACTCGGTGAGAGTGAGTTCACACACTTACGCTGATACTTTAGTCCTATGCTTGTTAAACGCTGGCAAGGCTGTATCCTTTTACTTTACTGTAAAAGAAAAGGAGGCAGTGTTGGGTGTTAGAATTTAATTAGAAATGAAAGGAAGCAATACAGTCGGACCGTGAAGTGGAATGAGTGACAGAATGGATGGGCGAGGGCGGGGTGAGATGTCAAAGGGCGAAAGAAAAAATGATGAGATAAAGAATATGACAAAGAAGAAAAAAAGCACGACCTTTATGGTGCCAAGCTCACTTTGATGTTGGTGAGATGGTAAGTTCGTGTTTGTGACACATAATATCAGGGATGGCTTCAAGTGGCGCCTGTAACTCTATTTATTTGTCCACAACGACAGGCTTTCCATTTCTTTTGTATGTACAAGACCCTGGGGTCTCTTCTTGGTTCCCTTCCTTGCGAACCAATCTGCCACGTCAACTTAAGCAAGCCCACAGATGGTAAGCCCCCTCATCTGCTGCAAGATCCCATCCGCTTGCTCTGCCAACTCATATCCCTGCGGCTCAGGTGGGAAAAACTGTCTCAACCCCTCAAGCGTATTCGACGCATCCTGTGCAAAGCTCAACTGACTCTTAATGACAGCCTCAAACGAAGGATCCAAATACGCCACTCTTGAATCGATAACTTTCGGTAGCTCGCTAGTCAATTGAGCATTCATCGCCTCGTACATGTCTCGCGCAATGTTGGCCTCGTGCTCTGCCTGGGGCAGCTTTGATGAATCCTGAGAGGGACGTTCGACCAGCTTGCGGACCTTGGATTTGGCGTGATCGTATTCGAGGTATTTCTTGTTCCTGCGGCGGATCGCTTCGTTGATCTCCGGGAAGTAGGCGTAGTAACGTCCAATAGGTTCCAGTACGGACGTCCTATACGACGCATCCTATTTAGATGGAGTTGTTTTTGTTGTGCGTTAGAAGGATGACCGTTTCTTATTTCAATTGACTGACAGATCACATCTGTGTCTAGCAGCAAGGAAAATTAAACGTACGACTTCGTCACGGGCCTGTGATTCCATCTTGGTGACAGCATCCTTGTATCGCTGACCTACTGGTCCAATGGGTGTTGACTCGTCATAGAACTGCTCCAAAGTGTTCGCGATCCTGACCTGTGCCGCCATCATCTCTAAATTGCGTTAAGAACATAAATATGCGTTAGCGAGGAAAATAGACGTTTCGTGTGGTAGACAATCAAATGAGAACGGACGGGCAGATCATTGACCCGAATAGTCGAACCCAAAATAACAGGAAATACGCCAACACCACCCCGCTGCGGGGTGGCGTAAAAGGAGATGATAGGAAGCCAGCTGTGCTCTCAGTTTTTGTTATTACTATTACTGTCTCTCCAGTTTGATTAACTCCCATTTCGTCATTGCACATGGAAACAAAGGAGCAAGAAGGGTGGTGTGGATGAGGAAGAGGAGGAGGAGAAAGAGAGAAGGAGTTGGGGAGGAGGCAAGTGTGGGCTGGAGAATATTATCTCCTTTATCTCACCAACGCCACTTTTCGCATGACCAACTATCAAAGACCAGCGCAAAAATGAAGAGAGAACGAGGACAAAGAGTAGGTGACAATCGATAGAGTTAACTCACTCACCTCGAAGGGACTTGGCGTATCCGTTGGCTTCCTTGTGCAGCTTCTCCGCCTTTGACTCCAGTCTGGAATGAGATTCAAAAAAGTTGGAATCTCCCATCAGTATTCATTCATTCGTTACTTCACATATAAAAACACCAGAGAATGAAATGGAAAAGAGAAACGTACTGACGGGCTCGCTTCTCTTCTTCTTCAAACTCGCGGTCGGAGGAGCGGTCGCCCATGTTGCCCGTCTTGGCCATGACGGATGTTGTTGCCCTGTTCAGACTCTTTTTCAAACCAGACCTGCATTCATTGTGTAGGGATTTATGAATGAGGGAAAGGAATAAGGGAATATTTGATCAGTATTTTGTGTTCTGTGAGCCGGAAGAACAGAGAAGGAGTCAAAGAAGCAAGGGGGTTGGAGAGAAAGGAGGGTCTGTGTTTGTGTTTATGTTCTTGTTGGTCGTATGTTGCACACACAGACAGTTGAGAAAGACTTTTTAGTGGGGGTTTTTTACGGTACCAACTCATATTGTATTATTGTTGTGGTTGTTGTTGCTACTGCTGATGAATATCGAGAGTTGAAGGAAGGCTGTAGGTGAGAGTGACGAAGTAAACGTGAAAGAGAGGATTGTCGTTGTGGCTGCAGTTGTTGTGTGCGGGTGTGAGTTGTATGGAAGAAAGAGGAGAAGGTGAAAAGGTAGCGTGAGTGCGTAGATGGATGACTGAAAGAGAAGAAAAGAGAAGAGAAGAGTAAGGAAGGAAAGAGAGAGAACAAAAGCCTTTACGGCGTCGTGTCGGATCAAAGATATTTTTTTTCTCCGCGCAAAGTGGAACCAGTTTTTTTTTTTTTTTTTTTTTTTTTTTTTTTTTTTTTTCATGTTTCTCGACTACTGCTTCACATTCGCACACTATGTCACCGGACTAGTACGGCGTACATAACAACACTCTGTTGCCCACACATTTCATCTTACATCTACACGGTCAATGAGCCAAAGCTGTTTGCTTTTGATAGTTTTTTTTTATTACTTCAAAACGCAACAGGTTGGTTTTTTTTTACTACTCTTGTCTTCCCCTCGATCCCAATTCATACACGGACGCGCTCCTTTTGACTGTCCTAGGAACTGATGGCCTTCAATGCCTCATTCTTCTCGGCCATCTCATCCGAGGTCATCATACGGGTCTTGGCATCGATATGAGTGATTGGTGGATCATCATCCTCATAGCGCTATTAGGAAGTAACATGAACAACCAGTAGTCGCCATGTAAGTAAGCAAACTACTTAAGCAAGTTCCGTAGGGAACACACAACAAAGGCAAGAAAATGAAGAAAAAAGCTTACCTTGACGCGCTTCTTGCGGAGCATAAGCTTGGACTGTGTGGTGTTGTAAAAAGCAGATTTTTGCCGGGTGTTATCGGTATCTTCCCTGAAGGTAAACACAAGTTGTGACAATGCAGGGCATGGATTGGTCGAGTAGGTGTAGTCACGTTGAAGGGTGTATGGGATCACCTTGTCGTGGTCCTCCTCGTCCTCTGTGACCATCATTCCCTGAGCAATCATCTGAGCGCGCTTCCTCTTGCGGCGGTTGATCTCCTTGGCGTCCTCCATGTCCGGCAAGTAGTACGCCAACCATGTCTCGGGATCATTGGCATCCGACATTGGCTTGATCAGAGCATTTGACGATCTCTGTGCCGTCTGCGCCTTTGATGTCTTTGTTAGATACATATAAAAACATGAACATGATTAGTATCAATGAGAGATGAGAAAGAGAACGCAGTCAACGAATGATGCAATAATACAAAGAACGTTCATCTGAATAATAGAGAGATAGAAGACATACGCCTTGGTCGTTGGCTTGGGATTGGACGGAACGTTCGTTACTGATTTCGGGATCGACATCAAAGGTGACGAGAGTGTAACTGTTACCCCAGATGTTGAAGTCGGGGAAGATAGGCAAGGACTCGACAGCAGTGACACCGGGCTTTGTAGGATGCTTGAGACTGGCCAAGAACTCGTCCTCTGTCATTGGGCGGGCTGGCGAGATCCTGTCTGACTTTTTCATAAACCGCTGGAATGTCTTTTCGATAGCTGCGATCTGTCCCTCTCTCGAGTTGTCGACGACCATCTTGTCCTTCCTTATCGACGTGCTATTTCATGAGTGGAGAATAATTTGTATATTAGTTTTCGTTACTTTATGAAAGAACAGGTGTCCAGACCGTGATTCCCTCCACAATATCTTCTGTGAGCGTGTTTTCATTCCTTCGTGAAATAGCCAACGTCCTGTTCGTGATTTCTTCGGTGAATTGTCATATTCATATCCTGAGTGAGAACATGTTCATGTTTTCGAGATAACACGTCTCCAGATCGCGGTAGCTCCCGTTCAACGCACGTCCTGTTCATGTCATTGAGAAACAATGCTCCTACATGATGCTTTTCCTGCAATAAATTCATATCCAGCTCCTGATCAAGCGATTCCTGTGAAAACAATAAGTAAAAGAAAGGTGAAGAAAACAAATAGCAACATCCAAGACTTACTCCTTATAAGCGCCCTTGCCAGCGCCAGTAGGGGTCTCGGAAGAGATATACTCTGTCCTGCGCAACCAAGAAACATTAGGCAGCTTGGTCTTGGGAACAGGCATACGATGCACCTCTGCCGCAATAGTGCCATTATTCAACGCGTTCAATGCCGCTGGTCCTCCAACATTAGTCCTGACAGGAACTGTCAACAGCAGTTCATCGGTCGGATTCAAGATCGTGTTCGAGTTGTCGCCATGGTGAGCTGGTCTTCCTTCGCCAAAAAAGTTTTCCCGCATCTCGATGAGATCGATTGGCATTGCGTACTGGTTGTCAAGGATCAGTTCATGAGCTGTGGCCTCGGTCAATCCTGTTTCTTGGTATTTGATGTATCGCTCTGAGGATGAGGGGAGGGCGAGGAGTTTTGGAGCGAAGGGTGGGAGGGGGAGCGTGTTCCTGTACCGCGTCTTGCACAAGAACTCGTTTCCGTACTTCCTATTAGATTTAGAGGAGGACGTTACTGTTGTGTGAGCGAATGTGTCGTTGTTATTGTTATTGTTGTATCAGCTCAGTGCTTCAAAGGTGTGTGCGCATATATATATGTGTGTGTGTGTACCGCTGTTGTTACAACGTACTTTTTGAGTGGTTGCTGTGACATAGCCGGTTTATGTGGATGTGGATGTGTGTCCGAGTGAGGATGTGTGGTTTGGTGATCCTTCCTGCTCCTTGAGTGAGTGAGTGAGCGTAAGTGCTGCGCGTGTCCTCAGTCGAAGAGAGTAGAGTGAGTCTTCCTGACAGGGGGACGTGAGTTGACTAAAGTGGAAGTGGAAGAAAAGGGAATCAAAAGATGAAAGTGATCAAATATGAAACGAGGCTGATCATACCATCTTTTTGTGACAGACAGATAGCCAGGCAGGCGGACAGGCTAGGATAGAGAAATTTCGGTGGCTGATTTGGACATTTGAAGGTTAAACGAGATCAAAAAAAAAAAAAAAAAAAAAAAAAAAAAAAAAAAAAAAAAACTCAAGGGCGTTTTACTCCTGTGCGGATCAAATTGATTTTTTGTGGTGAGTGCCTCGATTTCGCCACCAAGGATGAAGGAGAGACACACACATACATGGACCATAAAAAAAAAAAAAAAATGCTCCGTCGACCTGTGCCTACGAATAATAATGGCTACTGTTATCTGCTGGTATATTGTAGTTCCTATGACTTCCTGCTTGCCTACTTCATGAAAACTCCAATGGCACGTCCGAGTGGTCCTTTTCGTTAAAAATAATCGACCGCGCTCCATGATACGCCTGCAATAGCACATTCAGCCTCGGCAGCAAATTCTATTATGCATACGCATATATGTTATAGAGTGAATAAAGAAGCGTCAGTTTGCCTTCTGCACTAACGCAAAATAGAGAAAAAGCAGAAGAAGAACAAAGAGAAGGAGAAGGCTGTAGGACATACCTGGAAGACGACGACCATTTTGTCTTCGCCTTCGACAATAATGGCCATATAGACGCGGATATGGAACATCGTGATCGCTTCATTGATAATAATATCCGCAATCTTGGATCTGTCAATGAACCGCGACACGCTCCTGCCTCCCAGGTATACCGTCTTGACTTGTACCCCCACATCCCTAATTACCAATATCGTCTCTATTTGTTCATAGTAAGGATTATCAACAGGATCAGCAGCTTGGTTGAGAATGACTTGAGTAGTGAGTAAGTCCAGTAGGTGATAACGAGTTAAGTACCTTCCATGACCATGAATGACTTGAAGACTATCCGGAGCAGGAGGAATAGTGCGATCACCGCATATGCTGTGTATGTTCTTCCCTATTTGTAGTTACCCGAGTACTGTGAGTAGGCTACCTTGTTATCAATCTTCAATTAGCCCTGACATAAGTGTATAACCATGGTGTGCAGAGTAAGAAAATACATACGAGGATGTAGACGAGAGAGAGGGAGAAGAGGACGAGGAGAAAGTCATAGGAGTTGATCCGTTTTGCGTCTGAGGTCATGATGTATTCGCGGGTGTTATCCGCATGTGCGTAGCATTGAAACGACATGATATTGGTATCTTTTCCTATGTCGTCCTGTTCCCTTGTTCCTTGTTCCTTGCGCTGTTCTTTGAGAGAGATGAGTCCAGCTCCTGGTGTGATGTAACTTGACAGAGTGATGTAGGCCAAGAAGAGAAGAGAAAGAGATGGCACTCGACTTGCACCTTTTATTTCGTTGTCAGGTCAGTTCAGGCACATTTTTTTATAAGCGAGTGACTGCTTTATGTACGAGTAGAAAGAAAGACTCTCCGTGCCCTTTTTGTGATCGAAGAGGAAGAACAAAAGAAAAAAAAAAGGGAGAAGCAAAAGGAAGAACACAGGTGTCTTTGCATCCATGCATGTAACAAAGCACAGAGGAAAAAGAAGAGAAGAAAAATGTCGAACTTGGTTATCAATTAGTTCAAAGAGGGGGGAACGATAGTAAGAACGGTCGATTTTTTTATTGTAAACTATGAGAGCCATAAAATATACAATCAAGGAAAAAAAAAAAAAAAAAAAAAAAAAAAGGTCAGAACAGCAACAAGATGAGTGCAATACAACCAGAGAAAGATACACCGAGAAACAATTGCGATGGAGTTGTCGAGGGTCAATCGGTCTTTATTCTTCTGCTTCGCTATGCCTTTCTCAAGGAACAATAGTGTGTCTGATAGTAAAAAATAGGTAAACCCCACACAGCGAACAGCGGTCTCCCCTTGAAATTGGAGATGGGATATCCCATGTCCCTCCAAATTGATGGCCGAGCGTGCCTTGTACAGTAGTTGACCACTAAGGGAGCCCTTCCTTCGTGACAATCCATCGCTCGGCAGTAAGAAGACTAACCTGCCATTCTCTTTGACTACTCTCTTCTCCATACTATTCTTCCTCTTCTTCCTCCTCCCTGTGTTTGTGTCAAGAGAATACATTCTTCTTCCTGGACAGGAGAAAAGAAGAGAGTACAAAGGACCAGACCCCTTACTTTTCATTATGCCCTCTTTTTGTACTTCCTTTTACCTTTTCATTTTTTTTTTTTTTTTTTTTTTTTGATCTGTGTGTGTGATCGCATATCAAAAACTCTCTTTTCCATTCTCTCTTTTTTTTTTGTCGTTTTTTCCCTCCAATTTTTTTTTCTTTTCTTTTTTCACCCAAAACTCACGCACCCACCTTTTTTTCCTTCTTTTTGCAACTTTCACTGCTACTCTCACCGCTTTTTCTCAATCAACAACCACACTATAGCCGCCACAACAACAACGACCACCAGGACAACATACACATACATCCACACTGCACATACACAATTATACACTCTCATGGGAAAACAGCTCCTCAAGGTCGTGCTCATCGGCGACGGAGGCGTCGGCAAGGTAATATTCCCACTCATTCGCCACACAAGGAGACATGCTCATGCCAAGTCACTCGCCACTCCTCCGACTAGAAGGCTTGCTTTAATGCAGGAGGACGATCTTCTACCAGCCAGTTGGATGAGCAAGCGCAACAAAGAGTAGACTTTGAAAGAAACGAAAAAAAGAGAGAGAGAAAGACAGACAGACAGACAGAGAGAGAGAGATTCTACATCATGAGCGGGGCTTGCTGGTGTTGTGTTGATGCCATGGAATTGGATAGTTTCCATTCACTGCTTCTGCTGCACGGTGTAGTTGTAATAAGCCCTATTTGTATGCTGTCCGTTGAGGAGAGACAAAGTGGTCCTATTCTGAAGTCCTCTTGCTGTTGCTGTCTCCTCGGGCATTTTTTTTTGTTGTTGTTATTGCTGTTACGCTGCTGTTCTTTCGTACATAAGCAATGCACATCTAACTAACATATGCCTTGCTCATTTGCATTTTTATCGTCCTTCTCTTGCTTACCTTACCATACCCTGTTCTATGCTGTCTTACTGCTCTGGTCTTTTCCATGGGCGAACGAAACGCACCAAACACACACGGATATACAAAACATAAACCGACCCTATTTGGACACATGCTGCTGCTGGATGACGACTTTAACGGGATCAATGTTCCATATTTCGGTGTCATCGCCCTCCCTTTATGCGTCGAATCGACAAACAACCCTCGACTCTCTTGACTCGACCCAACTTGACCTACTTTACAAATAATAACCATGGGAAACACACCACTCACAGACGTCTCTTCGTAATCAGGTAAGAAAGTCAAGAGAGCTATCTCGATGGGTGACAAGAGTTAAAGACTAGGTCTTGGCCATAAACACCAAAGTACAGCCCTGGTTGACACAAACAGGAAAACAAACATAGAGGATTTGGGTTGTTGTCCTTTTAGTTTTTCTTTCTTGTATCCTGCCACATATGGGAACACCCACCTGCATCAGCCTTCTCTACCAAAATCAGTAGCAAGAATGGCATAAAGCGAAAGACAGTCAACAACAACCAGACAGAGAGAAAAGTTGGACGGAGGAAATATGACAACAATGGACATGCGGATATTCTTATTTTCATTTTGATTTTGTACCCCTCCTTTCGACTTAGACACCCCTGTGTTTACCTTCACAGCACTCAGATAACAAAACTAGACTTGTGGCCCTCAGCAGGATTTTCTATGTCACTTTCATCTAACCTACCCTACTTTTCCTTTCTTTGTGCTTGTTACTACCACGATGACACGAACTAGTTTATCCACAAAAGATTCACAAACGCATACAAGGCAACTATTGGCGCGGATTTTATCACAAAGGAGATCGAACTGGAGGATGGCAAACGGGTTTCTCTGCAGATTTGGGATACCGCAGGTAAAAAAAAACCCAGCGCGAACAAAAAAAAGACAGGGACATTACCATTCATCTCTTACTTCCATTGTGAGCACGACATTCAGGAAGAGTCAGGGACATATTGCACCACCATCGCATTCAGGATACCAACCAATCACAAAACATCAAAACCAAGGTTAGCACCAAACACGGACAAGGCCCGAGGCACAACAACGCGGAACATCAAACCTGTCCATGGGAGACATATAGACGTTTTCTTTTCTCTAGAACAAGAGCGCAGCTAGAGCAACACCAACAACAGCAACCTGCAGGCAGAGCAACTCAACAAAAAAAGTCACCAGCAGGAAGAAACAAAAAGCATCAGTGAGAAAAGGGGCTTCACAAGACCACGCTCGGCCATGTCAACTTTTCATCACCATCCCTCGTGTCATTCGTCTATTTTTCACTATGTTTTACTATGAACTTACCTACATCTATTATCCCTCCATCGTTTCCTACTAATAGGTCAAGAGAGATTCCAGTCATTGGGGATTGCATTTTACAGGGGTGCGGATGCATGTGTGCTCTGTTACGACGTGACAAATTATCTTACATTTGAGCATCTGGCACGGTGGAGGCGCGAGTTTTTGAACCAGGCAGGGATTGGCGACAGTAACCCCGACTTCCCGTTTGTGCTGCTGGGCAACAAGATTGACATTGACGAGCGAGTTGTGTCGAGGCGGCAGGCACGTGGGTTCGCGCAGGAGCACAGTACTGTAACGGGATCAAAAGTCGAGATGCCCTGCTTTGAGGCCTCGGCCAAGGATGGCATTCGCGTCGAGGATGCGTTTTTATATATCGCCAAGACAGTTAGGATACCTCAGATGGAGCTCGATATGGTTGGAGGTGGCGGTACGGCGCCACAAAGACTGGATTGGGATGCTGAATCTGAAGCCCGCAAAAAGTCCAAGGGCTGCTGCTGAGAGCCAGAGCACTCCGCCTATTCCTTCACTCATATTCACGCATTATCCACTTTGCTCTCCAGCAACTTTGATCATATCCCCTCTCCTCCCAACTCATGCCTCTGAGGAGCGTCCATCCGTGCTCTTAACGTGCTGCTCATCCTTCATTTTACCACTAGCAGTTCTGTACTTTTATTTTTCTACTCTTTCCTTCTTCCCTGTCCCTTCTTTGTCTTTCCTCGCCCCCTTCTTCCTTCTCTAATAAACATAATTATCGTTAATTGTCCGTAGTACTCGTACCGTGCCCGTTGTCTCAACGAACATCCATGTATCTGTTGAATTTGCTTTCTGTTGTTTTTCATCTCCTTGCCCTTGGCTGACTTGGCTGACAAACATGCTCACTGGAATGTGCTTTTGTTTGTGTGATACCATATCTCTATTGTTATGCAAGACAAAACATAACCCTCGTTTTTTTAGATTGGTGAGCAAAAGAAAAAAAGGGGGAGGTAGCTCAGGCCTCTCAATGATGAACAAAGAGTGTTTCAACTTTTATGGAATAGGACGCACTTTTGCACGACAAATTGCTCTCAATCTTCACCTCAGCAGCCAACAAGGATACAAAGTGAGAAGGAGTGGGTCTACTCGTTACCATACATAAACTAATGCTCTTCTTGAAGCGAACGGACGACGATGGATTATCATAAGTACCTGAGATGGACATGTGTATATGAGGATTCGTTCCGCCGCTGCGAGTTTTTTTTTTTTTTTTTATATTTTATTATATTTTTGACAGGAGAGTAATAAGGGATGGAGGTAGAAGAATATGAGCTCCCTTTTTTTTTATGTTTGTTTGTTTGTGCCATGATTTATTCATAGTTGGTGTGATGTGTGTAGTTTAGAGTAGAAGGATCAAAGGAGGAGATGGGCACATTTATTTATTTACAAACCCCCTTGTCGCCGGGATCTCATGGAACAGGCACAATAAGACTAAAGGGAGAAGAGAGGGAGGCAGCTTTTACTTTTCTCACTACTCTCCTTTTTTCTTTTCTGTCCATGATAATGATGAATGCGATACATAGCCACAGACTGGTTATTTTTTAATTGCCTTTGAGTGTTGTGTTGTGCCACAAAGGGGGAAGACATGAACGGGGATCTCCCCTTCTGTCTCTCTCTCTCTCTCTCTCAGGTCACGACACTGGTCCCATCAGCCAAGCGTGCCAGTCCTACCTTTTCATATCCCTGATACTTTGATTCCATGTCTTTCCTTTCTTCACTTCTTTCTTCCTTCTTCTCCCTTCCTTTCTCTTCTCAGTTCTCTTCTTGCCTCTTCAGTCGAGAATAGGTCCTGGCTCGTGCCCTTCCTTCCTTCCTTCCTTCCTTCCTTCCTTCCTTCCTTCCTTCCTTCCTTCCTTCCTTCCTTCCTTCCTTCCTTCCTTCCTTCCTCTCTTCCTCTCTTACCTCCATCTGCGTAATGCCCTATCCTTCCTTCACCACTTCATCCTCTTCCTCTTCCGACAATTAATACTTCACCTAACTACATATCGATTCACTAATCCTACCCATTCCCTAAACACTTTATATACACTCTTTCCTATCCCTTATCGTCATCCTTTTGGCACTAATAACGAGTTCACCAGCATCGCTTAACCATACAACACCTCTCAGCCCTACCAACCATTCTACAGCACTCTCAACCAACATCGCCACCATCCATAATATGACATTCAATAACACCTCCACCTCCAACGCATTATCCTCATCCATCTCTGCCACTCCTTCGACTACCTCTCGCAAAGCACACCACCCACCGCTGGAAGCTATCCAGACACAAAAGGCTCAGGCCAGTGTCACCTTTCGACCTGTCTCTTCTACCAGTACAGACATTGAAGGGCATGAAGATACGCTTGATACTGCGGTTGCTGGAAGTAGTGGTGGCGGTTTGACACCTTATTCGCCGTACCCTTCTCATCCAGGTCAACAATACCAACTGCCACCAGGACAGCAACGTCAGCAGCGGCAGCAGAGAGACAGCATTGTGATGATGAGAGGATACCCAGAGCCACCACTGAATACGGCATCAACAGGAAGCCCCAGTTTCCCATTCACACCTTCGACACTTGTGGACGCTGGTGGGGTTCCTTCACCTGTCGGTGCTGAAGAGTATCGAGGGTACCGTGGGCAGGATGGTGGACAGTTCCAAACAATTCCATTGTCGCCGCCGACTCGCCCTGAAAAAGTATTTGCGTCTCGATCTGTTACTGCATCCCCAGACCTTCAACAGCAGCAGCAGCAGCGTCAACTTCAGCCCCGTGCATCTGGTTCACGGAGACAACAGCAAGGACAGCAACAAACATATCTCGGCACCAGCACTGGTACTGATACTGGTACGAACCATTCACGCCCATACAGCACCGGTAGTAACGACAGCAGCAGCTACTACAACACCAATATTAACAAGCACAACACCATCAGCACAAGCAAGAAGCAAGGCTCCCAAGGCATGGACCTGACCTACTCGTCCTCCTCTGATGATCCACGCTTCCAACATCTCCCAAACCTCTGGCAAGTTCTTCACCGCAAAACCCAGCCGCCCGTCTGTCTATTCAACTTTTATTTGTACATGAGGGACGACGAGAAATCGAGTGAGGAGGTTGATTTCTGGTTGGACGTTACCGCACACGAGGTGTTGTGGAGATTGTATGTTCGTGCGACGAAGAGGAGGATGGCGATGGCTGAGAGGGAGATGCGGATGGAGCGAGAGAGGGTTGAGAGAGAGGAGAGGGAGCGAGAGAGGGAGGAGAGGCAGAAAATGGAGTTGGAGTTGGCGGCTTATGAGGCCCAAGCTGCTGCCTTGGGTTTCGGCGTTCGTGGTCTCGGTAAGTTTGTCGTTTTTTGTTGCTCCTGGTTGCTTGTTGATATGTGTGGTCAGTGCACAGACTGAGAGCTCCTTTGGTTCTCTCTCTCCCTCTCTCTGCAGTATAGCACAGCAATGCCTTTTTTTCCTTTGTCACTCACAGTCCCATATGTTGACTTTTGAACGAACGAAATAGAGGACGAGAAGGGCAGTACTCACAAGAAGCAGCCGAGTGTAACGGCAGACATGTACGAACCCCACTGGTCAGCAGTCAACCGATATTTGGAGATGTCCTCCGCCGATGGCAGCTCCATCATCGACCCTGCTGCCGGTGCAACAAGCAGCACCAATCCTTCGCCCACTACGCCACACCAGCATTATGACCTCACACGACAGTATTTGCATGATACCAAGGAGACTTCGGACCCGATTTTGATGGTGCATAATGCGCTCAAGAACCCATCCGCGCCACCACTACAGCAGCAACTACAAAAACAGCAGCAGGGACATTTCCCAGTAGCTGTTCAAAAGGTTCAGCATGTTCGTCTGCCGGGAGCTGTGCCTGCGTCATGGGCACATCCGAGTGAGTTGGAGACTCAGTCTGGGACGGCTTTTGGTGTCTCGGAAGGGACTTCTACGGGCGCCCATCCTCTTACCTCAGCCGCCAAAAGAGCACCCTCAGGAGCAAGAGCAAAAGCAAAAGCAGGAGTAACAGGAACAGGAGCACCGTCGTCGTTGAGTAAGGATGCCGGGATCGTCATGAACGCTGAACAACGTGTTGATACCAACGGTAGCTCGACCACTAAGACTACTACTACAACCGAGAACACAGAAACTAGTACTGGTACTGTTGCACGAGCGGCGACAGCAGCACCGCGACGAGCAATGACGTCTGGAAGTAGCGGGGTGACAAAGGAAGATCTGCAGCGATCGGCAGAACGGATCTATTACAAGTACCTGATCCCTCAGGCGGAGAAGCGTGTCCGCATCCCGGGTGAAGTCCGACAGAGGGTTGCGATGTTGATGGATTCCAAGATGATGAGCCAGGGAGGAAGTCAGCCGTCGTTGGCTGCGGGTAGTGTAGGGATTGAAGGAAGTGGTGGAGTAGGACCATCAAGCCCGGTATTGAAGCGCAAGAACAACCTGGGAAGTCCTACTACAACCTCAGCCCCCCAGCTGTCCTCGAGTCCCTATCCGACAAACGAGAAATCCGCCAACTCCAAATACTATTCCGTCTCCGAATCCGTCCCTCACCTCCTCCCTTCCCCCACATCCTCGTCCAAAGAAAAACAACAAAAAAATCGACTTTCTTCCTCATCCCACCACCAACGCGGTCCGACAAATGCTTCACCACTCCAACAACCAGATCAAGACCTAGGGCTGGTCTTTGCAGAGGCCCGTGAGGTTGTGTTTGAAGGTATGGAGTCGTATTATTTCCCGCGATTTCTGAAGGCGAGAGCGTATGGGAATATGGTTCCCTTGCATCGGCTGGTGAGGGTTGTGGCGGGGTTGTTTTTCTTGTTTGTTGGGTTCTCTGTTGTGCTGTCGTTAATCTTTTTGAATATCCGGCCTCGTTCTCTCCGCGCCTGGGTAAGACTTTCGCCCTCCTTATTGTTCTTGCTACCGACCTTGGGAATATTTGATTCGATGAAATTTGATCATGACTGACTGAAGTGAACCCTGTCCCTTATTTCAAAAATAGGCGCTGATCCCGATATTCATAGGAGCATTCCTATGCACGACGTTCCAATTCAACATCTGCCCGATCCTGGTAGCCATGGGCGTCAGTGAGACCAAATGGATGCGGTTTGCTAAAGTCAAGGAACCTTACTTGATCAAGTTGCATCGACGCAGGGGGATGAAGGTTGTGGCGGTAGCGGTGTTGTATACTGTTTGTGTGGGAATTGTTTTTGGGGTATTGCCTGGGTATCGGCTTTAACATTAAGGGGAGAAGGAGAAGGAGTGAGAGATGGTTATATCCCTATGCACATTCCTTGGTTTTTTATTACTGTAGATAGAATGAATGAACGATATGATAGACCCAATTTCACTTAGATAATATCTACCATTAATGAATATTTGCACACTCGTCCCTCATACCTCAGTCGCGTTCTTTCTAATTCAACCTCGAAGTCGCGTCCAGGTCGCGTTTTGTAAGAATGATTGGCTGCGAAAATTTAATTCCTATCACAGTTGCGTCGCTGTTGGCCTCGGCTAGGGGCAGAGGTCTGGTCTGATGTTTTGTTTTTGGTTAGACCTTGTCAGCTACAGAGGATTTGCTTAACAAAATACTCATAATTGACAAGGAACTAACCAAAAACAGCAACAGACCAGACCTCTTGCTAGGGGCCAATGGGCGCCTAAACCCATTCTAGGAAAGAGACGAAATTGACAGTCCAGCGAAATTATTCCTAATTTGGAATAATCTTCAAATTCAATTTACACAAGCTCATTTGACATTATCAATCTATTCACTGGCAAGGTCGACCTGCTTTGACAGTGTTCAAGCCCTTCATCTCAAGAAGAGTAAGCTCGAGTCCTGCAGTCGTGCTTTGAAAGTAAGGAAGAGTGCACTTTCTCCTTTTTATGGCTTTCGCTTCATCGCCCATCATCATTAGCAAAGAAACCATTCTGATCTCACACTCCCTGAACGCAACTACTCGGTCACTTTCCCTGGCTTTCCTTGCGGCTTCTGTTTTTTTCAGCCCTGGCCTTCTCAAGTTGCAATACAAGTGGTGGCGACAACATCGCCTTCAACCTGGGAGAAAGTTCGTCGTCTCTATCATCGCTATCGTCGTTATCTCTGCCATTGTCGGCAGGGATGGTTAGATTCGGTGAAGGCATATCACTTCCGTTGAAACAGATCTTCATGTCGTTATAAATCCGTGATACCAAGTACAAAATGTTTGCATGGCACGCGGTGGTGGACATAACTCATGCAGAAGCAGGAAAGAAGGTGAGTTGTTTCCGTGTTTGCGAAACAGGACAATGGGCGCTATAATTCTCTCATTGGCAGCCATTATTGCGGGAAATAAGCATTTAGGAAGGTAGGCAATAGAGCAGCGACACTTTTAAGCTCTACTCTTGCCAATTTCAGCGAACAACACTTCTTTTCAACATTCCTTTCTTCCAATCCCAAAAGCGCATGTCCCAGCACCATGGGGCTCTTCGGCTGGTTCCCTTTCATTCGCCGTAAGGGGTACAACCCTGTTTTGCTGTACAACACCATACTCACCAGCATCCCAACAACCGGACGACGCCGCTTTGATGTCCTCGGCACCAGTTGCCGCACAATTAGGGATGCCTACTCTAAACATTCTCCGGATGTCGCCAATAGAATCCTGCAAAAGGAAGTGGAATGATTTGGGAACCATCTCAACATGACGCTATACCTTGATGGACCACAGGCAGTAGAGAAGCAGAACACTGCCGAGGCACGAAAAACAGGGAGACTGAAGGCGCTGGACGATCTTTCGACTAGCATGGACATTTTCGCATCACGAATGGAGGCGGGTCAAAGGATCAGGAAACAGCAGTTTATCTCCATCAAGAAGAACTTTGCTTCGGCGTTCTATTGGTCCTTGTCGAATCGGCAATAGTTTGCGGAGTGCATGAGAGGTATCGGTTCGACTGTTATACTTTGCGATACAGAGGCAGATGTTGCTATCGCCCAAGATGCCCAGCCAGGGGACATTATAATCTCCTCGGACAGTGACATGATGGCCTACGCATCTGTCCAAACACTTTGGCGACCTGTCTTACGGAATGTCATTCTTGCCTACTATATGCCGGACGTCCTCAAGACTATCGAATTCAGCCGAAACCAGTTCACTGCACTGGCCATTGTCTCGAGAAATGACTACCAGAGGAACATCTACTCCCTTGGTCCGGCAACCAACTTTTCCATCATCAAGGCCATTGGGCACAGACCAGGTATAGTTTTGTCAAAAAAGACTTTTATTTGGAGCGTTTCACAACCTCCTTATATTAAATTCTAATCGCTACCTTTTTTCTTTTAAAATAGCTGTTCGAGACCTCGTGTCGGCGTACCTACAGGATGGCAAGGTCGTAACAAGGAACACGCAGCAGAAGACCTTTGAAACCTCCATGAGAGTGTTTGTCGACCAGCTACAGACTCGGATTGAACCTGTAGTAGTTCAGACTCCTTCTCAAATTGTCTTTGATGCATGTCATCATCGTTTCGATGATCTGATGCAGAGATACGATCACTGGAAGCAAACGCAAGGAACTAGGTCCAGGTAATTTGATAGGATGTTTATAGCTTTTTCGTTCGCTTTTTTGTATTGACATGTATCTTACCATTTATTATATTTGTTTTGATATAGGTTTTCCCAAGAAAACCTTGTTCGAGTGCGGAAGCCTCGGTCTTTCAATCGGTACAGAACCGTGGAATCCCCCATTCTGGTCTCAGGATCGTCTCTGCCACAAGCAGCCCCGGTCCCACAGGAACACGACACACCTTCGGTTGCAGCACAACAGGACGACGGTCATCCACTTCTCAACAGGACCAGAATCCCCCGAAACCGCGCCCGATTCTCGTTCAAAGAAAGAACCAGGAAAACAGGACATGATCCTCCGCCAAAGATGAAACAGTTTGTTCTGAAATACTACAAGGAACATCCCACAACAACCGCCGATCAGTCCATCAGCATCAAATCTAAGGCCAAAGCGGAAAAGGACTCCACTGTTGCCAAGAAGCCACCAGGCACAAAGGGCAAGAAGGGACTTGTGCGTTTTATGGCATGGTACCATCCAACAGTGACGCTCGAGACCGGAACGCTAGCCGCCAGCACCAAGAGGGTTTTTATCCCATTATCCGCGCCCGCCTCCTCCAGGCCAGCAACAGTCATGTCTGGGTCGACTATGCCAACTACAACAATGTCCGCACCTTCGACGCCCGCCTTGGACCACTTTGATCTACAGCGGCTCGTGATCGAGTATCTTCAGGAGGCTATTCATCTTGCAGCGGATGTCAAACGGGAGGCCCAGCGACTCGTAGGTCAGTTTGTCGAGGCCATGGGCAAGAAGATGGATGCTGCCGAAGTAAGTTGATGACTGAGTGTCGGTCCTCTACAGACTCTATGAATGACACGGCTCGGGTCAGGAAGCAGGTCGCGGCTAGGAGAGATGCCATATCCGACGATGAGCGTAGGATTCTTGACCATCTATGCGAACGCATCAAGCCCGAGGAGGACAGTGGTGAGGATGAGGGGGATTGCGAGAAGACGAACAATCAGAATAACAACGACATCGACGACAAAGACGAAACAGATTCAGACCGTTTTCTCCGGTCCTTCCTTACATTTCTGTATCCTGGAAACTATCCCCAAATAAGGGGCAAACAGTCGAAAGCCTTACCGAGAACACTGGAATTATCCCCATAGTCAACACCCTCATCAACTGGCTTGTCGACCGAAAGTTATACCACCCACCTCGGTCGCGCGGCGAGATCGATGTTCACATGCCCTTTACTCCTAACTCCTTGGTGCGATCGGTGTCTGTCCAACTAGCCTTGGAACTCAAGAAAATCTACAGGAATGGGACGTTTGATCTCTACAAGAAGGTATGCATTGAAGTGTTTTTTTTCCCTGTCGTTACTATGTTTTCAAATTCTTATCTTCAAAAAAAATACAAAAATTCTAATGATTGTTTTCTTTCATTATAGGCTGAGGCTATGAAGAAGAAAGGGATCATGGGAGCGACCGTCGACATCCAAATTCGAGAAGGTATTTCAGCGGCTGAGAACTTTCTCCGCCTTAACAAACTCACCAACAACAGCCGCAAGATCGCTCCATTCACCACTTCTCAGCAACCTTTTATATCGTTCTCCGAACGGGAGCTTGCCTCATTCTTTTGGATGCGAAAGTTGTTAAGGGAGAGACTGGAAGAGTTGGCTCTTCAGGGTCATACGCACATGACGTCAACGAACGATCTCGACACATGGATTGGTGGGAAAGAGCCCGGATACATCATAAAACACTTCATCTGTGACGTGGCGCCCCAAGGACTAACGAGTCGTCAGAAGAGAAAGGCGAGGCACCGAGCTGCTGTCAATGTCGCGTCCCATGACCTCTTTGTCGCGTCCTAGGCTCAGGTGTTGCATCCTAGGCTCAAGGCAGCCTATGCATTAATTATTATGCAGCAAGGCTTTGTTGCATTAATTCATATGCATCCAGGCTGCTCCTGCAGAAATAATTTATTAAAAGCCCAGATAGCCAGTATAAGTAGCCATAGTCTAACGTAGCTTGTTCCGCACTTAGTAACTCGAATAACACTTTGAAAGCCACCCTTCTAATCCCTGTCTCCTTTTATCCTCTCTTGCCCTGCCTTGTCCTGTTCTTGTTCTGCCTTTGTCTTGTGTCCGCCCTACAGAGCTGAAAGGTCATTTTCCGTCTGCCCTGTCTGCCCCGTTAAAGATTCGCGACAGTCAAGTTGTTGTCATTGAGCGAGATCGGAGCTCACCTGAAGGTTGTCAAGGATAAGAACCTCGACCCGTTGAAATATGCGTTGAACTGCGATAAACGAGGATACGTGTTGAGGGGCTCTATTAGGACAGATGGCTTCCGTGTACAGCTTCTCGCCTTTAAGCTGCGGGAACTGCAGGATGTTCGTTATCGGCGACTGTCAGTGGACCATCTGCCTGAGAGGCTGACATCTACGGTGGGAGGTACAGATTACTACCTTCAGGAGATCCGGAACGTCATCATCAGCAAGGAGGACATTGAGCGATACTGGTCCGGGAAAACTATTGAGGATATCAGGACCCTCACCTTAGATGGCGGGCAGCCTTGCATCTTTGGAGCATTCGTGCATCTGCCCGCCGAATAGTCAACCAAGTCTAAAGGCAAGGAGCCTGTCAAGAACGATTTGCCTATGGAAGGCGTCATTGTCACCAACCAACAGCCAGCAGTCGGAGCCGTTGTTCAAGAGCCATCACTCCCCACCACAGTACAAGAATCAACAACGAGCGCCCCCGGGCTATCGCCAAGGCCAGTATTCTATAACCTCGTTGTCAAGAGCAAAGCGGTCTGCCAGCCTAACTTTCGGTTCCGGAGGTGGTTGGAGAACGAAAAGAAGGCGATCCCGGATGATGAGGACGAGTCAGTCCTTGACATTGAGACCAGATTGCCTCCTCTCAAAGGATAAGAGGCGAGTGTCGTCAACTACATCAAGGAGCTCAAGTCAGTTGAGACACGTTTACTGGAGTTCTATTCTGGAGGGGACAATCGATATGACAGGCATGTTTGGGACATGAAGCGTGCGAGACATGTTGAGTTTCAATTGATGGCAGATCAGCTCAAGATTGTGGGTGGTGGAATTGGTATCCCCTACAATCCATCAAAATCAGTTCTCATTGGCATCGGACTAGGCCAGTTCTCGATATGGTCCGGGCTCAGCTCCCTCCACTCATCATTCCTGATGTACTTTATCCAAAAGGTAAACATTGCTTCATGAGTGTTGTTCCCCAATCAGCAAATATACTCCTCTCCACCCCATACATATGCAAATAACTAATGTGCATATACTTTATTTAGGCTCGATCTCTTGGGTATCTGGTGGTAGGGCTGAATGAATTCTACATAAGTAAGAAGTGCCCTGGATGCGGACTGTTTGTGTGCCCAGTCGATATGCGATGCTTTTACTGCCCACACTGCCATGTATATCACCATCGAGACATCATGGCGGCAGAGAACATGGGAAACATCACCCAGGGATACCTTGCGCACCAAGAACGCCCCGATTACCTCCACCCCGTGGCCGAGGGCGGCTTCCTTCCTTGGAAGGCGAAGCGTGACGATGGAGCACGTTCGAACTCCAGCAGTTCCGGGACCACCAGCACCAGCACCACCGCTGGCAGCGTCCCAAGTACGGCCTCGAACAGCACCACCAACAGCGCCAATCCGGCTAAAGGACGCCGCAAGAGAACGGCGACTACCTCGGGCGTAGATGAGCATCGGCCTGAAAAGGCGTCCAGAAATTAGACTACAGTAGTTTTAGTTTAGCATGTTCGTACACATGCATTAGTGCAGGAAGGGGGGCAGTGGATGCTATAATGAGTCGTTTCGGTGACGTAATTATGGCGCCCATTGTCCCCCAGCCTTGGCCTCCTTCGAATTTGAAGAACGTTATTTCCAACGTGTTTTCCGGGCAGTTGCAAAAAAGACAGTCCGGATCATAAATCGTGTGCTAGCCCTGTGTAAGCAAGCCAACCCCCGACTGATTCTACTTGACGCACACACACCCTTCACACACAACACCCACTCCAGCACCCCAAGTCCCCTATACGGAAATATTGCCGTGGGTCATAAAAGACGATCGCCTTCCATTCCTTTTTCCCCGTCTTGTCCGTTGAGAAGAATCGCTTTTTTTTAAATCCCCCCCTTTCCTCTTCTTTTTCATTCACCCTTCTTCTTCCTCTCTCCTTCCTTTTAATCACATCCTACCCCAAATGGCTGCTCCTTTGAAGACTCCCTTGGGATTCAACCCTATCCCCAACATGTCGACTGCCCCCGTTGCCACCGAGCCCGCTGCTCCTGCCGGTCTCGTCGACCAGGTCAAGGGTGCCTTCCAGAAGGTCAACTCCTTCCGTGACAGTCTCAACCTCCCCAACCCCGGAACATACGAGGGCGTCAACCGTGAAGTCAAGCGTAAGGACGACTCTGTGGTTAGCAGCTACAGCAACAACACCCTTCAACACCCAAACTCGCTCCTTTTTTTTTGTCCAACAACAGCCACAGCGCTAGGCGGGAGATTCGCTCACCTTGAGGAGGGCGAATCGTGCAGCTCGCTTGTCAACATAAAGAGCTATGAAAGGGCGATTACACACTTTTTTTCAGGAACGGACCTCAAGGAAGAAAAGGATTAAACGCTCCTACCGGACAGCAGCGGAAGGACAGGGAGTGCACCGAGAGCTTTATTTTCTCTATTCTTTTTTTTGGCGTATGTGGGTGTGTGCATGGAGAACCACGGAAGAGAATAGTCAAAGCGTGCGATCGAGAAGATCACTGGATCAGTTTTACAAGGACCCATCAATAGAACTTTTGACAACACTGATCAGCGCTTGGAAGTGAAAAACGTCAGCAACAGGATGACCAAGCAGGCAAAGAACCTGGTCTTAGCAAAAGTGCGAACAAACAACCAGCCTAGAACCGACTTTACAACATTGGACGACGACTTTGTTTTTCAATACTGACGCACACACGATACAGCACAGACCCCATTGATTACCCTTCTGCACCCGATTTGCTATTGTCTGGGCAATAAACACCCTCACGTCAACAATCGTACCAGACCATATTTCGCAACGCACAATCGCCCGTCTTCTCGATCAACATATACTTCATTTTCTTCGTTCATCCTATTTCCCCCGCCCCGCTGTCTCACTCTCACCACATACCGTTCGTACAAAACGTCGACCTAACTCTTATTACTCTTTATTATAATGGATCATAGACACCTTCTTGACCAACCATGTCTTTGATGGAGCTCGCTGTGATATTACCAAGGTCTTGACCCCCAACTTCCAGGTCACCCACTCCTTCGCCATGGGTGCTGCCGCCTCCCCCTCTAGCTACAACTTTGGCACTGCCTTCATCGGCCAGCAGGTACTTTGTCCCTCTTGTTCTTGTTTCTCAGGTTGCAGAGCAATTAAAGGAAGTAGACGGAGGTTTGAAAGTTAGCCTTTGTTCTAATCCAAAATCGTCATTTTTTTCCACATTTTTCACTATGACGTAATAGTCGTTCTTGTCCGGAAACTTGGATACCGATGGTAACGTTCAGGCAAGAGCCAACTACGCCTGGAGCAACACCAACGTCTCCAAGGTTCAAGCACAGGTAATAACAACGCGTGGGAAATTATGTGATTTTTATTTTCCATATGGTCAAATGGAAGTAAAGGTGGGAATCAGAAAACTAATTATCCCCTATCCCTGCAATGTCCGAATATTAGTTCTCAAACACCCCTGGACACTCGATGCTGCAGATGGAGCAGGATTACAACGGCCGGGACTTTAACGTTAACTTGAAGGGAGTCAACCCCTCGGTTGTTGATGGTACCGGAATCTTCATTGGATCCTACTTGCAGTCTGTGTCCCAGCACTTGGCTTTGGGAGCCGAGGCTGTCTACCAGCGCCCCACACCTGGTCAGCAGGAGACGACCATGTCATATGTTGCCAAATATACTGGACGGGACTATATTGCAACGGCTCAGTGGCAAGGATTCGGCGCCTTCTCGGCTGCCTACTACTTGCGCTACTCTGAGAAGGTTGATTTCGGCACAGAGATCCAGCTGTTGACGGCTGGTGGTCGTCGTGAGGCTGTTGCCACTGTCGGAGGCAAGTTTGAGTTTAGAAGATCGACCTTCAGAGGTCAGGTTGATACCACCGGAAAGGTCTCTGCCGTCCTCGAGGAGAAGATCGTCCCTGGTTTCTCCTTCCTCGTCAGCGGAGAGATGGACCACGGCAAGGTATTTTGAAATCCTATTTCCTTGTGATTGACCTTGTTTTTGTGATAAGGCTGTCCTTTGTGGTTGTGTTTGGAATTATTGTTGACAGCTTTCTTTTCTATTGGTGAAATAGGGTCAGAGCAGATTCGGTGTTGGTATGATGTGGGAGGTCTAAAGCGTGGATCAACACATATTTTATTTAGAAGACTGAGAGAGAAGGGGAGCAGGCAAGACCAGCAGTTTCTGGAGTTATGCTGGACAGGACTGCATCTTTTCTATATTTTTTTCCTTTCAGCAATCACCTTTTTTTCACATCCACCATAACCTTACCCTCAACTGCGCCAGCATAGGATCTACATACACTCAGACACACCGCCATCACATCTTCCGCCAGAACAACAAACACGACACGCCCCATGATAGAGTTCACCCCATCATCACCCTCAAAACATATTTTTCATAAACAAGCGAAAAAAATATCAGTATTTCAAAAAAAAAAAAAAAAAAAAAAAAAAAGTGGGCGTTGATCGTGTGCAAATGCTTTTGGATTTTCTTTCGTCGCCGGCATTGAGCTGGTAGAACAATGGGAGACATTTCGTGGCGAAGGTAAAGGACATGCCCTGCCCTTGTCGACGGGCTCTCAGCTCTCTTCCTCACCCCCCTTTTTTATTCGAATGAATCACCGCCCGTTTTAAAACGGTTGAAAATGACGACAAGCGATTTGGATTTTTATTTTTCAAGAACGGGAAGAAAGGGTAGAGACAGAAGAGGACACTTAGAAGGTGGCGACGCCGATACATATGTGTTTGCCGATTTGGAGGCCGTGGCATTCCATTTCTTTCATGAGTGCAGTTGCACCTACAGCTGTAGCAGTGGGAGTGCTGTCGATGTCGGGTGCTTGAGAGGAAGAGTCTATTGTGAGAATGAGGTGGTCGTCTTTCAGTACTTTCTGCATGTCCTCTTGTTCCGGAAAGTATGCAGAAGGTGGGACAAAATCTTGCGCGTCAACGCCGAGGCCAAATTGCTCGGGTGTGGCGAAGGTGGTTGGACGTTGCTGGTGGATGGTAGCGTTGCCTTCAGAGAGGGTATTACCTAAGACGGATGAGTTTCTGAGATCGGTGCCGTATTGTGCAATGACTATCACAGTTATGTTCCTTGAGGTGGCGATTGGGTTGGTGGATTGTTGTAGTGGGATTTCTTTTGAGGTGGCGGAGGTGGAAGAGATTTCAGTGGTCATGATTTGTGTGAAAGTTATGGCTATTTTGTTTGATATTTTGAAGAAGGAGTGAATAAGGAGCTTGATATTCCTTTTTTTTGTAGTTTGCTGATGATGTGGTAGACTTATCAACGTAGCCGCAATGGAGAAGTCAAAATGTCTTGGTGAAGAATCACTCGTCGCCCTTCGTTTTTATTTCTTGTGTATGTTTGGAGTTCAACAACGTCGCGGCGGCAACACCTTGGAAAGGAGGTAGATTGTTGTAGCTTTCGAGTGAACTCTCAATTTTTTTTTTATTCCTGTTTGTGTTCTTTTCCCAATCGTGGCGAGGGGAGGGAGTAAGGAAGAAAGTGAGCAATAAAGAAGGTTCTACCAAGGAAGAAAAAAAAAAAGAGTGTGTGTGTAGAAAAAAAAACAAAAAGGGTTATATGGCATGAGAAAGCAAGGTTCTTCCGATTGGCCCTCTTTCTCACCCCCGAAAGACGAAAAAACATGGCACACGATGTCGAAAAGTAAGAGTGCAAAAAAAAAAAAAAAAAAAAAAGAAAACCACAGCCAAAGAACGCCAAAGAGAAGGAAACGTGACAGCCCCCTGCATAATTTTTTTATTTTCTTTAGAGCGACGAGTTGGCCGAGCGACGAGCTGAGTAAACGACTCTCTTCTCAACGCAATGTAAGTCTCGCTAATCCGTTGATCACGGTAAAGAAAAAATTGAGAGGAAAAAAAAAAAAAATAGGAAAGTCATTTCTAGAGATGAAAGTACAAACAAAAGCGCATATTTTTTATTCAAAAAACGGTACCCATTGTCTCTTGACCGTTCCTTTTTTTTTTCTCGCGGCGCCAAAGGCGAGCCAAAGAAATATCGGGAAGACAAAAAAAAAAAAAAAAAAAAAAAAAAAAAGAAAAAGTGTTCCCATTGTTACTAGGGCACTACCACCGCCGATAAAAATATCACACGGGCAGCCTGTGTCGGGGAAAAAAATCCCCAATCCGGAATTCAGGCCAGTGCTTCAAAATCCAATCCACCTCGGCAGCATCTTCCGCCAACTTGTGATCCGCCGTCTCTGGAGCAACCGACCCTTGAATCTCTTTCAACCTCTTCAACCCGCTCAACAGCTCCAAATACCCCGGTACGATCCCGTTTTCTGTCTTGTCACTGAGTCGCAGCAACCCTGGGAACGGTTGGATGTACTTTTCGGTCTTCCGCGTGCTATCATGTAGTGCAGTAAGATGAAGGGATCGCAGGCTGGTTTGTTTTCCGATCTGACGGTAGAGGATTTCGAGGCGGTCAAAGAGTTTCTTCTCATTAGTGGACCGATGTGATGGTGGTGGGTGCAGGTAGAAGGGCTTGCGGTTGATTCCCGTGTTGATGTCGATAGATAGGTCCGTAATTCTGGAACTGGCCCACGCTGCAGCAATGGCATCCTCCAGATCCATAGGTGAATATCGGGTGTTCAAGACCTCTAGCGCCTCGCAGTGCTGCAAGATCATTCCGACTGTCTTACTAGGGATTCGGTTCTGAATAAAGATGTCCCGAAGACTGCAACAGTGTCGTACCAATGCCCGTCCAACCAAATCGCCATCGAGACCTGTGTCGACTCCATAGTGGCTCAACATTTCCAACTGATGCTCCGGCAACGCGAGTAACAACTTGTAAGGCCATTCCTCGCTGATGTGCTTAGCTGCAGTGCAACGATATAAGAGATTGCGGATCTTGGGACACATCTTGGCAATCCTGGTGCCATCGAGGTTGTCGGGGACGACTTGTAATTTCAGGCGAAGGCTCTCGACATTAGGACAGCGCCCAAAGTTGACATAGAGCTCCTCAATCGTTGCCGTCGTCGTCGTCTTCGGCGCGTTCCAAAGACGGAGGTCTCGAAGACGGATTAATGGTATTGTCGCTCCTCGGGCTTGGACCTTATCATTAATAATGGCAATCTCCTTGATGATGGTAACTGTAATTAGGGTCTCGTCCTGATCACCTGTCGCAGGTTTAGGCAGCTGTCCATCGCTACAAATATCCAGACTCTTGATCGATGGAGGACAGCTGAAGACAAGCAAGGATTCGACTTGAGAATGTACTCTCGATTGGCCCAAGGAAACCTGAAGATGCGTCAGGCTGGTCAACTTCCGCAGAGCTAAAACAAAGGTTCTTGCGCTCTTGGCATCTTTTATGGAAAGCTGATGCAGGCGCAATTCGCGAAGCTGTGGAGTGCGCCTCAAGGTTGCGCCGAGGTAGTCGATCATGGAATATCGGCTCCAGACGTCAAAGTCTGAACAGGACCGCATCTTGTCCACAGATGACACGAGACTGATATCCAACTTGGTGATGTGGGCGATTGGTGACAAGGAAACAGGGAGGTGCGTATTCATATTCCTCGATGAGGAGAGCTGCGGCGTTGCTGTTGTTGCTGTCGTCTTTGTTGTTGAGAGAATGGTCGCCGTTGGTGATGATGATGCTGATAGTGATTGTGTAATGGAGATCGAGGAATCCTTCCCCTCCTGCTCCTTTTCCTGCAGTTGCAGGAGCTCTTGTTCCTGTTTCTTGGGCAAGGGTATGGGTGTAACTGATGCAATTGCGGGTCTAATGGCGTGAAAGAGATGGACGAGGTAATAAAGATCGGTCTTCCAAGTTTGGGTATGGTGAAAATTCCTTGCCAGTGCCTTCAGACCGTCCGGCGACTGCCACAGGCCGATTTTCCAGGCATGATGAACTGTTACCAGGTCGCGGTAGAAAAATGGTTCCATAATCGCGTGCAAATGTCGACTTGTTTGCATAAGATTTGCAATGTTTCTTGGGGCGAGATATGATACGACGAGATAGGTCAATTCTGGGATCTCGAAGAGACGGATAGATGTGGATGTCATTTTTTTGGGTTTGGAAATTAAAGAAAAGGATGAAAGAGAAAGAGAGGAAGAGAGGGAAGAAGAGGAGGCTGCTATAAGATATTGTATTTGATGAAGGGAAGTGTGAATGTGAAGAAGTCAGTGACGAAGAAGAAAGGAAGAAAAAAATGAAACAAACCTCGAAATATATACACAGTAGAAGGCGCGCAGCCACTAAGGGGAATATGATCATGTTTGCTGACGGTGGCAAAAACCAAACCGCATCTCATTTGTCGTTGACATTGGCCTCCTTGAGCTTGGAGGTATGAACCGATGGGCATGGCAGGAACCTAAAACCCTTTCTTTTTAGCTGCAGTTTGTTCTTGCATGCAAAACTGTTCTTGGTTGGTGGCAACTGGAGGCGAATTTGAAAGTGCTTGTTGACAGTGGGCTGTCGCATAGGAATCTTACAGCCGCCTGTGTTTGATCTTTTTACTTGAGCCCTGTCAGAATTTATCATTGGCGCTGGTTTTTTTTTTTTTTTTTTTTTTTTGCGTGGATATTAGGGCTACAGAAGACTAACAAAGTGACCATGCTATAGATGATGGAGTGCCTCATGAGAAACATGACTGTGGAGGGGTGAAGGGTAAATGAACACTGAGAAAAGGACGAAGACGCACAAAAAAAGAAGAAAGGTGGCCAAATCCTCTCAGTTTGACGAAATGCGAAACGCTCTGGCGTATTTGGAACTCAGCCTTCGACAACTCAAGGCACGCGTGGAATATGTCCTACTTGCGCGGACTCACAAAAAAAATGCGTTCGCTATTGTTCTCTCTTCTCTAGCGCCCTCTTTCGACACGTATTTTTGAAGAAAGTACTATTATCATATTGAATAATCGAGGACACCCCAAAGGAAAGCTCAATAGCGAGTATTTTATTTCTATAAACAAACCATTTCACCCTTCGACACTTCTCTCTCTCTCTTTTATTCCTCAAAAAAAAAAAAAAAAAAAAAAAAAAAAAAATAAGAAAGAAAGAAAGAAAAAGAAAGCTCAGTATTTTTACAGACGAAGATGGCGGTCATCAAAAGAGAAAAGAGAGTTAGAAAAGGCGTAGAAGAAAGACAGAAGACAGAAGGGATTATAACTTTTGACGTCGATATTCAAGTAAAGCGCATTCCCTCAAAACGGCTAAAAATGGCGACCTTGATTAAGGAGACAATAATAGCACCTAGACGGTGATGGAACGAGTACATGCCATCTCGGCACCTCGGTCGATGAAACCAGAGAGCTTACCAACTTATCTTTCATCAATGCCAAGGGTTTGGAAAAGTCTCTTGACAAGGATGATTGCGCTAAAGTAAAGACAATTCTCAGGCAGATCATGAGCAAGACTATAATCTGTTCTTGCGAATTATCTTCTGAGCCCTGGAGATCCTTTCGTTACCTGTTTTTTGTGTTTTCTAGTCTCATTTATTTGCTCTCAGTGTGTACACCAAAAGCAAATGAGCTTGAACGCGCAGCTGCAGTTTACTCTCAGGTGGCTTGGTGTATCTCATTGCCCTCTGACTGTACGACATTTCCATGGTGACCTCGTTGCCGCTGGTTGATCACCACCAATTTTTTGTTTCGTCAAGAGAGGTGATTGTAATTTTATTTTCGCGATCAGGTAGAAAGTACGATAAGTCCACATATAACATTGGCCATAAATGCGGGAGGACGAGGTGAGATGAGAAAAACACACACATCTGGAGCAGTAAGATTCAGGTACGCAGGAAGAAAATGACGATGACATGCTATTATTTGACAGGGGAGCTCTCCACTTCAACCTCCTTTTTTTGTTTTCAAAAAATACCGTCTGTTCCTTCTTCCTTGTCTTTTGTGATCTATTATCAGTTTTAGATTTAAACACTTTCCACTGTCCCCAAGGCTATAACACGAAACTAATTTTCATAAGGTGTGCATTTGTAGGGTTCTCCCCTTTTTCTCCTTTTCCTTTTTCTTTTTTTTTTCTCGGCGAAGAACATACTTCTCCATAGCCCCATGTCGATGGTACGGCATAATTTGCTGAATAAGACTAATTCACTTTTTGAGACCAGAGGCAAAAACGAGGACTGTTCTTCATCGCAGTGCAGTAGACACTCTTCTTTTTCCCTAGTGGAATAATAGTAAGATTCACTGTCATTGCCCCATTACACTTCCTCATTGCCCCATACTTCCATACTTGGATGTTCTCATTCTCCCCTGTCCGTCTTCCTCCCCACTCTCTCTTTCTCTAGCGCTTAATCCAAATAATTATCTGTATCAGTGACGAAGGTCATTGTTCCTTCTATTGTTTCCATGGGCTCATAATTACATCTACCCTCACACACCACATACCACACAAATGAGAAAAAGAAAGAAAAAAAGAAACTAAAATATACTTTCAATATTTGGAGAGGAGTAAGTAAACAAGGACACATTTCTCCTTCATGCCTATCTATGTGAGTGATAGTTCTTGAAGTGATTCATGCTGAGTTGTTTGGCAACGGTTTGTTATGGGGAACTGTTCGTAAGCATGACAAGACATAGAAGGTTTCAAGGCGGAAGCAGCTCTTTCCACTCTCCCTCAACCCTCACTCGATATTAGACGTAAATTGATATAAAAAACGACAAGTGAGGAGAAGGACTCACATGGATTTTTTTCTCTACCCTTTCGCCTCTTTTTTGTAGTTGTTTGTGCCGTGCTCAATGGTAAGTAGAAATCCACTCTTCCCTTCATACGATAAAACACAGAGGCCAAAAATTAATCGAGGGTAGAAAGACAATGGGAGCATGTTATTAATATTAATATACCGTGGTTGTTGTTGTTTTTGTTGTTGCTGTTGTTCTGCTATTAATGTGCAAACAATACCTATTAGTGTTGTGGGACAGCGAGGCCGCCCCCTCAGCTTCGCCCCTCCCTTACTATGCATTTGTTCTTTCCTCATTTTTACTCCATGCTTTATTCTGGCAGATCCACATGGCACACGCAAGATTAGCACACGCTCATCCAAGCAAAAGGAGTGGACAGAATACACATAAAATATTTTCTTTTGTGCAGCCTGTGCACAACCTTACCATGTATACCACGCCACCTCCTTTTAATCCCCACCCTCTTTTTTCTCTCTCGCTGTTATTATCACAGCCAGTGAGCTTTTGTCCGCCTCATTTTGCATGCCGTCAATCAGACGGGAGACAATAAATAGTCAGCCTTGTGTCCCTCTCTTTTCACCTTTTTTCTACCTCTTCAGACTTGGGACGTCCTTCGCTATCCCATCCTTCCATCAAGGTCGTTTCTATTTTTTTTCTATCGCGGTTTATTGTTTCCACTTGTGTCCATCACTTGATCCTCTCTTTCTAATCGACTATCACACACACAAACGAAGTACGATCAACAACAACAATCTTTCTTCGCTAATTCCTGTCTATCCCATAACACCGCATCTACGATTTTTGTTTCACTTTCCGAATGACAAGTACGCACAACGACAACAACAACAACACCGCCAGCAAACCCTCCATGTCTCGTCAACACCACCGCAGTCTTTCGACTCCACCCGCGGGCTTTTATGATATCATGGAGTTCTTCACCGGTGGTACCTCTCAACAGAGAGGGTTGGAAAAGATGAGGTGTGCACACACCACAGCCACAACAACACCAACCCTGACTGTGCCTGGCAGGAGGACGTCATTGCAGTCGCCCCTGCCGTGTCCTCACTTTATGAATGTTTACAAGAGACAAGCCCTCCCTCGACCACTGCGTGCTAGTTGTCTCTTGCAGGAACCATTTGTTGATGTTGTTGAGGGTGAAGGAGGGCGCGGGATTTTATTGACGAGGGAGCAGTTTATTTGGGGGGTCGATGCTGTTTGTTCAGAGATCTGTGGTCGAGGTAAGCAAAACACGCATATATATTATATGCCATGGCTGCCTTTGTTGTAACTGAAGTCGTTGAAATAACAAACTGACCATCACTGACTTTCATTTTTTTTTTACCAATGTCCTCCGAAAAGACCCACGCAACAGGCCCAACTCGAGCCTGAATGTCCATGATTCATCATCGACTCCGACCCAAGTGTCGACAATCTTTCGAAACCTCTTCAAGTCTCAGTCCGTCCCGCCCCGTCCTCATCGTCACGATCCGCGCTCGTGCAGGAGTCTTCCTTGGTATCCCGTGACCTCCCTCGACCATATATCGTCCTCCTTCTCCAATACCGGTTCCATTAGCGAACCTTCTCAGGAAACTACTGCCGATGATGCACCCAAGAGTCAGTCTCATCATCACATGTCGCCCCCCAGTTTCCGCCAAGATTGCCTCTTTCACTGCTGGAACTTGTCTTCGGTCACAAAAGAGCAACGTACCCATAAGACAACTGATCTGTTGCTTTCTCCAGAGGATGTGACCAACATCTTAGGTTCCCTGTCGATGCAATCCTTGCTCGAGCTACTTGCCTTGATTGTCTCCAAGGGTTACGAGTCGTCGTTTATGCCTTCCTACAGCAATGATTTCGCGCTGTTCATCCAACCATATGGGAAATCTTATGAAGATCTCGTCAACCTCCTGCCCAAGCTCAGTCGAGATCTCATTACTAAGATCGTTATCGCCACCAGACACTGGGCTCAATACGAGGAAGTGGAAGTATCAGGGAGAAGAAGACGCCGGCACTCGATTGAGTCTTGCTCAAGAGACGATCTGTCGTTATCTGGGTTTGGAGATCTGACGCCGCAAGAGCTGTCTCCTTCGACAGATCCAAATAGAGCTTGCCTTCAGAGCCTCGCCAGTGCGCTCTTCAGCAACAACAACAGTAGCAAGAGCAGCGAGGATCAAATCTACGACCATAAGTGCTTACACCATGGAGAGGCCCAAAGCAAGTATGACACGGACAATCCGATCCAACAGTCCACAGAAAAGAGCCTGCAGAGCATCGGTTCGACCAAGGTTGAGATAGGAAACAAGGACGCGATGGAGGCACTTGAAAACTTAATGCTGCTACATGAGAGTGTAGACCAGCTAGAGTCTTCAATGAAGTTTTCGGATGCACACGCTGCTCTGCTCTTGACGCCATGGCATACTACAGTCGAGAAGGTTGAGAGATCAACTTTGATGAGGCAAGAGAAGAAGACCGTGCTGGTTCGAAAAAGTTCTCGTAAGCATTCTGTCTCCAAAATTGATCGCACCAAAGGTAAGCTCGACCCCATGCGCTTAGCTTGTACTTGACACTGTCGGTATTTTTTGTTGTTCGGCGCAATCTGACATAAATCCATCGCTTTCACTCCATCAACATAAAATTATATTTTTTTAGTGCGCATTGGTGCTCAGCCTCGGCCTCATGATGTGTCGGCTGTGATCCCTCCAGTGCCCAGCAGAAATTCCTCCTTGCGCACGCCCGACAAGGGTTTGTATACTCTTACCGAGGATGGCTTGACTGCTGACGATCAGTACAACTACAAGACCTCATATTGGCAGTTCAAGCACCGCCAAGATCGCGCTCGCCAGGACTGCACCCCCAGCCCTTGCCCACCGCGTCGCGTGAAGCCCACAGTCACTGGTACTGTGCCTCACGTTGCTTCTATCCGACTCTTGAATACCGAGAGTGAGGACATAAGCCTTGACGAGGAGACTTGCTTGTCTGGGAGTCTCAAATCTGATAGTTTAATGGACTCCTCAGACTCTTCTGCACAATCTTCTCAGAGAAGTACTCCTACAACGACACCGCAACTCGAGCTACCCGAGTTCGTTGCCCCACCCATAAAGGATCTCTACTCTGCTCCTATTATTATGGATCCCAGTAGGCTTTCTCCGCGAACCAGGTCGCCCACACTCGAAGGTGGCATTAAGTCCGTGGTGGCATCGAAGAAATATGTTACCACCGTCATTGACACTTCTGCCATCAAGTCCGCCACCAAGAGACGTCCCTCTCCCTTCGTCTTGGTGGCCCCATCCTCGCCTACTGCGCTCTCCAAGTCCATGGTAACTACCTCTCTATCTCCGACGACGGCCGAGTCGTTCATCACCAAGATCTCTTCCCAGCCGTTTGTTAACCAGGACGGAGAGGAGTGCCTGACGACGGCCAAGAAAGGTTGGCGTATCTGGGAGAAACCCCTGCTTCATTGGAAGCGCAAATCAGATTCTACGTTTTCAACTGCTGCGTCATCGCTCCCAGATACTTGTGCCTCTCTTGCGCCCTCCTCGGTGGACCGGACCGATCCTACACCTGTCGTGTCAAGAATATCGCTCCCGGTTGCCATCAACTCTGCTTTCACTTTCACACAAACCACGGCGGGAGCAGCAAACGCTTTTCCCGGTTCCACGAATTCGTCAAAGCGGCCAGGGTTGGGGTTCAGATTCCAGTCCCAAAACGACTCTAGTCCTTCTAGGGCACCACGGCCAAACCTCAACATCCTCATCAAGGAAACTACCAGCGCCACGTCATTACCATCATCGGTATCCTTCTCAAGCCAAGATGGCTCCCAGACGACAACACCATCACCAGGTTTTGGCTGCTCTATAGCCTCGATTCCATTTCCCGAGGATTACATGTCGTTGGTCTTGTCGCCCTCAAGCTCCACCTCGGCTCTATGGTCTGCTCCTTCTCCTAATCCAATCTCGACACCCCCTAACCCATCGTCGCCCAGGATGGACAACTTTCCCATGGTCACTTCCATATCTCCACTCCCATCACCATCTTTTGTCTCGACCGGCAGCCGCAAGAAACGGTTTCAAGAGAAACTGTTCGGGAAGAAGAGTAAGCTGCTCTTGGATGATACATGCTCCTCTTCTTCTCCTTGTTCTGCATCGCCATCAATGCAGCTGAATAGAATGAATCTCCTTCATGGCGGAGTTGCAGGCGTGCGTGGGACTACTGAAGGAATTATTGAAGGAGAAAGGCCAGTACTGAAATCGGCCAGCTCGTTTGGGTCGTTGAGAGAAAAGAAATCGTTCGGTCAACTCATTGTTCCTCTCGTCCTCGCCCCCTTGGAACAACGAGGCATTCTCAAGACTAGGAGTCGGAGTAGTTCTTCTGCTTCTGTTTCTGCCGTTGGTGCTGCTTCCTCTATCCACGGTCATGATCTAGACACCCCACCACCAAATTATGCTTGCCACTGTTATAACCCACTGCATGCTCATGATCACCACCATCATCACCATCATCATCACCACCGCCCAACATTTCATCGCGCCAATTCTCAACCCATTACGACTCCAGTAGTTTTGTCATATTCATCGTCACCGAGCTCGACTTTTCTCCCCAAGCCCCCCAAGCACATGCCTGCGGGACACCGCTACCATAATAAACTGCCCACTGGTTCTGTTGGCAGTGGAGTTGGCGGAGTAAGCGGCAGTCGAGATGAAAAGGAGACAAATGCACAGATCTGGAAGGTGATTGATCAATGGGGCGCGTGGAGGGATGCACACGCCTCCTCCAAGTAGAAATATTATATGAAGGGAGGAAAATGTGAATAAAAACAATAACGCGTGTTGATTTTTACTAGGTCGAGTACAGCTCGCCCCTGCTTCAATGCGTTTTTCACCTTTCGAGTAATGGATTAGATGTAGTCCATCATCCCTTTTCACAATACACTTGTGCTTCTTCCAGTTGTATTATGTTCCCTCTCCCCTGCACTTTTACTCCACTTTTTTTATTTTTCCAAACAAGCTTTCAACAGCTGTTTGATTGTCTGTTTGTTTGTTTCCTCGTTTGCATGGTTACATGCATGTTTGCTTATTTGCTTGTTTCCTTGTTTATTTGTTTGTTTGTTGTTCAAGTTACTTCCAACCCATCCCTGAATACAAAGCACGCAACCTTATCAGAAGAGGCAGGTTAGCTCTCCCACGCTCGCATACTTAGTTTCCATTAGGTTTTTTCAACCTTTACGCGAAGTAGACTACTGACACCATATCGTATGAGTGGACTTATTTGACAAAAACAATGATGTTCAAGGTTGTCAAAAGTGGTCATTCATGGTCAATTGAGGAAGGAAGCAATAGCCTTAGCACAAATGTGAAAATCGAAGAGATACCTTTGCCAAAGTACTTACATACCCCTTGTTGGATATTCCCACTAGAGTAAGGTTCTCATGAAGGAAATCTTCACGCCGAGACTAAAAGAGGAGAATCTCTCGACAATGATAATTAGGCGTGTTTAGTAGTGAACTTTTTTCTGTTAGATTAAATGAACCACGTAAAAAGAAAAGAAACGGGTGAGACCGATAACAACTAAAAACCATGTACGTTCTCTTTTTTGCTTTTTTTCTTTTCTTTGCCTCGACCCCATTCGCCTCGAGAGTACCAGTCCGTTACATGCGCCTAGACCTTAATGACAAAGAAGAAAACATGCTTTCGCGTCTTCCAAACCCAGACTGGGCGTAGACTGCAATGACATAGTTCACCCTCTTTTTTTTTGGTATGTGATCGGGGCAGAACGAGTGTTTCTTCTGCATGTCCCATGCATGTCGCTACTGTTGTGCATGTGTTTGATGTTTTCCTTGGCCTCCTTCAGCCCCTCTAGTACCATCGGACAAGTACCTACCGGAATCAGTGCAAGGACGCTAGTCGATTTTCAATTGGACCCTTTTTTCCATTCGGACTTTTCGGCTTCTTTTTCTTCCCCCTTCTGGCTTTGACTCTGGCTCTGGCTTCTTTTTTTTTTTTGTTCGAACTCCTTTCGATGAGAGCGTGAAAAACACGTTTCCGTTTGGAGAAATATGACATGAGCAAAAGTAAGTGAGGCATGTTTCTTTTTTTTTCTTGTGCAGTGGCATCGAACAACGAGAATGTGAGTGTGGGAATGTATGTCTGAGTGTGTATGTAAGTTGTAGACTCAGTCACGCTGAGACCCTCACAGCAAAAAGAACACTGACATAAACCTGGAGACCAGAATCACGACTCTGAAAGAAAAAAAAAGAGAGAATAAGAGTTATACACAATCGATGGTGGTAACGGTGTTACAATCGATGCAGAGACAGGGGATCACAAAGAGTGAGAGTTGTCTTTTCAATAAATCGTCTTCTAGATTCGTGGGTTACAAGTAAGGAGTGGTTGAATGGATCTGGATCTGAGCATGCAAGTGAGCTTGAGCAAAAAGTGTATATCCTCTGTTCATTTTTTCTTGCCCACAGTCCTTTCTCTCTCTATCCCTCTTTCTCTCTTTTCACACACTTCCTTTTTCTTTTTGTCCTTTTGGTCAATTCACTTTTTTCGACTCTATGGTTTGGGTATGTGTGCATGTTTGTTTGTTTGTTTTATTGTTTTGTTGTGAATGTGTGGATGGATGATGATAATGCTGCAGAGCAGAGTCCCGATTGGCGGACAGTCGAAAGTGTCCCCGCACTCGAACAGCCAATCATCTCGTAGGGTCACTATGCACTGTTAACAGGGCTACTTGTTTTCAGGAACAAGCTTGTCTCCTTTAAACGAATCAGACCTCGTCCTCCACCCGGCCTGCATCCCGGCCCTACCCTAGCTCTTTTCTTTCCTCTAGGCAGAGAGGCGTTAGCGTATGTTGTTGAGGGACAGAGGCAGACGTGCTAAGGAGGCAGGCTAGTGAACATGCATGTCATTAATGAAGATGAATGGAGAAAAGGGAAGGAGGGAAGAAGAAGTAGATGTCCATTCATCTCCTAGAAAATAAACAACAATGGAGAGCACAGGTAAACAAATCGAAAAAAGAAGGAAAAGGGCTATGGTATGAGTAAAAAGTGATGAGCGTACTGCTGAGCGACCTGTCTCTTTCGCTTACAGAGTAGAGACACAAACCGCCATTTGGTCTTGACAATTGCCATCATCACTTGCCAACGATTCATTCACAACGATATCAAGAAAGGGTAACAATCTCAGTCAGAGATACTTGAACTTGGGTATATCTTAATCGCTTGCATTTCGCCTTTTTGTTCTTTTCGATCGGTTGTAGTTCACAAATAGCCGACAGTTGTATGCTCCCCTTCCCCTCTCCGCATTCTTTGTTCTCGATGGATACATCGTATCGTATACCCCTTTTTTTCTTCATTCCCTCCGACTGCCCGCCTTCTTGTTTCTTTCTTTCCTTTTACTCTCTTTTTGCAATGGTGAATGCAACTATTGTTTTTTCTTCTGTGGGTGTTCTGTAAATGGCTTCTACTCCGTCTTTCTACTCGCTCCATCTCATTACATTTACATGTTCTTCCTTTTCCTCCTTCCGAATGCTGTCCTTGATAGGTGTGCAGGCTCTGTGCCTTGTGATAGGCAAACAGGCTATAACCCTGCTTGCTTTCTGCTCTCAATTTTTCTTCCTTTTCTTCCCTTTCTTCTCACTCCTCAAAACCCTTTTCAAAATTGAGAGCCTTTACGTTGTTTGTTTGTTTGTTTCTCTCCCTCTCTCCCACAAACACATACACACCCTCTCTCTCTCTCTGTCGCCCTCTACCCTCTCCGCCTGCTTTCCCTTCAATTTATGTAATCCAACAAGGGTCAATGTACTCGCACTCTCATCTACTGTAGTCTATTGCAATACATTAATCACCCATTAGATCCCCTTTCCTCCTCTTATTCCACTTTCTATTTCTCGGCCCTTTTGATATATCGGCCTTTTCTTCCTTTTCTTTGGGACTGGTGTTATACCCACCTTGCCTTCTGCCCGCCTTTTCTTTGCATCCATTGAACAAAAGTACACATGCGAATGGCATATGTTTCCCATTTTCCATTGTTTTCCTTATCGGCCTTTGCCCTCCCTGTCTCTCACGCCTCCCCTCTCGCCTCCGTTGGTTGGATGACAAGAGGGCGCAATCATACCATCGTGTTTGACGACGTGCCTCCTCAGCTGGTCAGTAAATCACCCGTCTCCTTCCTCCTCCTCCCCTATCTTCATGGGAACCTTCCCTTCTTTTCGTCTTTTGTTTACCTTACTCCATTTATTTTCTATGTCTCTTTGCGCTTTGGACCCGTCTTTCAATTTCATTCCAATCAATTTCATCCCCTCTATTTCATTCCCTCTATCTCCTTTTTTTTTCAAGCATGTAAACAACATGCGACAATAACGATTGCAACAGCAAAAACTGTAATAACAAAAATACGCCGAATATTGACCAACAGACACCCTTGCACACCCTCGATCTCAACTCTCAGGAGTCAATGACATTCTCTTTACACCTCCAATCATAGTTCGATTTCTTCACTTGCCTGCGGGATGTCTATTTCGTCATGACACTCGATCGGATTGATTTTCCAACGAGGAGAGTAGCGTGTATGTGTTTGTGTAAGTATTGTATATGTAAATAGTGTATTTGTGAGTGGGTTGTCCGCTCCCCTGATCGTCCAAAGGGTCCTTCTTCTTGCCCCATTCTATTCTACGTCCCTTGAATTGAATGTATTCCGCACATGTTTAGTATTATATTCGTTTCACCACCAAAAACAATACATACATCCTCCATCCATCCCCCTTCTTGCACCCTGCAAGTTAACCTAGTTTTCCTCTTCATCCCTTTCTAAACTCCCCCTGCATCGATCGTCTCTCCTTCCTCTACTAGTATAAGTACTGACCCCCATTTCCCACTTTTTTTTTGTCTTGTTCTCTACTCTGCCTTTCTCAGTCTCCATCCCTCCCATCCCTTTTCACCCTCTCATTCTCCAACCTATACCCTTCACGCTCCACAATGAAGTTCTTGACCATTGCCGCTTCCTTAGCTGTTGCTGCGCTCTCTGCCGTCTCGGCTCTCCCCGTCAACATGAGCGCTTTTCAACCCCGCGCCTTGACCTGCCCCGCCGATGTTCTCTCCTGTACCTCTGCCTCCTCGGGTCTTGATGGCTGCTGTGTTCCCTCCATGGGCTTGATCCTCCTCGTCCAGCAGTGGTACCGCAGTCTCGGACCCGCTAACGAGTTCACTATCCACGGTCTCTGGCCCGATACCTGCTCTGGTGGTCAGGGTCCCGCCAACGGGTGTGACGCCGCCCGCGTCTACTCTGATATCGAGACTCGTCTTCAGAACTACCCTTCCACTCCTGCCGGATTCTTGGATGAGTTGAACACCTACTGGGGTTCATATAAGGGTGATAACAACGCCTTCTGGGCGCACGAGTGGAGCAAGCACGGAACCTGTATTTCGACTTTAGCGCCCAAGTGTTCGTCTAACTATGTCCAGGACCAGGATGTCTTCAACTACTTCAAGACCACCCTCGCCTTGCGCAAGCAATACAACCTCTACAATGTTCTCGCTGGTGCCGGCATCAAGCCTGGTTCTACTCCCGATGTTGATGACATGCACGATGCTATCAAGGCTGCCTACGGTGTTGATGCCCAGATCAACTGTGCCTCCGGTGTCTTGAGCGAGATCTGGTTGTTCTTCAAGGTCAACACTGCTGGTACCTATGTCCCCGTCGAGGCCCTTACCCGTGGATCCTGCAGCGGAGCCATTTCTTATCCCATCAAGTCCGGTTCTATTCCCCCTACCTCCTCGATCAAGCCTACCTCGACCACCACCCGCACTTCCACCACCTCGACCCGCACTTCAACCTCTACCGCTACCCCTACTGGTCTCCCTGAGGGTCGTCAGTATGGATCCTGCAGCACCAACGGCGCCACTGTCTGTGTCAAGAACGGTGTCTCGAACCAGTACTCCAAGTGCGTCTCGGGCACCTGGATTCTCAACCAGTGCAAGACTGGCCTTGTCTGCCACAGCGATACCGTTACCTCAACCCACTGTGCTTAAAAAGTAGGGAGGGAGGGGTTCATTCTTGTATATTTTCTTCGATGTTTAGACAGAATTTCATACCATCTATTCCTTTTCCTGCTGTGCAGGAAAGATACCTATTTTATGTATATAAAACACCAATATTTGTCCTTTTCAACATGATCATGAGAGGGATTGTTCGTTTGTTGATGCGCTACTAAACCCAGGAGAGGGATATTTTTTTATCTCAGGAACAAGAACAATATTGAATCAATCAGTAACAAGTCAGACGTCTTCCTTTGAGACGTGGTCTACCAAGGGGTAAAGGAAAAAAAAAAAAAAAAAAAAAAAAAAAAAAAGGGCTAGGACACCATTCCAGGGTGTGTGAGGTGATTGATATTGTAAATGACCAAAAAAAAAAAAAAAAAAAAAAAAAAAAGACAGAGAAAATCGGAGGAAGGCTCCTTTCCCCTTTCCCCAGCTCTTGTTTCCTTTAATCAGATTCCAAAAAAAAAGGATCAGAGATATCGAGTCCCTTTAGACACATTCCTTTTCTCGGAGAGGAAGAGAGAGAGAGAAAAGGATAAAGAGGGAAGAGAAGGGAGGCAGGAAGTATTTATGTGAGCGAGGGAGAAAAGCATAGTTCGGTCTGTTGAAATAAGCAGTCAGAAAATGGTGATCCTTGCTTTACCTTCTTTTCGCGGAGCACTCTTCTCGCCGATTCACATCCAAAAATAGAAAAAAATGTCCACGGTGCTTCCAGATCAACAGCAACAAGAATTTTCATCAGCAACATTAAGCTGTGCATATTTAATTGTTTATAGACAATAGCAAAGAAAACAAGAAGAGATCAAGGGGAAGGGGGATGCAAAAAGTTAAAAAATGGAAAGCAGGAATAGAGGATACGAAAAAGAAGGAAAATGAAGGCTAGGGATAGAGAAAAGAAGATGAGGAACTCACTAGTAACGCATCAGGGTTAACCTATATTCACACATGACGCATGCCCAAGATATGGTTTAGTGATATAATAGTCTAGGTCGGTGCGTCTTAGGAGGATGGTGCTGGAAAAGAATGTGACAAGTTCGGCACCATGCTTGACAGCACCGCTCTCAACAATCAGAAAGGCGCCGTCATTGTCCTTGGCCAACTGAAAAACATTGTGGGAAATCGACAATAAAGTGTTGATCTTGAAGTACGTACGTTGAGCTAGACGTTGATTCCTATGTTTCCCAAGTAATCCATACCGTTAAAATTTAGTCTGGCGCCTCGACTGTAACGGTTCGTTATATTAGGATTGGATAACAACCCCAAACTCTCGTAGTAAGTTACCATGGATTCAGTGGCAAATTCCTTGTCAGTTATGGTATCTGACTGGTCTGGTTGTGAAAGGTTAGTCCCAAGGGGGAGAAGGAAAAATAAGAGGATGGGAAGACTGATGTTTGTTTGGAGTGTTGATGGACTGTCCGATAAAAGAGAGAGCGAACTATGAGTATTTACATGGTCAGTTTTTTGTTAAAGAGAAGAAAAGAGAGATATAGACTACAAGAGAAGAAGGTGGCAGCTACTCACCCGTGCAGTGAGCATGATAACAAAGGGCAAGCTGGTTTCTGTCATTCCTCCTTTCCTCATACTCTGCAGACAGTTCGTTCGTTATGACAAGTCATGGTTGTGTGTATATGTGACTGTGGGTGAGTGAGCGTGTATTTTGCTTGCGTTTGCTTGTTTAATAAGAAGCATGGAAAGTTCCTCAGTCTTAATTCACTATGATTCCACCATCAATTCTCCCTTCCCCACACTTGCAGAGAACGATAAGGGAGAAAAAAATAGGGGACCGAGATTGGTACCGGGGATACCGGGGATTTATTTTAAGGAAAAGAAAGGTGGCTAAAAAAAGCCCAAAAATCAAGTCATGGGCCCAGAACACGCGCAGACAAAAGCGATAGGTCTTCATCCCTATTCCTCTTCCCATTCTCGACCAAACAGGCACCGAATGTCAGATTCTCGGCCGTTAATTGCCTGCCCTTCTTGTCCCTCTTGAATTTTTCAGCACAGATATGGTAATAAAAGGCACGTGCGCAAAATAATAACCTCGCCGAAGGCTAGAACGCGTTCGAATGAGCACCGCGGATATGCGTGCTCAAAAAAAAAAAAAAAGAAAAAAAAAGGGGGATTACCATGGACATGACCGCGATTGAAAAATCGCCGAGAATCCTGATCCTAGAGAACAAAAACGTTTTCCTGCGTACATAAAATTAAATATGACCTGGAACGCCCTTCATATTAGGTATCTCAGTCAAGTCCCAAAGAGACGCTTGCGGTATAGGATACATTATTGGCTGTCACTACAAGCGTGCAAGTGCTTAGCATTTCGGCACAGTTGTGGTCATCACTTGTTACAGATATTTTTTCGAGAACGCTTTTTGAGGAGTGAAGAGCACACCAGGGTTCCACTATGGCCAGCCATTGTCCTACCAAGTAGCCTCAAGCAGAGGTGGGACAAGGAGGGAGGAGAGAATAACAAAGGCTAGAAAAAGGCAGTGGGATGGTTCTTCATCATCCAACTCCATCAAACCCTTTAATCATAACGTTCGACAATATGATGGCAAAAAGAGAATGTGTGTGTTTATGTGTACGAAATTTCTTTTAGGAAAGGCTAGAACCCTTTCTCCTTGATTCTTTCCGCCGATGAGATTGGTTGAAGGTGAAAGATGCAAGGGAAAGAGGCACAATATGCAGTTGCACGGTATCCGGAAGAGGAAAATTGGCTATGCACTTTGACAGACCCGCGGACGAAATCGCCTTTTTTTTTTCGAACCCGAAAAAAGTACGCTTTCTCATAGGATAGTAAAAAAATGTATGCTACGGAAAACAAGCATGCGTGGAGCGAGTATGCAACAAAGGAGATTTGACAATATTTCCCAGCCCATGCCATGAAATATACTACAGTTCTTTTCACTTTCTTCCCTGGCCCTGTATCGGTCGTCTATCAATTCTCCCACTTGTATAAGTACTGGCTCCTGTTCCCACTTTTTTATGCTGTGCCCTTTATACTACCATTCCCAATCTCCACCCCTTATCTCTCCTCTTCTCTCCAGCCCATTCCCAACCTACACCTCTCTACCACCCACAATGAAGTTCTTGACCATTGTCGCTTCCTTGGCTGTTGCTGCGCTCTCTACCGTCTCGGCTCTGCCCGTCAACATGAGCGCTTTTCAACCCCGCGCCTTGACCTGCCCCGCCGATGTTCTCTCCTGTACCTCTGCCTCCTCGGGTCTTGATGGCTGCTGTGTCCCTTCCTATGGTCAAATCGTTCTCACCCAGCAGTGGTACCGCGGTCTCGGACCATCCAACGAGTTCACCATCCATGGTCTCTGGCCCAACAAGTGTAACGGAGACTATGGCCCCAAAAACGGCTGTGACATCGCCCGTGCCTACCCGGACATCGAGACTCGTCTTCAGAACTACCCTTCCACTCCTGCCGGATTCTTGGATGAGTTGAACACCTACTGGGGTTCATATAAGGGTGATAACAACGCCTTCTGGGCGCACGAGTGGAGCAAGCACGGAACCTGTATTTCGACTTTAGCGCCCAAGTGTTCGTCTAACTATGTCCAGGACCAGGATGTCTTCAACTACTTCAAGACCACCCTCGCCTTGCGCAAGCAGTACAACCTCTACAATGTTCTCGCTGGTGCCGGCATCAAGCCTGGTTCTACTCCCGATGTTGATGACATGCACGATGCTATCAAGGCTGCCTACGGTGTTGATGCCCAGATCAACTGTGCCTCCGGTGTCTTGAGCGAGATCTGGTTGTTCTTCAAGGTCAACACTGCTGGCACCTATATTCCTTTCGACGCCCGTCGTACTGGAACCTGCCACGGATACATTTCTTACCCCGTTAAATAAGCCAGTAATTATCCTCCCTACCCTCTTGACTACTTCAGTATCCATCCCTACTGTCACTCCTACTGGTCTCCCCACAAATTCTTAGACAGCGTCCTGTAGCACCAGCGGTGCCAATGTCTGTGTCAAGAACAAAGTTGCGATTCAGTGCTTCTTACCTTGTCCTGAAAGCTTATAGGAAGATATGCTTTTCTTTTTTCTTTTTCTTGCTTCATGTATGCTAGTCAATTGTATTTCTCGATCAAAGCGTATCCCCAACACAAATTCGTATTACAATCAGCAAATAACTACAAAAATTAAATATATATAAAAAAAAGATCATTCAACGTTAAACATTTAACACGAAACATTAAGCGTTTGTATCGACGAATGATAGTCATATTTTTAGTTCTTAGCAGCAGCAGTTCTAGTCGCTATCATCATCATCACTATCGTCGCTTGCGCCGGTAGGAGCACCCCCCATGCCGACAACACTAAGATCCTCGACCATTCCAGAGTCGCCCTCCTCTCCGTCCAGACCACCAGCAGATCCAGCAGCAGCGGCATTGGCAGCATCATCCTCAGCTCGCCTCCGAGCCGCATCCTCGATCTTGGCTTTCCTCTCGGCAACCTTTTTCAAAAAGTCTTTGGGCACGGCATTGAAGAGTCCTCCAGTGGGTGTTTGGCAGGCTGCACATTTGGGTGTTTTGGCGTATCTCTTCAGCGCGCACTTTTCGCAGAAGTAGTGGTTACATCTAATTAATTCACGCAGAAAAAAGTGAGGATAGGTTAGTATATTGTTCGAGTCCAATGCTAAAATAAACAAAGACAGACGCAGAGTCTAGTACAAAAAAAAAGTTACTTACTTGGTGACAACAGGGCGGGTGAAGGGTTCACGACAGATGAGACAGGCGAAGGGGACATCATCGTCCTCATCACTGGAGCTCTCGGCCTCAGGATCCAGACCTTCGATCAAGGCCGCCTTTTTGGCTCGTTGTTCAGCTTCCCACTCCTGATCCAATTGCCATCCAGCCTTGTAGTCACCACGGTCGTGCATGTAGATACAAGAATCGCCATATCCACAAAATCCGGTCTCCTTGTAGTCCTTGCAGATGTCTGGTTGGTAGTCAAATCTGTTTGTCACACGGATATTTGCTGATGCTCGCATTGGTCCCACTCTATTTAACAAGAAAAAAAAAGATGAGTGATTAGTAGGCAACATCATGCAACGACAATGCTTTTGGAATAACTAAAATATCAGAAAACGATGGAGACGTACCTGATCTTAGAGTTGGAGACTTCTCCTTTCTGGATATGCGACTTGTATCCGGCCATACCCTTATAAAGCCCATCATCTTTGGCAGAATCATCAAGCCCATTCTCAACAGCCCTCATATGACGATCAATCACGGCCTGCGCATCCCGGTCATGGGCAGTATCAATCTCTTGTGTCCTCGTCGCATCGTCAATCCGGATATTGGCCTCCAATGTTGCCTTGTAGGCAATGCCGACAGTTTTGTCTGTGTCTTCGTCTTTTGAGGATAGGCGGTTAGCACTACTTGTGGAGGAGGACTGGAGGATGTCGGCATGAGAGGTTTGAGGGCCTCGTTTGGCGTTGCGTTTCTTGGAGACGGAGGAGAGGGAGGTGTGGTTGAGATTTGAGGGCTCTGACAAGTTATTTTGGACAGTGGAAGAGTTGTCTTCGTCGTCGGAGAGGTTGCGCTTCCGGACGTTCTTGGACTGTGCGCGCTTCTTGAAGAAGGGAACGTTGGGTGTTGATGCTGTTGTTGGTGATGAATCTGCCATGGTTGATGTGTGTGATCTGTTCTTGTTCTGAGTGTATGGTCCTTGTATGTCCTGAGTGAGTGTCCTGAGTATGTGTCCTTGGGTGTCCGTTTGATGATGCGCTGCCAACAGAAGGATGTATGTGATGCGTGAAGACAGGAGAAAAAGACGAGCGTCCTTTTTATCCCTGTTGGCTTGTTCCCTTTGCAATTTTTTCTTTCAACGTTTAGCATGAAATTACCAATCAGTCACGTGTAGAGGGCGAAACAGATCAATCCAATCAAAAGGGGGGCTGAGCAGAGAGAACGGGCGTAGCAGCACCAGAAGGGCCATATTTGAAGATAGTCACGCTATGTATTATTCATCATCGCACATCTAATTGTTTCCGTCTTATGGGCCAGGATGGAGGGGGATCGAATTCTTGTTTTGTGCGGCTTAGCTCTTTAGCTTCTCAGAGACAACAACCGGAGGTCGGTCGAGTGTTGTGTCTGTCCCCCTTTTGTCGATTGCATTGGACTCCTCCCCTTCCAACTCCACCTCACTTTCCTTCTCTTCACATTCACGAACATGGCTTCGCTCTCCGTCAAGGCACTGTGGTCCATCAGCGCAATCAGAGCCCCCCTCACAGGCGCATCCGCTCTCTCCTCACACAGATTCTTCCACTCCTCCCGCGCCGCATTTAACGACTCCAAGGAATCAACAGACTCTTCGGTTGCTGCTGCTGCTGAGGGTGAGGGTGAGGCAGAGACCGCGGCTCCCGCCGAGGCGAAGCTCCCTTTCAGACGGAGAAACTTCAACAAGTGGCTCCGTACCGAGGGTGCTCGCTTCGCTACCCCCTCTTTCTCAGGACCCAACTACATCGGCGAAACTGTATGTGTTTTTTTTTTTTTTTTTTTTTTTTCAGGAACGAGTATTATCTAGCGCGATCTCTGATCAAGAAGGATAATTGAGCGCCACCTCAACAGAGAAAAGAAGAAAAAGTATTGTTTACTGACACGAGAGTAAATTTGTTCTTATCATCAATTAGCCGTTCCCAATGAACCCATTGTTCAAACCTACGCCACCTATTTCGAACGCTGCAAAGGAAGAGATTTACAAGTTGCACCGATCGGACAGCACAAAGTACACCCCCCGTCAGCTCGGAACCACATACAACATTTCGATCAAGCGTGTGGAGGCAATCTTGAGGATGAAGCACCTGGAGAAGGAGATGATTGCTGACGGATTCGTCGCTCAGGAGAACTTTACCAAGGGCATGGAACAACTGATGGGCGTCAAGGCAGTTAGATCCGAGGCGATCACGGAACCTCTGGTCGACATCCTGCCCCAGGTTGGTAGTCCTAAGTTTGAGGCTGTGGATGAAGACAAGAAGTTTACGGCCGAGGATGCTGCCAAGGTGTTGAAGCGTCGTCCCTTGGCAGAGATCAAGAGCCGTATGTTGGAGGAGGAGCGTAAAAACCCCTTCAAGCTTGTGGACTCGATCAAGGGTGTCCCTCAGGTTGAGGCTGCACCGACCAAGCCCATTAGCCGGAACTCTGCCGAGGCCAACCCTCGCTTCAAGTTTGCCTTCCAGGATACCTCCAAGAACAGCAAGGTTCGTTTCTACTCTTTATTGTTTTTGTTATCAGCTTGCTTTCGTTCTTGTTTCTCAACTTGTCCAACCCATGTGTTTTCTAAGCAACTATATTTTATCACAAATATTTGTTGTCTTCCTTTTTGATTTTGCCATTTACCTTGTTTCTTCCATGTCGGTCGATTTTAATGCATGGTCCGATTACCTAACAACTATTTTGAATTTATAACTAGGGCACATTCATTCGCGAGAAGGACGGTACCTTGCACCAGGTTCAGAAGGCATAAAGCATAAGGATGCGAAGAGAGGCGATCATGAGCATCGAGTATATATCAGGACACGACCATAGACAGCGACACATGGGACCGGCAGACAGCGAGTTATTATTTCTTTTTTTTTTCAGTAATACATCTCAACACAATTATGCATTCACATATCATCATCAATAACAAACGAGATCTCAATCTGTTCAGCATCAGTGTTTTGCGAGAAGATGGTTATGTCGAAGGCAGTAGGATCATAAATCACGTACTATACACACACAAAGACAAACAATGGATGAAAAGTGGTACGAAGACAGACACTCTTGACAGGTTTGTTTTCATCAAAGGAGAGATATGTGAATGAGTGCCTACTGTTGCTGTACGGACAATAACAGTGCCTGTGCTACTTGTTATTGTATCACTCGATCTATCATCCTCATGGATTGAATCCTGATAAATCGTGCCTCGTATGAATTTTTTTTTTTTTTTTTTTTTTTTTTTTTTGGTGGCAACCTTGCAACATACAGTCTACTCTATCATGTGCAGGGTTCCGTATGTTTGTGAGTGAGCAAGTATGTGTTGTTGATGAGCACACTTCCGCCCCTTTTCCTCCTCTTTCCTTTCCTCCGCGTTCTTCTTTCAGCCCCTGGCATCCGTTGAGAGCAAAAAAAGGCACCGACGACACAGAAGACACAAAAGCGGTCTGTGAGAGCCTATTTTTTGTTCCCTTTCATCCTGTGTCTGTCGCTCTGTCACTGCTGCCTTACCCAACGAACCTAGAAGCTATCTCCCCTTTTTTTCATTTGCCCATTACATACATATTGCCGCCACCTCCTACCTGCCTCTTTCTTCTTTGTCTCTTCGTCTCACTTTGACCCCCTTCCACTCCCTTCTTCCTCCTCTTCTCTTCCTCCTTTTCTTCTCTCACCTCATCATCCCCATCTCCTTTACCTTCCTCTGTTACTCCTTCTCCTCATCATCTCTTCATTTCCACATCTACAACCTCTTCATCCCCAGAGCCCTTTTGACTACATGGACGGAGCTGGATTCCAGGGTATGCCGAGGTTCGCCCTCACACCTGCTGAAGAAGCCCTTGTTCCTCGGCCCCACTCCTCTGCTTCACAGGTCGCCACTGCAGTCCCTTCTACCTACACCCGCAGAGGCTCCTCTTCAGTAGCCTCTTCTCCGTTGCATTCGCGCCACCACCACCGACCCCAGTACCAACACAAACACAACGACAACAGTGGCAATTCAAACCACCCTTACTCATCACAGAGGCATGCCGGTAGCAATAGCAACAATAGCAGCCGCTTAGGTCTATCCATCTCCTTCTCATCCCACTCCCTCCATAGTCATCACCAGCAACAACCACCACCCTCTCCCTCTTCTCCTCTCGTTCCTTTCCCGACTGGCGGACTCCACAGTGACGCGGACGAAAAAGAATACCCACAGAACCCTCAGGACAATTATCCTCAGCCTTCTGTGCTCTCCCCTCTTCCTGTCCGCCCATCATCTCCTCAGGGTCCTCCCCCTCGACGCTCGTTTTCACTGTCCCCTCGTGCGAACAGACCCGTCTCTCCTCAAACCAGGGACAACAACACCAACAACAAAAACAGTCCAACCCATCCTTCTTCCTCTTCACATGCCTTCCTCGGCCGTGGCTCACTCGACTCATACCCCCATCGAAGCTCGACCACCCACTTGTCTCAGAGTCATCAAGACTTCTGGGGGAGTTCTGTTCGTGTCGATTCTCCTGAACCAATGACCGACTCAGATGACTCTTACCACGCATCAAAAGATATCCCTCGTCAGCCTCGTCAGTCCGCCGACCAGGGATTCTATGGTGGTCGTCGAGGATCTGCTGTTGCTAATTCTAGGAACAATAATAACAAGACGGAAGGCTCATTGAGAATAAGCCTTGAGCTTGAACCGCCAAGCCGAAATATACAGGATTCGCCGGAGGGATTATCCTCACGACCCGCCAGGACTAAACCTACCGGACAGCATGACATCTCGGATGAGGAGAGACAGGCACCCAGACGGAGTCGGTCAGGATGGCGTCCCTCCTTATCTCTCATTCGACAAGAGAGCTCCAGCTTCAACATGCCAGTTATCCATCAACCTCGGGTATACCTCCAGAATGACCAGCGTAGAGTCAGTGATATGGTCTCAGCAGATGACCCTCATCCTAGAACAGCTCGTCGGCGTAGGAAGAAGAGAAAAAAGGGCTCATCCAGGAGACGACAGCGAGAGGACCATGAAGGCATATATAACCATGACCCCACCGACAAACATGCTCTGCCTGACCTTTTCCAAGTGCTCGAGAAAAGGACTCGGTATCCTCTCAGCTACGACGACTTTGAGGCCTTTCTTAGACGACAGCGTGCGGTCGAATACCTCAACTTTTGGACTGTAAGCTCTTACTTGCTTTTAGTTTCCGTAACGATGATATTCTCCTCAACATGTATCCTTCTTCCCTTTCTGACCCACTTCTTAAATTTTACTTGGAACTTTATTGACATAGGACGTCACGGCGCATGAGCAGCTGTGTAGGGCCTTTGATGTGTCGGAGCGTAGATTTAAGAGGGAGTTGCAATTGGAGGATCGGGCTTTTGCGCGGGATCGGAGACGACAGACCCGGGATGCACTACTGGAAAATGGATGTTTTTCACCCGACCCAGGAACTGGGCGAGCAGGAGTGCTAGGAGAAGGCCAGCTAACAGATGCTCAAGGACTGAACAGCTCGAATCTATACATCACCAGTCGCTCGAGCCTACAATTGCCACTGAATGATCACCTGTCGTTCCCGCTGGAGAGCCGTCGATATGGGTTCCAGGACTCTGCACCACTCTTCCCACCTATGCCTCCTTCTCTTGCTCAGCGTCGAGGATCCGAACAACGACCCATGGGCGCTTATAATCGACTTTTGGCTGGCGCAGGTGGCAGGAGAACTTCACTGGAGAAGAGCCGTTTTTCTCTTGACGAGTCCCCTATCCCTGAGCAGGAGGGTGACGATTCATCTGCCTCCACACCAAGTGTGCCCAGGAGTCGAATCCGTAGGTCAGTCGATGCAGTTGGCAACTCTAGGCTGCTGGGGAGACGACCTTCTGCGACAGAGGATCATGTTCATCACCATCGCCTGTCGGAACGACCTGCCGTGTCTTCTCCACTGAACCCAACACGACCGGCGTTGCCCGAACACGCTGTTCAGACAGAGATGGACCAACTGGCCCAAGCAGTCGAGGATTCGATTCAGTTCAGCCTTGGTCAAGCTCAAACTGAGATCACACCCATGCCACAAGCATCTGTCCAGTCCTTGAGGATCGTCGAGCCCATTTTGGAAAAGAAACCTTCGGTTGCGAACTTTGAAGGAGGCTATGGCCCACTGTTACCGCCGCTCACGATCCGCCGTTCAGGAGAATCTGCTTATGCTCCAAGCCATTACAGCACCGTGCATGACGGGAGGGCAATGCTTGCTCAGAGCTATCGGACCATTAGTGTAGAGGATCTGGAGGAGTCGGTGGCACGGATATATCGCAAGTACTTGATCCAGCTTCGGACAATGTCGATGGCAGCAGAGGAGGAAGCCGCAGCAGCCGTAGCATCCAAGGAAGCCAACGGCAACAACCCGCATGGGACAGTCGTTCGGAACAGTCTCGAGAAAACGTTTGTGCCTGGTTGGGACGGCTACGCGGAGCAGGTTATCTCCGAGTGGAACGAGAAGTGGAGGCGGCGGGACTCGAACACTCGACGAGCGAGGCGTGCATCTGCCAGGGGGAGCGTTTCTGGACGAGGAGATTCTGCTCTTCGACACGACACTGACTACGATCCTGCCAGAATACCAGGAGCGACAGCAGCAGCAGGTGGTGAGGTCAAGTTGACAGGACCTTCGGAGAAAGGCTCTCTGAATCATGATAGTCAAGAGGATGACAGCCAGGATATTGAGTGCGCACCAAAGAGCTCAAAACGACCTAAGTTAAAGCGGGAGGCGACCGGCACTGGTATCACAGCATTTTTGTCAAGACTGTTGAGGACCGAGACGACAGTTGTGGAATTGCCTACTCTGACTATCAACATGACCACTGTTGAGGAGGACTATGACACGAGTCAGAGCGACTATGAAGAAGACGACGAATACGACAGCGATGATGAACAGGAGGAGGAGGATGAAGAGGCAGAAGCAAGCCAGCGCAGGGCTCCGATGACTAAGAACCTCTTGCATTTGGAGATTAAGGCACCTGAGCCTCTGTTCATGAAGGATCGGAACTCTGAGCCTGCCTCGCCATCGAACGTCACGGACGAGCATTATACTAGTACTGTGAATGGCTCACTTGCAGGAGACCGGGCTGTTTCTGAGGCTGACACGCATGATTCTGCCATCCCCCTCCAGTCCCTCTTTGCTCGGCCGTCGATTGATACCTCACGACGCCCATTGACAACACTGGATTCAACGGATGCACTTACTCCTTTAGCTATTGCGTCACCTCAAACGCCAACACTAACAACAGTACAGACACAGGTTATAGGGACAACATCAGCAGCGACAGTTACTACTGTCCCTCAACCATCGATTGCTGGATCATCCCATGTGGCGGCTTCGGCTGTTGCAGCAGCGTTCTACCTGCCCTTGGAGTGTAGACAGCGGATCCACGCACAAGTCCAGCAGGAGGGTCGGACCGATGCCCCCCATCTCTTCGGACCAGCCAAAAACTTTGTGGTGGATGTTGTGCTTCGAGAGCATTATTATCCGTTGTTCTTGGAGTATGTAAAGGCGCAGAACCTGGGACTACTGCATGAAAGTCATATCAATAACCGTATCAAGCAACAGGGGTTAATCTGTCTTGGAGTTGCATTGTGGGCTGTTGTTGTAGCTGTCCAGTTCACGCTGGTCATGATGGCGTGGGGTGGATGGAGGAGTCCCTGGGTCTGGGTTGCTGGTATTATTGGCGGATACCCTGGCTCGCTGTTCCTTGCTACCGGCCTCACCAAGTTCTCTCCCATCCTTGGGCTCGTTGGCAAAATGTATGTATTCTGTTTTAACCTGGGGGGGGGGGTTTTTTTTGCCTCACAGTAGGATTTTCACACTTTCTTACGTATGCTAACAACTCTTTCTTTTTATATGCATTTTGAATGTGTTTAGTGCGGAGGATAAGCGAGTAGTGCGGTTTAGGAAGACGATGGAGCCGTCGATTGTGAAGCTGCACCGCAAGAAGGGGCTGTGGATGATGTTTAACATTGTGGTCTGCTCGTCAGTAGTAACCGTTGCCTTTGCTGCACTTCCTCAACGCACATAGCAATAAAATACGTCAACGGTCAAATTTGGTCGATAATCAACAATCTTGCGCTTTGTGTACTTCGATTCATTTTGTATTTGCTTCTCTCGCTAATTCCATTTCAGCCTCTGCCTATTTGATCATACCGCGTCCATCTCCGATTTTTTGGCCTGGTCCCCGATCCATGGAAATTGAACGTCGGCTTCTCTGCGATCAAAATTCTTTGTTCCCCCCCTTTTTTTTAAAAAAGAAAAGAACTACGTGTAGCGTGATACACATCCTCTCTCGTTGTCTTCCTATCCTTCTTCTTCTTCCTCACCTCTTTTTCGCTATATCCTTACACTGTAGCCTCATTTACTCAACCAAACAACTCTCAAGAAACTAAACAAAAAAAAAAAATGTTCACATTTTATTTGTGATCCAACGCGTGCATCAGATGTGCTCCATGAAAAAAAAAAAAACGCCAACTACTCGTACATGTCAACATCTTCCCCTGGTCCTCCACCGCCAGTACCAGCGGCGGCAGCTTTCCTCTGTTTAGCACTCTCAACCTCAGCCTTGGCCCTAGTCCGACCTTCCTCAATCAACCCTTCCAACCTCCCCTCCTCCTGAGCCAACCCCTTCAAAATCTCATAAATCAACGGGATGAAATTGTGTCGCCTCAACTTATTCTCTCTCGCCTGTTTCTCCCGTTTCCCTTCCTCCTTCACAATATCTGCCTGCAGATTCTCAATCTCGCCCTTCAACCATGCCCCGGCCTCGGGACCTTCCTTCTCCTGTAATGCCTTCAATTGTCCCTCGTAGGCGGCGACTTTTTCCTGATAGACCTTGATCCGATCATCGACCACCGCCATCAAGTTGAACCGAATCTCGCCTCCTTCATAACGAGCCATACGTTCCTGAATGATGGGACCGACTTTCTCGAGCCATGTGTCGCCAGGTGCCGGTCCGTGGTTCCGGGGTCCCTCTTGGAGGCCGTCGAGTTCGTAGAGACATCCGTTGATGGGCGTATAGGCGATAAAATGGAAGAGGTCCTCTTTCTCCTTGCTGTTGGGGTCACTCATTTCGTTGATAAAGGGATCTGAACGCGAGAAGGAGTTGTGAACTGCGCGGATCACATCCGAGTTTGAGATGGCATGTCCCTTGATCTAGTATCATCCATGTTTCCGATCATAATAAAGAGCGTTAGATATCGGGCGCTGTGTGATTATCCATGTATACCGTTAGAGATTGAGGGATGATTCTGGGCGTGTGGAATGTACCTCGGCAGGAAAGTCAGAGACAAAAGACTTGAAATTAGACAATTCCTCTCCAAGTTCGATCGTCCTCGAGTTCAGTAGGATCGACAAAATTGCCTGTGTCGCACATGCATTTGTAATAACCTAAAATTCATAAAGCATAGAAGAAAAAGAGCAAGGGGGCTTAGTATCATGATTACATAAATAATTACACCACTCATTTGGGAGCCACTACTTGTACATGCCCCAAAGGTAAGAGAAAAGAAATGGTGTCTTTTGTTGTACCTGCTGTGCAAAGAAGACGTCTGGATTCTCGTATTCGATGGGAGCTTGATTTGTCGCCGAAGCCGGGTCGCGTCCTTGCCACTTGAATAAGAAAATCAGTCCATGCACTGGTCTAAAAGTTGATATGCCCAATATCGCCAGAATGTTAGTCTCCGTCTGGAGAGAGAAAAAGGGTCTCATGCCGTCAGATTGTTGGACAACAAAGCGTGTGTTCGTATATCCTCGTTGCTTGGTTCATGAACGTACTGGAGATCCTCGAGTGTCTCCTTGTCGATAGAATAGATCTCCTCCACCTGCACGCCCTGTACGCCAATGCCCTTAATCAATCCTGTGAACACGCCTATTTAGTTCATGATTGAAGTAACAACTTGTTAGTGTCATCTGATCTTTTTTCCCAGAGAATGTCTATTGTCCCGTTTGCCTGCACTCAGTAAAGCCTGTCTCTTTTGTCGCTGTCCTGTCAAGAAGTGATTTAAAAGGCTTTTGGACATGTATGTCTGCATGGGGTGACCGCATTGAATGATGTCCGTTACCAGGGTCACTCTCGATGAGGCACCAGTTTCCTGTATCCGACATGGCTTCTTGAAATTATGTCCTTGTGCGTTGTTGCGTTGGAGTAGTTAGTGTGTGAATGCTGAGTCCTGAAGAAGTCGTCGAAATGCAGGGGTGTGAAGAAAGAAAGAGGAGAGCAGTGAGTCCTCTCTTTTTCAAGGTAACAAAAACTCCGACGCAGCAGCGTGCGTAACCCTACGACATAAAAAAATGCCCTTAAGCAGCAGTCCCTTTTTTGATTGATCGTCGTGGCACTTTGAAATTATGAATTATTAACAGGGGACGCGTGCGCGTTTATTTCACAAATAAGTTTACGCGTTTGGCTGAACTTTCGGCACGCGACAAAAACAACATTGTCGCACCAGGTGCAATGCTGTCAAGCCTTTGATATTTTATTAAACACTTCTATCCGCCTATGATTGTCCCTCCATAATTTACAGGGATACCTTTTTCACCATTACACACACTAAAACACAAATAGATAAACAAACTAGGAACAATAGGCCATGCGAACAACATATAGATGCCACCCTAATCTGTCTCGACCTCCTTTGCATTTCCAAACATGATGGCTGCGGTGGTGGTGATGGTGGTGGCTGCAAAAGGCTCTTCCTCTTCAGAATGCGGATCTTCCAGCCAGCAACGGGTATTGCCAGGACGCCATTTCAGGAGACGCCGATGACATGTCCGTACCAATCCCACCTTCCAAATCCGACATCTCTTCTGCTGTCGACATCCCAAGAGCTCCATGCTGCTGCTGCTGCTGCTTTTTGTGGACAATCTCGATCAACATAGAGTGTATTGCCCGCTCATAAAAATGCTTATTACATTTCCGCCGTCTCCCAATTGATGTCCCTGCTGCGGGGACTATTGTGTTGCATGTGAACCGCATCTTGCCCTCTATGCCACATTTTGACATCAAGGTCAATACACATTGTTTCGTTAGTGAAGAATAGTCTACGGATCAAATTTGAAAAATTAAAGAAAAAAGGGCGAATTAAGGACTCGTTGTAGTCTTACCAGAGATGCCATCACGGTGGATATTGCCTTCTTGATGACACTTTGGACAGAAGAGTGCCTTTTTGTCTCGCGCGAAGAGGTCAATTAACGTCGCATGAAACAATTGTCGGTCCTTAGGTTGTTGCTGCTGCTGCTGCTGCTGCGGTTGCTGTAGTGTCGAATTTCCTGCACTTGACTTTCGTTTACCTTGACCAACTCCTCCAGAGGCACTGGTACTAGTGGGTGAAAGTGTTGTCCGGATCACTCCTCGATTACGACTGCTGCTGCTGCTCTTGCTGCTGTTACTCACGCTAGAGCAAACATCGGGCGGTGGCGTTGGTTGCACTTCGCGGTTAATGCTGCTGATGTGCTCTGACTGGCGAGAAGCAGGCAATGAAAGTGCTCTGATAGCAGATACTGGGATGCGTATTTTGTTGGAAGAGGCGGCAGTGTATATGATGCTCTGATCTGGTATTGCGCTCACTCCACTGCTACAGCCGCCGTTGACGGCGCTCGTAAAGTTGTAGGAACTTGGTGTCGTAGGCGCTATTACTCCTGTCTCGTTGCAATTATACATATGTCCACGTGGGCCATGATATGCTGGTATACTTTGCATTCCGTGCTCCTGTCCGTGTTCCTGCCGCTGCCGTTGTGGTTGCTGTCGATGAAAGGAGTTGTGTGAATGGTAAGGTGAATGGCAGTAGTAAGGATGCCCAGAATAAGGAGGAGGAGGTCGATGGTGAGTCGGGAGTTGATGTGTCCGGACAAGAGATGCCATGAGGCATCGCATCCATGCGGGGTAAAAATACGCCCAGTTCAAAAAAAGGTCAAGGAGGTTCGTTTTACTGTAAAAAGAAAAGTGTGTTATCCCTTTCTTCAATACAAAAGACCTCCGTGTGACGCCACAGAACCACCTCCTCTCGTAGATGCTGCATGGTCTGTGCACAATGAACAAGGAGCAGTAATGTGTTACAACAAAATAGGAGCCTTTGAGCAAGCAAATACATTTATTTACAATCGAATAAATAAATAAATAAAAAAAAATGCCAACTAATGAAGCCGCAAGCGAGATACACGGCGCTCAAGGAACCCTAGCTGGGAGCGCTCCAACTGTTTGGCCGACGCCCAGTCCATTCTCAACAACGATCGCATCCCTCTCCGGGGCCACCTTCGTCTGCCACCAAACACAAACAATCCAACGAACAATACGAACATCGCTATACGGAATAGTCCTCCTCTTCTTCTTACTCGCCGTGGTGCAGCTAGGCTAATGATAATCGAGATGATCCCGCGCCGTCTTACCACAGGAGTTGATTTGTCGTTTTGAGGCCCAGAGGATTGAAGAGACAGTTCCAGTCGATCCATTCTCTTGTGCAGATCCTGCACCGCCTTTCGCACTTCCTTCAATTCTGTAACCACCGCAGCATAAGTAGAGGATGAGGAGGCGCTCTGGTCTCGCACATTGTCATCTGGGTGCGGAATAATGTCTGTTGTTGCGTGAGTGCTGTACTTTGGTAATGATCCATAGCCGTCAGGAAGAGTCTCCATTTCTATAGTCCTCTGAGTGGCAGCCGCCTGGGTCTTCTCAATGTCGCTGAGGGTCTGGCGATCGTGGTCCTCCTCGTCTTCAAAGACCCCTTCATCAAGCAAACCCTGTGCGTTCTGGCGGGCCACCTCTGACAACTCCTGTGCAACAGGAGTGCCTCTGCTTAAGGTCTCCTCGAAGATATCATCCTGTTCGTGTTTTCGATCTTGTAGAGGAGACAATGGTGTGGTGTAGTTGTCGATATTCGTTACAGAGGCCTGCGAGGGTGCCAATGGCAAAGCCACGGATTCGGGTTTGCCAGGGAGGAGATCAGGGGTGTGGTTGGCGTCATCCAGGGTATCGGGTATAATTGAGACGGGAATAGGTGAAGAAGAGGATAAGACTTCTGGGAGACGAGATCGTATAAATTCGGAGTCCGAGGGATAAGGTGAGACGGACAATGATGGGGACGAAGGCGTTGTTGATTGTGTAGAATATGCAGGCGTTGGGTGAGAAAGGGGAGATGATTGTAGGGATCCGAGGCTTGTAGCATCGTTGTCTTCGTCAGAGTGCTGCTCAGAGACTGTCGACAGCCTTTCTTCTTCTTTGTTCGCAGGCGCTGTTGTTCTTGCTGCGTGCACATCCGGCACTAGGGTGGTCTCTCTCCTCTGGTCGGGTGACTGTAACGAATCCCGCAGAGAGAATGATCCTTGTTGCTCACTTTCCTGCGATCGCCTCAATATGTCTCCGTTATGTGTCTGTTGCACTGCACCAAACAACTATTTCGATTTTCATGCGCATGAAAAGAAAAAAAACGCGATCGAGTAAGTAGGAGAGAAAGAATAGCAAGGAGAAGGACCAAATTGGCTGCATATATGATACGTGACTGTAACAGAACAAAACTCACCCTAAGACGACCAGTCATCATGCTGGACGAAGGTGCTGAAGACGACAGCGAGCTGGCTGCAGGGATGGGGTCGCCTTCGATGCCACTGTCCTCCTGGTCATCATTGTCGCTATCATCTCTGTCGCTTACGCTGAAGACATCGTCTCCTTCTTCTGACCCAGAGGATTCGCTCTCATCGTCACCGTCAACGCTAGCAACGAAATCCTGCTCCCCTTCACTCTCGCTCATATCAATTGCCTCCATATCAAACGGCATCCTGTTCTCTGGAGTAGAAAAGGCACTTGAAGCAGGCAACATTCCTGGCGAAGAAGGATGAGATGATAGTAACGACAATGTAGAAGAAGAGAAGCCTCTACGCCCAGCATTGGTGCCATAGGGTGATTGCTGACCGAGGTAAGGAGAGAATGGACTTCCGACACCGACTCCGACGGCGCCAGGCATAGACCCGACAACGGCAGTTATCCCGACTGAGCTACCACCAAGTTTGTTGTATCCTGTTCGGAAGAGAGGCGAGGAAGGGATGAAGGAAGACGGCGACGAGGAGACGAGGCCATTGTTGCTTAGGGAGAAGATACTTGAGCTCTGTGAAGATATTGAGGACGACCGACGTGGTTTTGCATCGTATGTTGTTGTAGGGCGAGTGTGAGGTGGTGGAGGGTGGATAGCTAATGGCTTTCGAGTTGTCTGTTGTTGTTGAGGGTGAGGGGCAGCAGCTGCGGTGGGACTACTGGGAATTGGGTCCCTTTGCTGTTGCTGTCGAGTCGGCTGGTCCATTCCTTTTGATTACTGTGAATGTTTTTTTACGGCCTTGGCTTTGTGGCCAGATTCATTACTGAGAGCTTAGTGTTACGATTGCGGTGAAAGAAGCTGATGAGGGAGGTATTATTTGTTTGTTTGTTGTCACTTTGTCGAGTGTGTGAGGGAGCAGGGAAAGTAAGAAGGTGATGTGTGTTTGTTAAGAGTGGGGAGTGGACGGCCTAAGGAAGTGTGAGTGAGGTTTTGAATGGAGGAATGTCGAGTATGGGTATGAATGCAAGAAAAAAAAAAGAGAGAGAGTGGAGAGAGTGGGAAGAGTGGAGAGTGCAGAGGAGTGGCCGATGCTGATGAACAGAAAAGAGAAAAGACAAGAAGAGGAACGGAAGAGGAGAGAGATATGAATAGAAATGACACGGACACACAGACACACACACACAGACACATAGAGGGACATGTAACATGTATGATCCCGATCAATCTTCGTTCATTTTCATCTCCCGACAACGTCCGCCTTCATTTCCTTCCCAATTTTACAGTCTCCATGCTCCCCGTACAAAATAATAAAATCTTTAATACGTATATGTCCTTGGATGGAGACTAAAGCAAACCGATGCCGACATATTGGCTGCTGCTTTTATCGCGCTTCGCAAATTAAGAGCGAGAATAAAACATGCAAATCAAAAAATAATAGCAACTGATTTGCACTTTGAGGGTCTGGTCCGGGCCTGAAGTTGAGCACGCGGAACATAAACGATGTTCTCCAAGCCAGCCGCATCTCTGTCGATGATGAAGCAGCATATCCTGCAGAAATTTGTGCAGCAATCGCCAGACTCGAGAAAAATGCCGCATCCAGGACTAAAGTACTTTGTAGAAGTTAAATACTTATACGCGCCTACCACTTCATATCCACGACTTTTGATCGAAGGATGAAGAAGGGAGCGGCAAAAGTGGAACTATAGTTAAATGTTCAAGTCAAGCTCCAAAAAAAATGAGAGGCGATAGAGAACGCATAAGAAAAAATTCGATATGTGACGTTGACCATGGCTTACTCTCGTGACAAAAACCCTCTCCAACTTGGTATGTTAGGTGGTGTGTCCGGCTCTTGGTGTTGGAGGAACCAAGTCCGATCGCAACGACCGGTTTCGGGTCTCTTTCACAAAGCTTGCGGCCTTCTGATCCGCAGACCAGTCTCAGAGTAGCCTTGTTCGCCATGCTGTTTTAATTCTTGGGCTTTATGGGGATCCCAAACTTTGCGAAGGTACCAGGATGTCCCGTAAAAGGCCTCGAAAAAAGTCTCTCGCTGTTCAGTCATGTATCCGAAGTGCTCAAGATAGATCCGAGATCAAGCGGGGGAATCCTAGACATGACCTTGTCTAGACCCTTAGCCTTCAGCCGGTCCTGATATAAATGACGGAACATGGTGACCGGCTTGTACAGAAAAGCTCGTTACACGGTTGCGGTCTCCGGTATTCCTTTGGCTCCTTCGCCACAGTGTCCATCAGCAGGACCAATCCTGATGGCCGTCAAAGAATTCTTTTCACCGAGATCAATACCAATGATGGGGTCGCGTCTGGATCCGGACAATCATTCTCGCTGGCGAACATCAGCTATAGGTTCTGAAGGATCCTTGAACTCCTTCAAAAACTGATTGTCTTGGGTCGTATTCAAGGGAGTCATCTTGATCAGCTTTTCCAGTTGACTGTGAGATCGAGGAAGGAGAGGGAGTAGGAGGGGGGTTGAAACAGGAGCAGTCGCGGCCTTTGACTTCCCTTCTTGCTTGGTCGTCCGGATCGTGATCACATCTCTTGACCGGTTTTGAGCTCGGCTTAAGGTCACCATAGTCACAATCCTCTTGTTCCTACTCTTGTTCCGAGATGGTAACAGACATCGTCCTTTTAATGTTGGCCAACAGGGATCCGATTGTGAAAATCCTAGTGACGTGACGCCGATGCAAACGTTTATCGAGTACCGTAGCCCATTTTCGTGGAGGAATCTGCCCCGACTCCACCGACGAGTCCTTTTTCTGCCTCAATTTCTTCCTCTTTGGTCGTTTGCGCTTGCTCTTCTTGTCTTTCTTCTTCGCCTCGTCCTTCTTCTCCTTCTTGGACTTAGAGTTGTCTTGTCGTTTGTCCTTCCGTTTTCTTTTGATTTTCATGGCGGCACCTCTCGGATCCCGGCGTTGTCGACGTTGAGCGTTCAATGTGGGATTCAGGGATAGTCTTTGAAGCGAATACCGACCTGAACTGGTTGGGTTGTGACCTTGATATAATGTAGGGTGAGAGCTCGGATCTTTCTAAATAATAAAGGATCAAAGACGTAGCTGAAAGAAAAGTCAAGTTAGTTACGTGCAGAAATAAAATTCAGCGTGTCATCCATCCGCCCGACAAAAAAAATATGCAAGAAAATGATATTTTTCTTAAGATTACATTTCTCGTGTCGGTTTGTTCATAAACCGCAGGGTTTTTAGATCGCTAAAAAGCGTCGAGAACCACTAGAACCCGGTGTTGCTGTTCGTCGCGACGGGGTCATCCTTGGGGAGAGTTGGCTGGATGAAACCAAAGTCTTCAAACGCCGATTGGAGCCATTCTCTTGCGACACTTATTGACTCGTCCATACGGTATTGCATGGGGACAATATATAGACCCGAAAGGCCATCGACAGTGATTTCCTGCTCTGCGCCGAGATCCAGAATCGTATCCAGATTCCGTTTTAGCGCAAATCTAGCAATGTTGCGGTTACAGTCGTTTTGATCAATGATGGCGTACATGATAATCTGGGCACCTCACTCCAACTCCGATGCGTGTGGAAAACTCCTGATTAGGTGTACAAATAATAGGCATCCTGGTTTGGCAGCCTTTGTAAGTCGTAGTGGATGAATCCGTAAACCAGGAGACCGCTGTCTCCCGACACAACGATACGTTACGCGACACTCAATGCCATCGACGCTGATGGAAAGAAAGGACAAGGGACGAGCGAAGAGAGAAGAAGGAAGAGAAAGGGTGCGCGAGTAAGATGGAGGTGTTAGTAATTTGTAACGATGAGGAGGAGGAGGAGTTATGGGAGAGTGACACATTTGTTGATCAGTCCGGGACAGACCAGTCATGGGAAAATTGCGCACGGTGATTGCATTATGTATGCAAAGCATCAATACCTCCGAATGCCAATGCTCGGAAAAGGAAAGAACGGTACTCCCCAAGCAACTCATCACCATTGCAAAGAAAGGAGGAATCGATGTGTGGTGTGGTAGTAACGGTGTCCCTGGGGCTGCATTTGAGGAGCATTGTTTGTGAGAAAGGAAAAAAGGTGGCGTTGGAGAAGGTGGGTGGTGATACTGCCGAGTTGTGACTGAAAAAAAAAAACGAATGAAAGGGAGTGAAAAAGAAATGGTGCTTGCGGATGGTGGCAAAAGGTCAAATCAACAGTTCCAAGGCGGGAGGGAATAAGAATGTCGACTCATGGCGTCATGGTCTCTTTTCTCTTATGTCCATTGATAAATTCGCGTTGTATTTGCCCTAGAGGTGATGCTGGTGTTTGTTTATTGAATGGATAGGTAATAATGCAATAGAGAGGCAAAAAAAAAAAAAAAAAAAAAAAAGGAAAAAATAGAAAAAATAGTATGTGTGGATGAAGTAGGTGTTTTGAAACATGGAGAAGAACAAGAGGAAAAATATATACAGCAAAAAAAGAAAAAGAAAACGCTAATGGTTGGGAACAACGTAGTGATTGCTGGGTGGGTTAGAGTTGTTGCCATGCGCAGTCTTGAAGTCGTCAATGGTCTTGTACTGCTCCAATAACGGCTTCAACTCGGCCATGACGTCCAGCTTGCGACGGGCCTTATCTTTCCTATAAAACAAGTACGCCCAGAACTTCTCCAGTCCATACATGTGTCCATTCTGAAAATCCGCGTACGTCAACGCTTCAAAATCCAAGAACAGGTCCTGGCGGAACTTCTTCTCAAGGCCATAGGAGTAGAACCGGAAGAGACACTCGAGACCGTATCGGTAGTTGGCGTTTGCATCCTCGACAGCCAGCCGCTTGAACTCGGTGTACATCTTCTTATTGTAGTTGTCGCGTAGGAAGTGGGACCAGAACCGGAAGAGGGTGTTCATCTCCTGTGAGTGGCCTATGCCCTGGCGCTTGCGCTCCTTAAGGGCCTTGTAGTGGTACTTGTAGTACTTGTGCTGGATGAAACCGTTCTCGTGCAGGAGCTCGTGCGAGGGGTGCTGGAAGGCTGGGAATGAGTGGGGTGCCTCAAGGGAGGTCGATAGCAGGGACGACTCGGCAAACGAACCCATCGACAAGCCAGCCGGAGAGTTACCCGAAGGAGGAAGGTCCGACTGCAAAAAGGGTTGATCGCCCAGGACCCATCCGACGGCTGCCTGGGCATAGTGTTGACGGGAATCCTGTTTGCCTCCTTTGGCACCCTGGGCTCCCTTCAGGGGGTAAAATCGAGGAGCCTGACTCTTGCCCTTGCCCTTGCCTCGGCGCTGGTTGTTACTGTCTCCGCCTACTTGGTTGTTGTTGTTGGGCAAGCTCGAGCTCAGACTGGAGCTACTGCGTCGGGGGTGAGATCCGGTCAAGGATGCAAACTGCTCCTCGGAGATCATCTCGACCTTCTTGTTGGATTGGGCGAGACTGCTGCCACGGTTGTTGTTGTTGCGCTTGTGCTGGAGGTCATGCTCGTAATGGTAAAGACCCTCGTTGATCATGTCGTTAATATCGTCGTTCATAGCCTTGCGTTCATAGGAGCCATGGGAGCGGTCGCGCTTCTTTTGAGTAACAATTAAGATCTTGGCAACAGTGTCGTCATCAAACTCATCATCATCTTCATCATCATCGTCACTGACATAATACTTTTGAACGGTACCCTCCCGTGCGCTTCCTGCCAAGTTGTCATCGTCAAACTGAAACACTTCATCGTCCTCATCAGCGGGAGACTTTGCCGTAGGCTGGATTACTGGAGAAGGGTGAGAGATCGAGCCACGCCTCTTGGATTTAGATTGCTTGACATGCCACTCGTCCTCGGTCGAGGTCGAGGAGGAAGCGGGGACAGCAGATTTGACAGGGAGAGATGCCGAGATGGTAACGGGGTGAGGTGAGCGAGGTGGGGGGACATAAGAGCTGCGATGGGTTGAGAGAGGGACGGCACCATCCTCCTTAGGGAAGACCCAGGTGGCCCAGTCGCCTCTGCGACGAATCTTGTCGCCCTTTGTCTCGATCTCTTTGCTGGTCTTCAGGACATCCTTGATCAGGGCGTGGTCTGTGGTGAGGTACTTGACGCGGTTGAAGTTAGCAACCAAGGACAGAGGGACGTATCCCTCATCGTCCATCTGTTTGCGCATGTAGACATCCTTGCACAGGTTCTCGACTGAAAAGTAGTACTCCCTACGCAAAAAAAAAGGAACAAGTTAGAGAGACAAAGCCATACGAGACATTTTCCGCACAAAGAAGGGGTGAATAATGGTAGTATTGCTTACATTTGCTGGAGGATGAATGGCTTCAGTGTCTCGGGGTCGTTGTTAAGACCGTGCTGCTGGTACATCTGGGAGACATTTCCGACTGATGTACGGTAGTTGGAACGTCCTCCATTGGACTTGCCGCCACCTTTGATTTGGTCAGTAATGAACACCAAAGTCAGACAAGGTTGATCAGATGGTCAGTGCACCCGTCGATCAGCGATAAATGCGCGTATACATCTGTCGTACAAAAAGGAACACAATACTTACGACCACGGTTGGTAGACTGGCGGGTAGTTTTGCCTTGGCTCTGGGAGGGTTCATCATCAAACATAGCAGGGATTGAGGTACGACGTCCCTGGGGAGCAGCTGGTCCACCTGCATTAGCAACATCAGTAGCAGTAGCATGAGTAACAGTAGCATCAGCCTTGCCTTCACCGGGAGTCGAGTTCTTGTGACGACGAGAGTTGTGGTTCTGGTGTGAATTGGAATCGTGGTGGTGCTGGTGATGGTGTCCCTTACCTCCACCGCCGCCGGGGGTAGGGTTTGAATGGGTGATGTTGGGGGTGTACTGAGTCCACTTGCTCTTGTCCTTCTTGTTGATAGGAGCAGTTGCGGTGACGGGCTCGGGCTTGGCCTCCTTCTCGGCAGAGGCACTTGGGTCTGGCCATACATTGGTGTCGTCAAGGGCGGGGATCGACTGTTGACCCTTTTTGTTGTTCTTCCTTGACCTTTTGCCGTCGTCCTTTGCATCTATCAAAATTAATATATTGGAGGTTTGGAGGGAAAGGGGAGGGTGAGTGTCTTTCGTCGTACAAAGTGATAAAAAACGTCGGCGAGCCTGTGAAGAAAAAAGGGTCTCCTTCGCTCCATTTTATCCCCGTTATTGTCGTCTACTTTTCCCACTCTCTTCATTCTCTGTCCCATTCCTTCACACCGTCATGTCTTCAAACAAAATTTCTGGATATGATCATGATGTATCCCCTCGTTGTAAAGAAGGCATAAACATGACAACCAAAGAACCAAAGACAATAGAGAGCCACACCACACGGTCTCCGCCGTTATCACCACGTGTAGAAATGGACCGCCCTCTTTCTCCCTCTCTCTTTATAGTCCCAGTCCAGTTGGTTTCATTCTAAAAACGAAAGAAATTTTTTTCCTTCCCTCCCCTTTTGATCGTGACCCTCATTCTCTCTATTTTTCCTCTCTCTTACAGTATATCTAAGGGATATACATCTACTTTTTGCCCTTTTTTTTGATAATTCATAACGATGAATGGAGACATCCATAAAGGATCAAGGTAGGATGAGACGGGGAAAGAGTGTCGCGAACAAAAGTCAACTAGTTCACTTTTTTTTGTGCTGAGGTGATCCTGCTCCTTCCCCTGCTCGGATAATTTTCTCCTGTTTCTGCAGCATGCTAGTAACACAAAAAATGCACGGGACTTACCGAGAGTGACCTCCTTGATGTTCTCGATAATGGACTCGACACGCTTCTCGGCATCAGCCTCGGCAGAAGGCTTCGTGGCTTCCTTGCGGGCATTCCAAACATTGACCGATGACACCGAGGGGGGTGCTGTGCCTGCTGCAGCTGGGGCATGAGTAGCAGTGGTAGTAGTAGAGTGTTCCTCGCCGTGGGAATCGGTCTTGTCGACTGGGACTGTAGATGCGACCATTGCTGGATAAGGTGCAGGTGACGGTTAAGGTTTGTTTTTTTGCGTGTGACAAGTGGGAGTGGAGGTTGTTGAGGGTCGAGGATGTGTTGTAGGAGAAGAGAGAAGGGGAGGGAAAGGCGAAAAGAGGGAAGGCGGTGTCTATTGTGAACGAGAGTAGGTGTTTGATGTGATGATGTGTTTATGTACAGAGTCGTCGTAAAGGAAAGGGTCGATAATCAAACTGAATGTGTGAATAGGATGAATATGGAACAGAAAAGAATAAAAGTAGTGATGAGAGTTAGGGGCAGGTCAGAACGAGGCGGGAGAGAGGAGGAACAAAAACAGAGAAAGAGAGAAAAAGAGGAACAAAAACAGAGAGAACGAGAAAAAAAAAAAAAAAAAAAAAAAAAAAAAAAAAAAAACGGATCGTCTTTTGTCTTACTTTTCCCTTCCCCAGAGCGTCACCAGTCCAAGACATTGGCGAGAGTGAGTGAGCAAGTGCCACCAAAACAATCACTACAAGAAATTAAAAAAAATCATCGTAGGAAAAAAAACGGTTTCACTCGCATTTTTCACCAGTAGTCACGTGCACGTGAGTTGGTGAAGTGAAAAAAAAAAAAAGAGACGCCAAGATTGAAGAAAGGAGAGGGAGGTGGACGGCAGTAATTCAAGGCTAGTAACACACGCCGGCACAATTTCGCGCCCTTCTTTGTTTTCAAAATTGGCTTCCTCTCACCACAATTACTCGTCTCGTAAGCATCTCATCCTGGCATATACTTCTTTTGTGGATCCGGCGCGACGATCATCAGCTGTTGCTTTATCGGGCAGTGAGACCGACGTTCATTTTGGCGAGGAACCACCACACTTCCAATGCTCCTTCCCTCTCCTTCGGCTCATCTCCCTTCTGTTTCTCTCTGTATGTATGTATGTGTTCAAGTTTATGCGTGAGTATGTTGAATAACAAGGGCGCACTATGACCCCCTCAAGAAACGCCCATTTCTTTCTTTATGTTTGTTTACGCCCTTACAGAAAAGAAAATTAGCCACCTTCCTTGATCCGTCTTGACCAATGGTCTCCCACGTTTAGATCCGCCGTTCGTTGCTTTTCTGTGTGTACGAGCAATTAAAGTTTGCCACTGCCATCATCAATGTAAACATTGACCTTAACTTATTCGACACTCCTTTCTCGGTATTCCTTCCGGCTCACCTCTTCCTTTCTTCCTTTTCTTCTATTACCGCTCACCCCCCCCCCCCCCCTCTCACTCACCTCAGTACCATTTCTCTTCCTTCCCACTTTCCACTTTCCACCTCCCTCACCACCCGCACCTCTCTCCCCCTCTTAATACCCCATATTCACTTTTTTCAACAACGCACTCTGCCTTATGATCATAACACAACAACTATCCAACAGCAAACGCTTATTCTCAAGCTCACTTTTCCTTTCGGCTGCCATACTCATCTTCTCAGGAAAACAGCACACAGTCGATGCACAGGCCACAGCCCCGCCTAGTCCAGTGGTGGCCCTTGGTGCCGCTTTCGCCAGAACAGCAACCCGATTCTACGTCTTAGGCGGATTCCCCTCCTACGTACCAGCCGAGATGAACGCCATGAATCAATTCTTCTTCCTCGACCTGGCGAAACCCTGGAAGGGCAACTCCCCCACCTGGACCAAACTCAGTGATGGGCCTACTAAGGCCGTCTTCCCAGCTGCCTTTTCGGCTGACCAAAAGACGATGGTCGTCTTTAATACCGTTAGAGCAAACAGTCCCTTTGCTGCTTGGAGGTACAGTGTTGACTCGGATGTTTGGACCGTCTCGAAGGCCGCGTTTCCGTACCCAGACCGTAGGGGTCTTGCCTCTGTCACAGATCCGAATACCGGATTGGTGTATACTGCTGGAGGGTATGTCAGCCCTATGGAGGGGGTGTCGATGGATGTTTACAATGTAAAAGATGACAGTGTCTCGACTATTCCGATGCCGGATGCTCTCACTGTTTTTCCGATGAGAAAGTACTACACCAGCGTGTGGTGTCAGCAGAGAAATAGTATTCTGTTTTTTGGTGGATATACGCTCCAAAATCAGCCTGTACAAGCCCTTAACTCAGTTGCGGAGTTTGTGCCCTCCTCCGGAGCCTGGCGGACCGTGGTATGTTCCTTATGCGTGGAGTGTTCGTCGTTATCGCCCAGGTCTGCGCTAATGCTATAGTGCATTTAATTAACCGTGCGTTTGTATTCTCTCTCATTGATCATTCCAGCCAACCACAGGAACTCCTCCATCCTTAAGAGGAACCCATTGCATGGCAGCGAGTACGTTACTCTCTTTTCCCTCCGACTCTTCTTAATACAAAATAGAGTCTCCTGTCATCATTGAAACTTTTGAACTAACAGAAGCTTATGTACAATCAACAATAGATGAGGATGGCACAAGAGTGATAGTCTATGGCGGAAAACTGTACGGACCAGCCAACATCACAGCCGGAGACATATATATCCTCAACACCGTCACTGGAAGCTGGATCGCAGGAAAGCCAGGATCTCCCAGAATCTATACCACTTGTACAATCGCCGGCGACCAGTTTCTTATATGGGGAGGAGCAACGACCAATGATACGATACCACCGGCCGACATCCACATCTACAGCATCACAAACGACAACTGGGTTACGTCTTATACTCCGCCAGCGTCTTATTTGAACCCCTCAACGACATCCGGATCTTCATCACGGCCTTCTTCATCTGATTCTGGCTCTGATGGGAAGAGTTCGAGTAGTGTGGGAGGGATTGTTGGAGGTGTGATCGGAGGTCTTGTTGTTGTTCTAGCAGTACTTTTCTTTTTTTTCCGACGACGACGAACTCAGTCAGGCAGTCATTCGGGACTAGTTGAAGAGTATACAGTCAAGGAAGAAGATATCAAGAGCCAAGGCAACGCCACGAGACCTCAAAAGGGACAGGATGAGGACAACGACAACAATGTCGAAGTATTGCGATCTCAGCTTCAGACACAACAAGAACGACATGACGCCCTGCAACAACAAGTCAAGCTCTTGCAACACCAAGCATCGGCCTCGTCGCCTCCATACGACTCTTTATATGCCTATCAGCCTCCCGTTGTGACCATCCCTCCGCCTTCAAACCCAAGAATCTTTGAACCCTCCCCGACTTCAACTTCTAGGATTGTGCATGATCCTACACCAGTTATGTCTGGCTCCGAGTGGGGATCGTCTTCGCCGTCGAGTCATCCAGTTGTGTACGACCCTTCGTCTTCTTCAGCACCCGTCAATGTAGTGCGTTCACGGAAGGATCCAGAGTTCTCGAGCGGAGGGTTGTTGCAGCCGGATGATGCTTGGGAAGTTCCTCGGTCTCGTCACCCACACACACCTGTCTCTCAAAGTGAGTGAAAACCCCTTCCCTCCGCCAACACCATGTTATTTTGATTTGTTACTCCTAATACTGATGAAAATGCGACCGATGATCTGATAAGTAATAAAGCGCCATTTTCATTGACGCGTTGTGTCTCACATTTGTCGGTGATGGAAATAATGGATCAATTGCTTGTGTCTGATAAGGTTTTCATTTTCAATTATCACGGCTCCGTTAGTCGGTAGCATCTTCTTTTTCCCCCTGTGATATCATCTCTTACGGCAATGCTCACTCCTCCCTTCTTCCTTCCACATCACATATGCATACCTCACTTGCACGTATGAGATCGCCTTGCATATTGTTTTTTTTTTTACTTTCTCACACACCCATGATCTCATCATCTCTCTCATTAATACTCAGCCCCATACCTTGCCACACAGTCTAGGAAAGGCACTCATTTTCAACACTAGCATCTTTTCCTTGTCCCGACAGTAATGAAACTCCTTCTGGTTCCTTGTAAGCATCAACAACACCAGTAAGTTGCTCCAGCCTACTTCCTTCTTTTTCAGAGGTCCGTAACTCCCCTCGACATTTTCTCTGTCCACCTGCCAAGAAGGTGTCTGTTTATATTCGATCGGAACAGATTTGGGCTCAATTGGGCAATACACATCCTCTCTATCACTCACACACAGACTCAGGCACGCCGTCTTTTTTTCTTTTTTCGACTCTGGACACAAGGAGATGAACCCTTGGGGGGTTGTTGTAGTAATCTTTTCGCTTCTTACTCTGGTGCGCCTCTTCTTCACCCTCCTCCTCCCTACCTTCCATCCTCCCTTTCGCTGGGTCATTCACGCATCCATACATTCTTTCATCCACCAACCTCTCTTTTCCATTACCTCTTCCGCCCATCACCTTTTTTTTTGACACATTAATAATTTCTTAACGATCAACACAGCAACCTACTTCAGGAATGCCATCATCGCACCGACAATCTCGTAGACGATGGATGTCAACCACCCTAATCGTCATTACACTTACATGTTTCCTCTCCCCTCCTCAACCCATCTCCTCCGTCAGCGCTCAAATAACCTCAACCCCCGTACCAGGCCCAGAAGTAAGTCCAGTCCCAGTAACGGGCGCGACGTCTGCCCGCGCAACAACACGCTTCTATATTCTAGGCGGCCTCCCCTCAACTCTCAACGGCACCCTTCCCCTCGGCCAATTCTTCTTCCTCGACCTCACCCTCGCCTGGAACATCTCCTCCCCAGCATGGACACAACTCTCCCCTGGTCCCAAACAACGTATCTTCCCTGCGACCTTCTCCAAAAATCAGAAATCCATGATTGTTTTCCGGGCTGGGGAACCGAGTTATATCCAGCGGTACATTGTTGCTTCGGGAACCTGGTCCCCTTCGTCCGTCAATCTGACATATGGGTATCGGGAGGGTGTTGGGGCCGTCACAGATCCCAACACTAACCTGGTCTATATCGCCAGAGGGTATACGGACATCAACGAACGAACTGTGGATGTCTATAACATCGACCAGGACAGCATGTCAGAATTGCCTCTCCCACCGGCGACGAGTTACTTGGCGCAGAGAACATATTATGGCAACGTGTGGTGTCAACCCCGGAAGAGTGTTCTTTATTTTGGAGGGTATGCCCTCGAGACCCAGCCGGCGCCTATTAGTCCGGTAATTACGGAGTTTTTTCCTTCTAACCAGACTTGGTCAACAATGGTAAGCTACTGCGCCAAAAAAAAAAAAAAAAAAAAAAAAAACAACTGCAGTTGTAATTGGGCTATGCAAGGGTATACAGTCATTTACTGAACAGCGCATTTTTTTGTGCTTCTAATTAGACGACGTATGGCCAACCACCGTCGTTGAGAGCCGATCACTGCATGACCATAAGTATGTTTTCTCCCTCCTCTTGCATATTCCCCCAACCAAGGGTAACCCTGTGAGGTATGTTTCTAATCCTTCCAACAACCTAATTATTCTCAATAGACGAAGACGGGACAAGGATGGTAGTCTACGGAGGAAGCCCCAACGACAGATCCCCAATGAGCGGCGAAATCTTCATGTTCAACACCCTCACCCAAACCTGGACAAAGGGCATTTCAGGAGAACCACGCGCCTACGCAACTTGCACCATCGCCGGCAACCAACTCCTCATCTGGGGCGGCATGACCGCCAACAAGACTGTGGCTTCGGGAGATGTGTTGATTTACAATATGGAGAATCATACTTGGGTGACGAGTTATACCCCGCCGGCTTGGTACTTGAACCTGCCGGCGACTACTGCACCTGGTTCGGATCCTTCTTCTACGCCTAATACTGATAAGAACGATGGGGGTGGTGGAGGAGCGAATGTGGGGGCTATTGCGGGAGGTGTTGTTGGGGGACTTGTTGTACTTGCTGGAGTTGTGTTATTTCTCTTCCGACGACGACAGGAGCGTCGCCGACGTAATGACAGCTCAACAACAGGAAAAGATCATCCAGTCATCAACCACACCAACCCCACCGACTTTAAAAGCAACAACACCAGCGCTATCGAGAAACTCCACGCCGCCGGATACGGAACACCCACCAACGACAAATCACGCAAGGAAGAAAAAGACGAAATTCAAACCATCCGCGAACAACTCCAAGCTCAAAAGGAACAACAAGCCGCCTTACAACGTCAGGTCGAGGAATTGAAGAGTCAACAGAGTCAGGATGCCGTATATGGATACCAACCACCCATCTACTATCCTCCAGGAACAACATCAATAACACCAACACATCCCGAGATCTTTGGGCCCTATTCGGATCAAGGATCTGTGGTTTACAACCCTACTACTCCTCCACCACCCATTCCTCCCCGTATCCCTGTCACCACCGAGTTTAGTTATGATAACATGTCGACAACAGCTTCAGGGATTTTACCTCTTATTGGCCATGTCAGTGGTATGGTTCGGTCTCCAGAAGGTTCGATTCAAAATCAGCAGCAGCAATCAGTTCTAAGTCAGGGTCTTGTTCGATCTCCAGAGGAAAGGTCGAATCAGTTGATTCAGCAGCTGCCGGAAGAGTTGTATCAGGAAATTGCTGGATTCGATACGGGAGATGCTCGATCCAATAACCCTCACGCGCCTATTATCTACCCTGGTCGTCCTCATGCAGTTGTACCGTAGCATACCGTCAACCTGACAATGACTTTCTTCCTCATACCCCTCCCCCATTCAGGTTCAGTTAGAACACATCCTTATTTTTCCTTCTGCGGCCATTAAAGAATAATCAACAACACACGCTCGATTTTTGGAACGAGAAAAGGTCAATTTTTATACTTCGCCTGCGGTGTCGTCAAAGGGGCTTGCTGTCAATTATTGAACAAGGTCCCTGGGGGGAAAAGGAGCATAAAAATGGGGGAATTCTTTCTTACTTCTCTTTCTCTCCTTCAGGCACTCTTCCTTCCTCGCTCGCTCTCATTCAGTTGCTGGTTGCTAATGCCTTACTCGCATTCATTCACTCACCATGGAGAACGCAATGAGTTTATTTCTTTCGATTCCTTAGCTAGTTACTCTGTCGGCCTCGCTTTTGGATAGAAGGGCTATGTTGTTGCTGCGACAGTGCAATGAAAAGACTCCGAGGGATAAATTTAGGGATATGGAGTTCGATCCTGTTCGTGAATTGGGCGAACGTTTCGGTGATGGAGTGATTCATGGGCGAGAGGGACGTTCCAGAAAGGTGTTGGGCCCAAGTTGCGCAGGTGAGTTTTAAAGTTGATTGGATCAGAGGAATAGGCTTGCCCTTAGCGACCCCGGCGTACCCCGGATCTGGGATCTTGGCTGGGTTAATCCTTGTCGCGAGTGCAGCACATCTCTCGGGGGACATGAGGGTTCCACAGGTGAGTGGAGAGTTGAATGAATGCCAAGAGGGCAATAGAGGTTAGAGAGAGGTACATTGCTGCGCGGGTGAGACGAGATATGGTGGAAAAGCGCATGATCCCAGTGGAGGAAGAAGAAAGGGAGAGAGTGGAGTGTCCATGCTGTGAAGAATGTACTGGCGTTTGACAGATGATGCTGCTTGAACGCTATTCACTCAGACAAACAATACAAACAGAGACCATTAGGGTAGGTGCAAATATTGGTGGCGACTCTCAGCAGAGAGATGATTCATCACTCGAAAACTTATTCAACAAGTTCTGACCATCAAGGTATCCACGCTGATATCTCAGCACCGAAAGGATATGGAACTCAAAAAAGAAGAGCAACCCAACAGTCCGAATGACCCAACTGGTCGGATTAGGAACTAACGATATCTGGCGAACATGATCCTTATCATTGTTGTCCTTCTCAAACCCATCAACCTTGCTCCGTCAGGCGAGGAGTATAGGAGACCTAGTAAGTTTGAACAGCCAGCTAAAAGGACAAAGAGAGTCGGCTCTTTTGTCGACGGATTTGCTCATGTCGAAGGCGCGTGATTTGGTCCTGATCAGGTTGCAGATTTCTTTACTTTTTCCAAAATGAGACTTTTGGGTACGCTGCTAGCTCCGTCTCCACTGGCACTATCCCTTCGGTTGTCACAAAAATTTCTGCAAATTTGCATCTTTTTTTTTTTGCGTACTACTTCCATGTACAGTCCCCTCTAACAATGTATCATTGTAAGGAATAGAATAACAATGAACAGGGTCATAAGACCAATTCAAACGAACTATTTTTTCGAAAATTCTAGCACCATCACCTCCTCCGAACGTTCCGATAAAAAGAAAAAGGAGCCTCTCCAATGCTACCATTCCACCACCACCATCCCACTTCACCCCCAATACACAATGCCCAAGCACCATTCTCTTGAGCTCAAGGGTCGCATCATCGGGGCCTATGAAGCCGGTGCGACTCCTTCCACTATTGCCAAAACCCACAATCTCCACATTGCCACAGTCCTATCCATTATTAAAAAATGGGAGCAAGAAGGCACCGTTGTTCCCAAAAAACCAACTGGAAGACCACCCATTCTTAAAGAGAAGGATGTCGAGCAGCTCCTCAACAGGGTGAACGATAACAACCGCGTTAGCCTTAAGGAGATAGTCAGAATGTCGCCCAAGCCAGTCTCAAAATGCACTGTGCGCAAGATTCTCCACAAAAAGGGGATATTTTGTCGCGTTGCCGTCAAGAAACCTCGTCTGGAGCCAAGGCATGTAGCCGCTCGTTTAACCTTTGCCCATGATAAAGCCAATTGGACATGGATTGACTGGGAGAGGATCATCTGGACTGACGAGTGTTGCTTTGAAATAGGCAAAGACTTCAGAAAAGTCCTTCTCTGGCGCACCAAGGACGAGAAGTATCTGCTCAAGAATATTAGCCCACTTCTCCGGAGCGGTCGATCAACTGTCAAGGTATGGGGAGCAATTGCTGGAGGAAAGAAATCAAGACTGGCCATTCTCGATAACGACAACAACAAAGCACAAGGATTTGTCGATACTGTCTACGAGGATGAGCTGAGGTGGTTCGCGGCTCAAGTAAAGAGCCCCCTTCTTATGGAGGATAACGCGCCCATTCATACAAGCAAAATCGCCACAAACTGGCGGCTGAAGAATGGTGTTCCAAAGATGTTATGGCCACCTAATTCTCCTGATCTCAATCCCACTCCTCCAGAATGGCGGCAACCATTTCCTCCTTGCTGGTCGGCTGCCTTGGACGACTGTTAAGACGTCTCTTGAGGATCGACCAGATGTTTTCGATGGGATTGAGATCAGGAGAATTAGGTGGCCATAACATCTTTGGAACACCATTCTTCAGCCGCCAGTTTGTGGCGATTTTGCTTGTATGAATGGGCGCGTTATCCTCCATAAGAAGGGGGCTCTTTACTTGAGCCGCGAACCACCTCAGCTCATCCTCGTAGACAGTATCGACAAATCCTTGTGCTTTGTTGTTGTCGTTATCGAGAATGGCCAGTCTTGATTTCTTTCCTCCAGCAATTGCTCCCCATACCTTGACAGTTGATCGACCGCTCCGGAGAAGTGGGCTAATATTCTTGAGCAGATACTTCTCGTCCTTGGTGCGCCAGAGAAGGACTTTTCTGAAGTCTTTGCCTATTTCAAAGCAACACTCGTCAGTCCAGATGATCCTCTCCCAGTCAATCCATGTCCAATTGGCTTTATCATGGGCAAAGGTTAAACGAGCGGCTACATGCCTTGGCTCCAGACGAGGTTTCTTGACGGCAACGCGACAAAATATCCCCTTTTTGTGGAGAATCTTGCGCACAGTGCATTTTGAGACTGGCTTGGGCGACATTCTGACTATCTCCTTAAGGCTAACGCGGTTGTTATCGTTCACCCTGTTGAGGAGCTGCTCGACATCCTTCTCTTTAAGAATGGGTGGTCTTCCAGTTGGTTTTTTGGGAACAACGGTGCCTTCTTGCTCCCATTTTTTAATAATGGATAGGACTGTGGCAATGTGGAGATTGTGGGTTTTGGCAATAGTGGAAGGAGTCGCACCGGCTTCATAGGCCCCGATGATGCGACCCTTGAGCTCAAGAGAATGGTGCTTGGGCATTGTGTATTGGGGGTGAAGTGGGATGGTGGTGGTGGAATGGTAGCATTGGAGAGGCTCCTTTTTCTTTTTATCGGAACGTTCGGAGGAGGTGATGGTGCTAGAATTTTCGAAAAAATAGTTCGTTTGAATTGGTCTTATGACCCTATTCATTGTTATTCTATTCCTTACAATGATACATTGTTAGAGGGGACTGTACCACCATATGTCAACAATCAGAAAAGGGGTGGATTTTTTGTGGGGCGCTGGGAATCGAATACTGGGTCTGGGGCCTTTTTTTTGTTCTTATTTGCTCTTCAGATCCATTGGTATCATGTGTGTGGGTCGGCTTGGGCCTGCTCATTACTGGATCGACCGTCAATTGCTATGGCATTTTGTGAAAGTCGCGGAAGCAATGACGAGTCTTGTTTATACAAAGAGGGACTTGACAAGTCTCACAGGTCCAGGTTGTTTGTGTTTTTGGATCGTAGTTCTCGTCGCCCTTGATCGTATACATGAAGCGACAGAAAAAGCAGCAGAGTCTGGAGCCATCAGTCACTGGCAGAGGAAAGTGATCTCCGGGAATAAGACGGATGGGGGGCAGCTTGGGGCGTTTCTTGATGACAGACTTTTTTTTTATCGACTTCTTGCGGGTGGTTTGTTGGTATTCTCTACTCCTCTTCCTTTGATCCGAGTTGTATATACTCTGTGCTGCCGTCCTCACCAAATCCCACGCCAACTTGATACGAAACTCTTTATGTGTGAGAGTTCCTCTGCGTACGGTGTAGATCCGGTAGCAGTTGACAATGGTTGTATCAAAGATCCAGAAGAAGAGGGGCATCCATGTTCTGAGTACTGTCAACTGGGTGCTGTAGTTTGATCTGTATTGGTCACTGATGTCGACGCCGTTCATGTGATAGTTGTAGTCGTCGATCAATTTGGGTATGAGGAGTTCTGCAGTTGGATGGCCCTTGAATACTTCACGAGTTCGGGCTGCATTAGTGCTCGTTTCTCGTGGGCGGCGCCGAGTGCGCTTGACGAAGTCGTCTTGGTTGGTGATGGTGTGGATAGTGGTGAGCATGGTGACGGGTGCATTATCCATCCATACAACGGCGAGAACTTGGTTGTTGACTACCATTCCTGAGAGCTTGTTCCACTGCATCTTCTCTGTCTTGCTCACTTTGAGGAGTTTAGGGTAGTCGGTTGAGTTGATACGAACTGTGCCACAGGCGCCAATTTTGAGTCCACGCAAGTACGTGAAGAGGGGAACGTTGGAGAAATAGTTGTCCATGTAGATGTTGAAGGTGCGAGAAGGGGGAAGGGAGTTGGCGAGGTGGACAACAGCTGAAGAGGTGAGGGTCAATTGTTTTATCTTTTTGATGCCAACAATGGATTTGATCCGAGAGGTGTAGAGAAAAGAGTAGGTGTATCCTGCATCGCACAAAGCAAGAATCTTGTAGCCCTCCAGAGTAGGTTTCCCCTTCATGCGTACTGTGTGCCCGCTCCTTCCTGAGAAGCGAACAATCATCTCATCGATAGAGATGTTGGTGGAGGGGACATAATAGCGAGTGTAAAGTGACGCAAGGTTGTCGGAAAGAGGTTGTACCTTTGAGAACCAAGGTTCGTCGGGCGTGTCGGGAGGAGATATGTGAAAGAAGCGCTTTAATTGTTGAAAGCGAGTAAGAGACATGAAATCGGTGATGGTATGTTGAGGATACTCGGGGTTGGTTGACTAGTAGTCTTTGACACTAGGAGACTTGAACACGCCCATGTAGGTGATGATGCCGAAGAATATGCGAAGCTCGTCTGGTGTGGTGACTTCCCAGTAGCGTGAGCCCTCCACATCGCCTGCCTCCTTTGAATTGGCATAGCTGTTGGTGTTCCTTGCCAACTCTGAAAAGGTTGCCTCGGTAAAGAAAAGCGAAAAGACACTGAGTGGTGACATTTGGCTGTCGAGTCGAACTGCTTGGGGAAGATTGGATTGTGCTGTGTTTTTCTTTTTGATGACGAAAGATATCTTCGAACTCTGGAGGACTGGGTAGTTGCAGCTCTTCACGAGTTACCATCTTGCCCTTCCTTGCTTGAGCTACAGCCTCAGGGGGATTGACCATCTCTTCCTCTTCCAAGCGCTCCTCGGCATCAGGGGGATCAACCACCTCTCCTTCCATTTGTTCATCATCATAATCGGCCTCACCGAGCAAAGGTCGATTCCGACGAATGAACCTAAAGGCTAACTCATCAGTCTCCTCAGTGGCAGAAGCGACGGTAACTTGAACGTCAGCAACGTCAAAGGAGTGAAGGAACTCGAGTTCAGGGTTCATGAATGGGTTGGGCGAAGTTGAGTAAGATGAAAAAGACTAATTGAGTCAAGAGAGAAAGAATGGGGGAAGAAAAAAGGTCGATTTCGGGCGAATGAATGGTAATGAGACAATACGTGAGAACACTCAACACTACGTAAAAATGCACGCTGCGTCGTTTTCGTTAGACGACCAGGGTCCCTATCCTAACCCATTTTTATGAAAACCTCGTTAAAGTGAAAAAAAACGCAAATTTGCATTCTTGACAACCTAAGGGATAAAAAATCCTTCCAAGGTTAACGCATTGACCCCCTCACATTTTTTTAAAAAAGGAGAAAAACTTACGATAATCATCATGATTGTTCATGGAGAAGCGCCAAATAGAGCTCGTAAGGACAACCACATCCTTTAAACACGACAACTCCACTCTCCCCTTCCCACCAGGAACTGAGTCCTCCAAAAGATCCCCCGTCAGATGCAAATGACTGCATTGATCACAATGCCTCAATCGAAAAGCAGTCTTGAGCGTCTTGAAACGCAAGCCCTGAACCTTCGAGACCGTCCTCATCGTATTCGTATTCACCACCTTGACTCTTCACCGGTCTCCCCAATCGCCATCAAAGTCGTTCTGCAAATCCATGCGCGTTAACCTCACAATGGCGCTTGTTATTAATTTCGCCCCATGGTCCGGACATCTTGCAAGTGCATGCAATGACGATGCACCATATGTCGGAGTCGGATTCAGTCACCATGATGGATGTATTCTAGTCGGTCCGGAATCTCGCCCATAGCCTTCTTCTCCTCCACGCCCTCAGCATCCTCCGCATTCGACAAATTTGCACGCACAACAATCCAATGATTACTCAAATCAGGGTACTCATACGCGGCTATCTGGATCTGCCTTGAATCCTTGGGCCAATGCTTGAAAGGCGAGTGGACATACATGGGGGGCTGAAATTCGGACTGGAGCTGGATGACAGATTCATAGACAATGTTGCCCCAGACAAGTTCCTGTTGATCCTCGGTGTAAGGAAACTGGAGAAAGTGTAGGAAGGATGCAGTCAGCAGGGTGAGATCATAGTCGCTGTGGACGGAAGTTGAGTAGTAGGGTTGATTGGTCTGGAGTTAGAAGTGGAGGTCGTAGATCGATGTGTAGATGACGACTGGGAGGATTTTCAGAGTTGCCAACCGTGAGACGTAGTGCTTTGCCCATTGTGTCTAGTTTGCAAGGAAAGTGTTTTGTATCTAAATAAAAAGGTGAGCGACATATTTCGTTATCGATGAGGAAAGAGATGTAGGAGAGTGCAAAAGAAATAGGGTTCAACGTACAGTGCTGACGGCTTCGTCGGTGATGAGACCCACAGGTCCCATCCAACCAAGGCGCCCATTGTGAGAACAGTCAGAACTCCTGGCAGTTTGGTTGACATGGCTCCTGAGGCCACCAAGCCTGTCATGAGAATCACAACCACCACTGCACTCCAAACGGTCTACATACATATCGACAAATGAGGTACATCATGTTCAGATCTGTTTCAGGAGTACATTAACAGTAACAGTACAAGGCCAAATCTAAGGTGATGGTTTACCTCTGCGACTGTTTAGAGAACATAGTCCAGGACACGAACGACAGGGCGGTGAAGAACATGAGGGGTGCCTCCAGGGAGATGAGCCTATTGTTTGCCACCAACGCGTTATCTATGTCGCGAATTGATTGCTGTGTCAGTTTGTGTATGACTCGCATGCTGATGGAGACAAACAAAACGCGTCATGGAACTCACATTAGTGACCCAAGGAAGACAGCGACGCACGCGAGACGAAAGAAGTCGAGCGAGGGAGACTGCTGCTGTTGCTCTCCGGTAGTACTGGTACCGAATCATCTCGGGGAAAGAATACTGCTGGATCGGTTATACTAACGCCGCCCTTGTTGCTACCTGTTTTTTGCTTTGATTTTTTTGATAAATTGTTTTTCTTCATCATGGTTGCCACCTATTATCCAGCCTTGAGCATTTGCGTGTGTGAGGGAAGAGAGGAGTGGAGAGAAGGAGTGGTAGGAAGTATGAGCGAAAGAACAAGAGGAAAGAAAGAAGGAAAGCAGTGTGAACCAAAAGAAAAAAGCTAAAAGGGCAAAAAGGGAGGAAGAGGACTCGATCTTGTCCAAAGAGGAATGTCAGATATCAGTATAGGTATGGTTCGCTTGCCGTAGTTTTCCCTTTGGATTTGCAAAGGAAACCTGAAGCGGGCCTTGCAACTTACCACCCCAACTTCAGCAACTTGCTCCTCTCTCTAATACATAGCCAGCTTAGCCCAGCTTCCCTTGTACTCTGCATTGTTCACGTAAGAGTCTGTACTCAACATTCTACGAACAGAACAGCCCAACAAGGCTTTTCTCCCCTCGTCGCCGCACTTCGCTTTTGTATTTCTCGCAGTCGTTGTTGTTCAGCGTGCACATAGAATCCACAAGCTCAATATAATGACAAAAAAGACCACCGCCATAGCAAAAAAAAAAAAAAAAGAGCCGCAAGTGTCTTGTTGATGTGTTCTTTGCTTTCGATGAAAACATTCTGCTCGTTTATTTGCATCGCTTCCGCACACAAAAAACCATTTCCCGTCAACATTTAGACAAGGGCTAAAAAAAAGGAAAAAAATAAAAGCAGGAAGGGGAATTAGTGCATCATCCTAGTGTCATGAATAACTAGCAGAAGCAGAAAAATATTCGCCAGAGAAATCACAAAGAAAAAGAGACTTACTGTCGTAGGGGATGGGGTTGAGGGTGGTGGGGATGTTGTGCTTGATGGAGACGAAGCGGGCCTCACGGGGCTGGACGGGCTGTCTCTTCAAGTTGACCTTGACACCATCGGCCTTGGCCTGCAACTTGGCGGCGGCGTTCTCCTTGACGCGACGCAAGAAGTCATCACGGCACTTGGAGTGCTTGATGTGCTCAATGCGGATGTTGACGCGCTTCTCGAGGAAACGGTTGCCGACCTTCTTGTTGATGATGATACCAACAGCGGACTTGGTCACGTTGTAGATGATGCCAGTGCGTCTATTTCGGAACAAAAGAGGGAGACGAGTTAGTGTATGGGCAACAATGTGTCTCCGATCCTGTTATGTGCGAGAAGTGTCGCCACACAAGTTCGAAGTGCCGAGTCGGACGCAGCCCTGTCGAAAGAGAGCGAAAAGGCGAGAGTGTTCGAAAAAAGGCGACTGTCTAGGTCCTGGAACTGCGCTAGAGCCGGGTGATAGTCCCATGCCTTGCTGTATGTCTGCCCAACTAGTCAACAGTCGTTTCCAGCAGCCACAAGGTCACACAGGCGACTTGTATGCAAGAACGCCACTGAAAAAGCCCTTGTCAAAGATTCCAGGCATGGCCAGGCGAGACAAGTTGAATCCCGAATGTCGAATGATCATAAATGGAGATCAAAGTCTCCCTATGGTCCCTATTGATCCTAATAACGGTGCTGAAGGTTTTTGCGCTGAGATCGAGATGCAAAGATCAAAGGTTTGTCTCTGATGTTGCGATGGGTCCTGCCCTTCTGTCTGCTGGTCGATTTTTTCCTGCTTTGTCGGTCCTGCGTCCGGTCGGGAAAAAAGGTGTTGCCCTGTGGTGTTAACACTGACAACAGGGGCTTGCTGTCCTCTGAGAAGTGGGCCTTGAGGAGGAAGAAGGCAGACGACATACCCGTGGTAGAACTTGTGGGGCATACCCTTGTGGATGGCACCGTTGGCCTTGATGTCAACGATATCACCGACCTTGTAGGTCTTCAAGTAGGTGGTAAGCTTGATGGGCATACCATGCTCCCTGAAGTTACGGGCGAACATGTGGCGGGTGCGAGCACGGATACCATAGGAGTGAGGCATGATGAATCAATTCTGTTGATATGTAAGAGAGCGAAAAAAGGTGTGGGTCCGTTGTGAGTGTTTATGTACAAGTCATGTTCTAAAGTTGAGTGATCGATGTCTGTGCCGGCATGGGATTTCGTGATGATGGTTGCGTCCTGGATTGAGCTTCCTTTGTCGTTGACCACTGCTGTTGTTGTGTTGTGTCGAAGTGATGTTGCATCCCTTGCTGGTCTGATCATGTTGTCTCCTTCGACCATGATCGAGAGAATCCCATTCTAATAAAAAAGTATTATCCCGTACCCTAAGAGGTCAAGAAAGAAAGGAGGGAATCAAAACAAACCACGGCCACTCAAACCCTTTAGTCTGCACTTCTCACTGCTACGCAAGAAAAAGCAGTCTGATAAATTTGTGCATGGTGATTTGATTGGCCCATCCATCCACTCGCTCTTCTTTTTCCATCCATCTCCTCTTCGTGAACACAAGCCACCTGCCCTTCGACCGGGGTTTGTTACCATATATAGAAGCTGCTCCCGGCGATTGTTGTTGTTTTTATCTTTCACTATAATTGAATAACATTGTTCGCAGAGTACAAAGACGACCATTCAGCTGCATCCTAGGCGAGATCCTTCTCTTTCTCTAATCAGTTTTTAGCCAGTAAGTACCTTTGCACTAAGGAAGAACGTCAACTCACCACAACATGAACAACAACAGCGCCTCCTCGTCTCGACGCTCAACCAGCAACCCAGTGGCAACTACAACAACACATCTTCACTGCATCAGCATTAATAACGACAGTATTCATTCCCCTACCTTGGCGGCAACCTAAAAGTCCTACCTTGTCTATCGGTATTCAAGCAAGCGACTCTATGTGAACTTCAAGTCAACCACTGCGGCCAACTGTCATACGGACACACCAACCCTCACACTTACCGCAGTACCTCGACCTCCTTCACACCAACCCAGACCCAACACCCTAACACCTCCACCCTTTATCTTCGCCTCTATCTATTAGTGCCTTCTGGAGCCCCCAAGAACTGCTCAAAGACCTACAAGGTTCCCCGTCGTCCCTTCGAGGCCGCCCGTCTCGACCAGGAGTTGAAGCTCGTTGGAGAGTACGGTCTCCGCAACAAGCGCGAGATCTGGCGCATTGGTTTCACCTTGTCCAACATCCGTCGTGCTGCCCGTGAGCTCTTGACTCTCGAGGACAAGGACCCCCGCCGCCTCTTCGAGGGTAACGCCTTGATTCGCCGCTTGGTCCGCATCGGTGTCTTGGACGAGGACAAGATGAAGTTGGATTACGTCTTGGCCTTGAAGATCGAGGATTTCTTGGAGCGTCGCCTCCAGACCCAGGTCTTCAAGCTCGGTCTTGCCAAGTCCATCCACCACGCTCGTGTCTTGATCCGTCAGCGTCACATCCGCGTCGGCAAGCAGGTCGTCGACATCCCCTCCTTCGTTGTCCGTCTCGACTCCCAGAAGCACATCGACTTCTCCCTCACCTCCCCCTACGGTGGTGGACGTGCCGGTCGTGTCAAGAGAAAGCGCGCTGCTGCCGCTGCCTCTAAGGGCGACGAGGAGGAGGATGAGGAGTAAATTATACTCGTCTTGTCTACCCTTTTTTTGCACACCATTAAAAACCAAATCTCAACCACACATCTACTTGCTCTGTTACATTGTCGTTTTTTGTTCTTGTGCTGTCCTTCTTTTGATCTGTTCACTTTCGCCATTTTGATCTACGCGCTATCGTTTCTTTTTAAAGGGTGTAAGAGAAGCATATGGAAGGTAATTCTTTACTTCAAAATTAAAATGAAGCATCGTGTGTTTGTGTCCATCCTCATTTGTTGCGCTGAAAAAGGAGGAAAAAAAACAAGGGAAAATGTGAAAGGGTTGAGCAGAAGGGTGAAAGAGGACTGGTGTCGACTCTCCACGAAGTGCTACTACACTCCTTAGCATTCGCACAAACCATGGCAACCATATCATTGAGCACCTCAAGAGCTTGTTCCTTGGCCTGAACAGAGTCAACAGAGTAGACCAGCTTGGCCCCTAGGACGCGACCTGTCTGGAACTTGTACTCTCCTTGGAACCGCTTCTCCATGCCTGCAGCAATCACCGCATCACTCGAGTTGGCGACAAACTGATTGACGGACGCGGAGCTGGGTTTGTTTTTGAACTCTTCTTTAAGGCGACTTGCAATGGACCGCCGTAGAGAGTATTTGAAGGCTGACAGGGTAAAAAAGGCAAGAACTGCCAACACCTGAGCGAAGGAGTGCTTGCGGATTGCCATTTTTCTTGTCTGTGTAAGGATGTGAGGGTTTATTCATGCTTTGTGTATTAGTAGTAATCACACAGAGCATGCGGCCCTCATGTATGTTGTTACAATTGAACCGACGTGAAAAATAATAATAGCATAATCAACTAGAGGATGATGACAGAGTATGTGCTCAAGTAAGTGAGCTTGGAAGAGGAGTGTGTGAGGGTTGAGGTTGTTAAACGAGGATTCGCTTGTCTTTATATACCAAATGTTGACGTCCTAGGTTTTTTTTTTTTTTTTTTTTTTTTTTTTTTTTTTTTTTGGCCTCTCACTCCTGGAATTTGCTTTTGCTACTTCCTTGCTTTCGTTTTTTTTTATCTGTTAGGAAGATGCTAAATGTGTCTCCCGATTCCATGCTAAAAACCACAAGGAAAGGAGTGCTCACTCCCTAGAATCTGATATGAGAGCGTTTTCAAGAGGAAGGCGGAGAAGCGGTTTAAAGGAGTACCCATAGGAGAGAGGGAAAAAGGTTGAGGATTATGACATTGCTGGGAACGTCGTTCTGATGAAGTATTATTCTTGTCTCCTCCTCTGTTGACAAGCTTTCGTCTGAGCGATCGCGTTTGGCATGTCCCCCGAGCCCGCCTGGTAGAAAAAAAGAAAAGGCATTAACATTTTATTTTTTCCTTTCTTGCCCTTCTAAAGGCCGCTGTACAGTACATCACAACAGATTAGCAGTTACCTCTCAAACGACATGTAGGAAATCATCTGCTTTATATCTATCCTAGACATGATTGTTACAATGCGCAGTCGCTGCGTCGATCATGCTGAAAGAAATAAAATTAAAAAAAGTTGGAGTGAACAGTGAAGGAAAAGGATGGGGATCTGCTGCATATAAGAGTTGAACGACGCAAAACAGTCAATGACTCGCCCTATTTATTTACAGGAACGCCAATTCAATAACCCTTTTAACATTGCATTACCTACTGATGCTTTTTTCGTTTGCTCCTTGCTGTGGTTGTGCTTCTTTATGTTGAGTAATTCCAGTTTCTTTTAAAGAGAAGTGTGCTCATTCCTTGAATATCCTTGACAGTTGAAAGTACGAAACTGTTGTCTTATCAAGGGGTGGAGGGCAGGGGAGTCGGGTAGGTTATGAGATGAGGCTTCATCCTCTGCCTCAAGAAAGGGAGAACGAGAAAAGAAAGAAGAGAAAAGACCGAGGTTTAAAGGGGAGAAAAATAGCATTGATCAGGCAAACAAAAATAAATCTGCAATGAAAGGAAAAGGAGGCAGAGGAGGATGAAGAAGATGAAAGAAATGAACGTGGACAGAAGAGCAGGTTTCGATGGAGTGTGTCGATTGCGCTGTTCTTTATGTGTTCCCTTGGCTTTTGTCTAGTCGACGCGTTCCCTCTATCCTCTAGACAAGAAAAGTAGTCACCTCTGATCCTTGTAGTCATTTCTCTCAGAGGGTTGATCAGTGAGTGAGACAGTACGCGCGGAGGAAGACTCCTGTGAAAACGACCACTTTTTATTACACAAGACCTCGGGCACTGGCTTTCTCACTAAACGGCCGGCAGTTGGCTATCGGTATACAGAGCAATTGGATCGAACTCTGGGATCTTTAAACGGAGAACGACCCTAGTGTAATGCCCTCTGGTCACCAGAATGACATCTCGTGCGTTGCCTACTCTTCTTGCGGTCAGTGGCTTGCTTCTGACAGTCGGGACGACACCATTCGACTCTAGCGTCGTCGGCAACAGGCATATAAAGACGGGACAGTAATGGCAGAAAGATGGCGCTGTGCTGCGGTGATCAAGGACTTCCATGACCCAGTGAGCAACATCTCTTGGAACCCTAATAGTTCCTTAGAGTTTGTGACGATGTCCAACGACAAACTCGTTCGAGTTTGGCGGATACCTGCGGACGATAAAGACAGGAAAAGACGAGCTTCTGTGAATTTAATCTGGGGCTCGAACCTTGGACGGTTGTGTGTCCGGGACAGGCGGTTTAAGGATGTGAACGGTCTTAGTCCTCTCTAGGAGAGATTGTTGGTACAGCGAAGTGCTGTTGAGGAGTCGTCTTCAAAGAATAATCGAAGGGATTAGCTAGTAGAGCTGAGTAACCTGCTAGTGACCCTGGCCTGATAACTTGTTTTTTTCTTTTCTTTTTTTTTTTTCATTGCACGACAATATATAAAGCAGAAAGAATGTAATCCATTGGTAATATTTTTCAAGAAAGCGCATGTCGAGCACGATACCGAGAAAAAGTTCATTGTAATAATGAAAAATATATTAATGCTAATCATGCAGGCATGGAAAGTAACGATAGAAAACAAAAGTGAGCGACAAAAAAAATTACAAGGCACTCGCAGAGACCCTTGAATCATCGACAAACGTAAGAAGCGGGTATGAGACCTCGACCATATCCCGATCCAACCGGACCCTCAAATCGTCCAACTCATCCCTGGACTGAATCAGAAACCCTAGGAGCATGGAGGGGTCTAGTTCTGAGATGTGCATCGTCCGGACTACTGGGCAGTGGAAGCTCTACAGTGTTTTGTTTGGCGTAAGGAAAAGGAGGAGGAAGGTTAATTTAGTGTTAGAGGAAGAGGAATGAAGCTACTAATGGCTAAATAGGGAGAAGGTGATCATGAGGGAGCACTTACGGGCATGGGGCATGAACCCAGTTCTTCGGGTGTGACGCGCTGCTTGACGAAATGCGGGTCGTAGTAAAACAGCTCATCTCCTAAAAAAACGTTGAAGTGAGAAAAAATAAAATAAAATAAATAGCATTAGTACATCCTCTCGCTTCCTAATTTCTAAAAACGAGGAAAAAAACGAGTTGTGATCAAATACCTTGCGAGGCAACAAAGTAGAGGGACCGATTAGGCCGCCCGCCAGCAATACCCAAGAACTGGGGCATCCGGAAAAGCTTCTTCAAGTTAGCGAGGTATTTCCCTGTGACTCTGTCCAGGCCGTAGCGGGCCGGGATTAATAGCAGCACGGGTCTCCAAGCCTGCAACGATGCAGGTGTAGTTCTAAGGATTGGGTCCGGTGAAGGTGATGGGGAGGTGGAAGAAGTTGTTGAGGCTGAAAGGTGGGATGAGTGGGATGATGCGGCGCGGAGGACTGCCGAGACGCGAACTGTTCCGTCCATGGGCACGATGACCTTTAACGGGCAATCATAGTGCAATTTCGTAAGTCGCCTACAGTGTGAACAAAAAAAAAGAAAAAGTCAGCATGACTGTTATAAGAACGAAATGTGGAAACAACCACTTGTAAACAGTAACAAACAAGAAAAATATACTTGAGGGCGTGGGCGACGGTGGAGGGTCCAAACCACTCTCCAATGCGCTTATCCAAAGCCAAGCCCTGCTTCGCAATACGGTGAATACTATAAGGCCTCTCTGCCTCATCTACAAACCAACTCACAACCTCCTTGTAGCGTCTCTCCTGTCGTCGCTGAGTTGGCTGGGGCTGATCATGATGATGAACCCTCCACTCGCGTCCCATCAACACCTGGATAAACGCCTGAGCCAGCAGACTTTGTCCAGTTCGCATCATGCAGCCCCAGCCCGAGTCGCAGGTATAGAACGAGGGCTCGATCCGTGCCAGGTCCTTGCGGTAGGTGAACCAGAGTCGGGACTGGAAGTCCATCATGAAGAGATTGAGAGTTACCTGTTCTGGTGTGAGGGTGCTGGTGATTGATGAAGGGGTGGTTCGAAGTAGGGCTAATGAGGCAGTAACTGCAGGTGGCAAGGTGACGGCACCGGGAACGTTGAAGGCGTTTGAAAAGTAATCCTCCTCGCTTCCTAACTCGCCATAGTCACGGCGCATCAAGCCCTCGTTAAACTGGGATGGCAACTTGGGAGATCTCAGACTGAAACTGGCTGAGGACACAAGTGGTAGAGCTGATTTCGCTGATGCCAACGACAATGAAAGAGATCTCCATGAGCGACGAATGGCTGATCCTGAAGAACTACCGCCATTGCTGCTGGCAGGAGTTGCAGAGAGAAGTGAAGAAGGGGACGCCGAGGGTACAGATGAGATAGACGAGGTGGCTGTCCTAGGCCGTCCTTTGGTAGGTGTCGATGTAGTAGAAGGGGGCATACTACTCTGACGTCTGCTGCTGCTACCTGATGGGTGGCTCATGTGAGGAACATTCTCCGAAACTGATGGTGATCCCTGAGTGGTCGGGTATTGCTGCTGTTGGTCCATGCTCTGCAGGCCAGTAGGTCCCTGCATCGCCATCTGGCTGGTCTTGCGCCGCCTCTCCCTCTTAGGTCCTGCTGCAGCATCAGGTGCCTCAAGCTCTCTTGCAGACAACGAAGAAGACGATGGTGGTGGTGTTGGCAACTTCTTTGACACTTGATCTTGCGCCTCAGATGTAGCGTCCACTGATTGACTTTCGAGTATAGATCCTAAGCCTGAGGAGCTTGAGGTAGGTTGTCGCCCTATGAGCTCGGGTGGGTATTCGACATTAGCAAAGTCATCGTCCTCCAGAGATTCCGGCTCCATGAAGATTGTTGATTGTGGTGACACTCTTGTCGAGTTGCTAGGGATTACAGTGCTTGGTGATTGCTGAGGTTTGGAGCCAGAAGTTCGGACCAAGTTCTTGAGGGCCGATATGCTGCTGCTGCTGGTCGGGAGTGCGGGCATTCGTGGAGCAGAATTCTTGGAGTCAGAGGAAGAAGAGTCCCACGAAAAGAGTCCCGAGATAGTCATCCTGCGCTTTCCTGCCTTACGAGGGCTGGGAGGAGTTGGGATTGGGTCGGTCTTTGTCGGGTCGGTCTTCTCGGTAGCGTCGCCTTTGCCAGCATCTAGGGATGAACAACCATGCCGCGCTGCCTCCTTGGCCAATGAACTCTCAGAACCCAGACTCAGTTTTGAGAACCTTGAAGCTAGCTTCGAAGACCGTTTTGTGCTAGGCAAAGTTGCGGGTGATGGTAAGGAGTTGGCTTCTGAAGGCTGTTGGTCGAACGTGATCACTGCTGGTGATACTACTGCTGTATCCGAGACTGTGTCGGGGGTAATAGTTCGTGAGTGTGAATGTGACTGGGCTTCATGACACGAAATGCAAGATGTTGCAGATGAGCGATCTGGAGTTGTGGTTGCAAACTTGGTCAAGGACATGGATCGATGAGGTTGAGGTCGCTCCGAAAGTGTTGTATCGCCGTTCACTAAAGTTGATCCCTGTGAGAGTGATGTGACTGATGCATTGTCCTCTGTTAAAGTACGATCGAGGTGACCCTGCTTTTCTGACTCAGCTGGTTCTTGCACGACAGGTGTCTCACTGGCATTGTTGTTTTCGAGTTGTAGTTGGAGACTGTAGCAGATACCGAGCATCCAGATGTCCTCTGGCTGGAAAGCGGTCTTGATCCTTGTCCGTTCATCCCGTGCAATGTATTGCACTACCCTTGAGTTGTACAACCAATACCTATTGCAATTACAATAAGAGGGTGGATGACATAAGTCGTCGATTTGCCCATTCGCGATGTTTGTCTGTCCCTGAAAAGAAATAAAGGAAATTTCCCCCGAAAATAAAAATGTACACGTGCACATGCGCGCGTGTCTATGTTTGTATGTGCACCATCGAGGGATATGCATTATGCCTTGACTTGCAAGCTTACCCCATCTTAGAAAAGAATTGAGATGTCGCCTGCATGAGATGTTCTCCTGCATCTGGCTCCACTGAACCATCTCCTCCTCCTCCTCTTCCTCCAGCAGGCGATCTTTTCTTGACTTTTATACCGCCAATCGGCTTCTCCTCGTCAAAGTCATCTTCCTCAACGCCTTCCACTTCTTCTCCCTCCTCCTCCTCAACCTCGTCCTCGGTCATGTCCCATTCGCCTCGGTCCTTGTGATGCTCATTATCATGCGACCCAATCGAAGACTCCACACTGTCATTGTTGTGAACGCCAGTAACCAATCGTTGTCCATTGCTATGGCTGCCGCCTCCTGCAGAACCGCTGCTGCCGAGGCTCCTAGGCTCTACAATGCCTTGCGATCGCGGAGTAATCACTGCTGTCTCGATAAACTTGCCGCCGTTAACACCAGCTGCACCTTCCTTCTCCTGAACAAACAAATAGAAAAAGTCGGAGTAGATGGCTCCTTCGGTGCTTTGCAGCTTCAGCTCCAACACCATTGGTCCCTCTTGGCTGACAGCATCCAAACCCAAAGTCTGTGTCTCGTAGATGTAGAGTGGTGCTGTAACATCGTGTCCATTCGAGTCGGGGTGGAAACTTAAGGCGTTGGGGACAAAGGAGCCCATGAGCTCCTTTTGATTGAACAGCATCCTGTTTCTGTTTCTCGCAGACTCAACACACCAAAGCTGGAGGGTCGGAGGCAACGACCACCGTTTCGAGTTTCGAGATCCAGATCCAAACTTTCGTTGTTGATTATCCCTCTGCTCTCCTTCCTCGACGGTGAAAAAAATGACGACAGAGAAAGAACTAGTGCTGGGCGAGATCTTTGTCGCTGTGGTGGTGGTCGGCGTTTCTTCGGGTGCAAGTGTTTCGAAGCGGAAGCGGTCCGAGCGATCCCCCCCTCTTTCCTTCAAATGCGTCTTTCTCAACACCTGCCAGATCTTGACAAAGGGTCCACCCTTCTTGTTTGTGGTCCGGGGTGGCGAGAGTGCTGCGGGTTCATGTCGTTGTTGGGTGATGACTGGATGTTGGGCATAGAGTGAGGCCCAGAACTCGAGGTCGTCTCTAGAGTTTGGCGGTGCGGATTTGACGGGATGACGGGAGAAGGAGGGTGTGAAAGTCGGTGCTGCTGATGAGGTTGGAGACGGGGCAGAGACGGGAGGGGGACGAAAAGTCTTGGACAGTTGAACCTTTGTACGAGCTGGCTTTGTCGTTGTTGGTAGCGATCCTGTTCCTGCTGGAGGGGCTGTAGTGCTGGTGGCAAGATGGCGAGAAGAGGATTTTGCTACGGGTATCGTGGACGAAGAGGAAGAGATAGCGACGGTTGGAACGTGCACGCGTTCGGCTGTTTGTTGGGATACGATGACTGGGTCTTGAGGGTAATAGTTTTCGGACCAGGCAGAGGCAAGTGTTGCAGTTGAAGGGGTATGATGACTCTTGCTCCCGTTATAGGAGGTCTGGGTATCTTGTCGAGTAAATGTCGATTGATTCATGAATGCGAATGTTGGTATTACGGTGGTATGGAAGATAAAGAGGAAGGAGGCGAGGTGTATACCTCGAGAGGCGAACAAGAGTGCAGTTGTCTGGAAATTAGGGATAAAAGGAGCAAGAGGGTTGGGTTTGGGTGGTCAAAGAGTGGGAGGATAAGAGACAGAGAGAAGCAGCGAGGGGAGCACAAGAGCGGTACAAAAAGAAGTAAAACAAACAAGCAGAATGAAATGAAAGAAAAGTTGATTGGTTGTCTCGAGTGCTGATGAAGAAGAGAAACTGAATGAGTGTTTGCAATGGAAGAGTGGGAGAGGGCGGATGTGGGTGGTGGATGAGAAAAGGATTAAAAAAGGCAGTAAGAGAGTGAACGGTGGTGTGGATGAGAGTGTGTGTGTGAGAGAGAGAAAGAAGAGAGGAATGGAAAAGGGGAAAAGGGAATCAGTCAACAGGAGAAGGTGAACGAGCGAGGGAAAAGTAAGTGACCCAGAAAGGGAGTAGAAGTGGTGGGCGAGTGAGAGTGTAGGAGTGATTCATCCATCGTCGTGTACCCACTGGCCCCCTTTCCCCTTTTTGTTCTTCTTTCCCGCCCGGAGTGGGCGAGACTATGAACAAAGCGAGCAATAATAATGATATTAGCGCACGATACTCATTTGCACATAGTTGCATCGCAACCGCGTGCTTGTCCCGTCCGTCCGTTGTATGTTGTACTGTATGTTGTACTGTCTGTATGTACAGTACGTTGGTGTCGTTATCTCTCTCTCTCTCTCTCTCTCTTCTTTCAGTCCCCGACACCCATTCACCCATTGGGCCTATTGATGGATCGCACCCATACACTAAAACGAGACTGACGGTTACCTGATGAAGTTTGATCGTCTCTCTCTCTCTTTCTGTCTCTGTCGACCGTGTCTCACTCTCTCTCTCTGTTGACTGATCAGACAGACAGAAAAAGGACATGCATGAGCCATATGCTATGCCTGTCGCCCGTTGGAACTAAGAAAGACATCAATACATATACATGTTGTGTGTGAGAGATGTGTGCGGCTGTATTGGTGAAACATTGAAAGAAAAAAAAAAAAAGAGCTGCTTAGCTGCTTGTGCTTGTCACACGCTATTCTACTCCCAAGTAGCTACTTTCTAATAAACTGAACACACTCTATTCTGTGCGTCCAATGCCTACCTGGCCCATGCACCCGTACACATAAACACATTTACACACGACTTTTTCACTCAAAAGAAAAAAGAATATATTCAAGGTTGACATGGGATCCCAATGCAACCACTTTTTTTTTTTTTTATTTCGAGTCCCGACAAGCACGAACACATGAAGACGGATGTTGCCTTGTCTTCCTTTCTTTTCCCATCCCCCTTCTTCTTATTCTCCTCTACGAACAAAACACATGCTGTGCTCAGATTTTTAAACTTGGGGAACTATTTAAATCAACAGGCGAACGAGACAAAGAAAGAAGGGAACGAGGGAAAGCGAGATAACAAAACAAACACAAACAAGTCAGGCCAACGTTCTTCCCTTTCTTGTACTTTTTCCCGCCCGAGAGACAAACAAAACAAAACAAAACAAGGGTGTGCGACCATGGTACACACAAACGCACCCACACAACACGCAACACACAACACACGCCCTCACAACGTACACATGCGCATACAGTGCGCACCCCAATCGAAGAAGGTTGTCCTGTACGTGCTGGGAGACAAAAAAAAAAAAAGTGAGAGGGGCCACATTCCAACTCCTCAATTGAATTTCCCTCAAGTGCCTTTTTTTCTTTCTTTCCTCCCCTTTTCTCCCCTCTCTTCCTCTCTCTCTTTTTCACTTCCTCCTATCCCACTGGTCAGCAGGGTGGTTTTTATCTCCACTCTACCAAACGGAAAACCCTCAAGAGGAAAGAAGGGGAGATAGGAGAGAACGAAAAAAAAAAAAAAAAAAAAAAAAAAAAAAAAAAAAAACACTACCATTGAAAATCAATGGGCTGCGGATACTAGAAAGTAGCATGTGAAAGTAGACACAGATAGACAGATAGATAGACAGACAGACAGACGGGAAGAAAAATAATATGAAAGGACCCAAGAGATATAGATGGACATGGACATCAATGGTCTGGGCCATTGCTGCAAACTAGAAATCTGTATGCACCATAGAAAAAGGGAATGCTATTATCATTTTTTGTGGTTTGTTGTGACACGATGTGTTTAATATGCATGTAATAGGAATGAAGAAAAATGCTGGGTAAGATGCAATGTAGAAAAAAAGTAAGAGATATCTATCCACGACGAAGACGCGCCGCGAGTCCATCGACAACAATAGCGTTGGCGTCACTCATATCTGCGGGCTTCTTGAAGGTCTTGGGGGCGACCTTTTGAACCACTGGGGGGTTGGCAGCAGCATAAGATGACTTGGCCTCCTTTGCTGGTGCAATGTGCTTCTCGTGGACCTTGCGCTAATAATCATCAATTGACAATACATAGGGAGATTAGTTCAAGAGGAAACAGCTCCTGTTCACAACATCGGTCCAGATAAAGAAAATAATTCCGTTGGTTTGACTTACGCGCTCCTCGTTCAGGGCTTCGTTTTTGTCTGCGATCTTCTTTTTCCTGGCAGCACTCTTATTTCCTCCGCCTCCTGCAGTCAGTTCCACGTTGATAGGTCTCTTATTGAACAGTGTCTTGTGAAAGTACAATGCTTTCTATGATGTTCAAAAACGAAACATGCTATTAGAAAACACTAGAGTCCTGTTGAATTACGCCAATTGTCAAACAGCACTGGCATAACATGACTCATACCTGCATAGATTCTGGCTCAGGGAACTCCATGAATGCAAATCCCTTGCCCTTTCCTGTTGCCTTGTCAGTCTGGATTCTTACAGACGAAATCTTGCCTATATGGACGAAAACATAACATAGAAGTACTAGTAAGAAAAAAAAAGCTCATGTTGTTTTTTCTAGCAAGTACCCCGCACCAACTGATGAACTGAAAGCGACCCATCCCGGACACATACCACAGCTCTCAAAATGCTTCTCCAACTGCTCCTTGGTAATATTGTAAGGAAGGTTGCCTATAAGCCAAGAATAAAAACAACGCGAAAAGTAGTGAGTAGCTTGTCACACCTTGTCCCGATAACCAACTCAGCTGATCCAGCAATGTCCCGAAAAAAGCTCCATACCGACAAAGACAATGAACTTTTGGTTCTTGGGTGCAGCCTTGACAGCGGCCTCGCCTTCCTTAGTCTCTGCTCCCTCTGTTGAGGTGGCGGGTGCCTCCTCCTTGGCAGCACCCTTGCCTCTTCTACGCTTCTTCCTGCCGTCAGCTGTTGCTCCGTCCTCGGACTCTTTTTGAACCTCCTCCTTCTTCTTTTCCTTCTTCTCCTTCTTATTGTCTTCCTTGGTCTCGTTATCGACGTTAGTGTTGTTGTTATCGTCCTCGGGGACGTCAGCGATAGAGTCGTCAAGTTTTCTCTTCTTGTTCCTGAACTCGTTCGCCTTCTTTTGCTTCTTGTTGAGTTTCTCGACGGCCATTATGCAGTATTTAGTATGTGTTGTGTGAGAGTTGTTGAATTAGGTTGTTGTGTTGACTTTGGTGTGTCGGTGATGCGGAGGTCAAGAGGAGGATGATTGCGGAAGTAGAGAGGGTGGAGCAGAGAGTGTACTTGTGCTTTCAAGGGCTCTTGCTTGTCCCAAGGTTAACAAAAAAAAAAAAAAATGTGGCTTGTGTGTGATGATCGTGACTGTCGTCCTACATTACAACTTGGCCAAAACGCGAGGGGCGAACAAACACAGAAGGAAACACCGTGTTTCTTCCTTTATTCTGATCCGCACTCGTTCTCTCTCCCTTTCAGTGCCTTTTAGGACTGAACGCTCAAAGTCAATAAAAATAATAGCACATTGTTTTTTCATCCATTGCTTTAAAAAATGTCGTTCCATTGATATCATTGTCCAATCCTTCACATTGTTTCTAATTGTTGCTCCTAGCCAACCCACTTCAATTTTATTCTTAATGCCTGTCCAAACTCCGAAAATGGACCCTAATCCGCTTCCCTTACGAAGATCCCTCGCTGGTGACGGGATTTTTTTCTCAATGGCAGTAGCATGAACTACTCCAAAAACAGGAACAGATCAGCGGCTTAGCTCATTTCCAGTCATCATAACTCCACAGAGTGTCTATCAAAATCGAACAAGCCGGTGCCTTTGGTTCACGCTACAGAAAAAAAACTCATGCAATCTGTCGTAGATAACAAAAATGAAGACGAAAAAAAGTAAAAGTCGAGCGTACAAATACGCTGACCATCATTCTTGGTAGCGTGGACTTATCCCTATTTCGCTTTCCACCGTTAGGTGCTCACAACGGATTAATCCTTTGCGACCTAATATCAATAGTTGTCCACCATCCTTGTCCGCCGATGGCCACACTGGCTTAGAACTCCTCTTAGAAGCAGGATATAATTTCATCGGTCTCGAATATTCTACGAGACTAGCATGCGCGATCTTTGACAAGCAAGACGGACTCCCGGTCGTCGAGTATACCTATTCGATTAGAAGAAATAATAAGGGGTCAAAGCTGACATAGAGCTAGAGACTTTTTAAAGACTTCAGCCGTGAAAAAGTAGAGGGAGAAAATTAAGTCATCGTTTTTTGGCCATATAGAAATTAAACTCGCCATTTCTCCTGACAATGACTCTTTTCGAGTAGGAAGAGAGAATGCGTAAGAATTTTTGCACAGCAGCAGTACACAAGCCACCGCAACAACCAGCAAAGAATACTCTTTAGCAGCACGGTTCTTAACACTCCTTCGCCCTTCTTCATCATCTCTAGTCAAACGAGCTTCACTCTAGTCACCTTCCTTACTCACCAGTTCTACCAAGATATAATCAACAGCAGCAGAAAAGAAAGAAAAAATAGAACGAAAATCAAGACTACGATCTGACTTGTAAGTGTCCACATCTTTTTCTGAAGTCGCCTTTCAACAACCAGATGCAATGGCCATGTTAATTGACATATTGTTTTCATTCTTCGTCACGCTGTCTCACTATCTTTAGCCATTTGCTGCTTTCGTCTGTCCGCTAACTTGACCCGTCCAGACAAATCGCTCTGACCTTTCATAAAAATACACCTTGTCTCAATTCAAGGTACTGACCCTGTCGAATATTTCGCAGTGAGGTGTGCTGTGGCTGCATTAATCGATGTATTCATTGCACACATATTTATCTGTTACGATGTGTTTGTATCATTAGCATATCTACCATGACCGACAATCGTCGTAAGCGACCGATTTCGGACGGCGGTGATGGTGGTGGTGGTAGTACTGCTCAACCCGTCAGGAAGCGTGACGTTCACTACAGCGAGCTGGCATCTGGCGATCAGCTAGCGTCAATCTCAGTGGTTGCTAATGCTAAATCGCCCGAGGAGGTTGCAAGTTACGTCGAGCATAGTGTGCAAATGCTGAAAGGCAGTCGACTGGACGAATTTCATCAACCGGTCTATATTTCTCCAATCGCCAAGGCCAACCTGCAAGCCAAGGATGAGGACCTGTTCTCCCTCATGGACAGTGTTCTAGGGTTCTTGGACAGTGACCGCCAAGTCTTGCTCGGTGATTCAGGAGCCGGGAAGTCAACATTTGACCGGTACCTGGAGCATCATCTCTGGATCAACTACAATAAAGACGACCCTATTCCGCTGTTCATAAACCTCCCCACCATTGATCGACCGGATCAGGACATTGTCGCCAAGCAGCTACGGATCCACGACTTTTCCGATGACGAAATCCAGGAGATCAAGCAGAACCGACAGCTCATTCTCATATGTGATGGATACAATGAAAGCCAACTCACCGCAAACCTCCATAAGGCCAATCGACTAAATCAGAAGGATCAGTGGCGCGCCAAGGTGATCATCTCCTGCCGAACTCAGTATCTGGGTCCTGTCTACCTGGACCGTTTTGTTCCCAATCTGCGGATCGCTACGCCAAAGCCCACTCTGGTCTCTTTCAAGAAGCAGTGATTGCTTCCTTCTCCAGGAAGCAGGTTGAAGACTATGTTGCTCGTTACGTTCCTCTCGAACGGCGACCCTGGGTCACCGAGGACTACATGCTGATGCTGACCACGATCCCCAACCTTATGGAGCTTGTCAAAAATCCCTTCCTATTGACGCTGACATTGGAGGCCTTGCCAGGTGTCACCAAGGACAAGAAGGAGTTATCGAACATCCAAATTACGCGCGTTCAACTCTACGACCACTTTGTAAATGAATGGCTCGGGGTCAACATGCGACGGCTTCGTGACAATACATTGAACGACGACGAGCGCGAGATGCTGGAGCACACGATCGAAAAGGGCTTCACATCCCTAGGCGTGGACTATCCTAAAAGGCTGGCCCTGGCAATCTTTGACAGGCATGACGGCAATCCATTGGTTCAATACATCCACCTCGATCACAAGAATTCATGGAAAGCCGAGTTCTTTGGACCACAACCCGAGGCCCGATTTCTGCGAGAGTCGAGCCCGCTGGCTCGTACCGGCAGCCTGTACCGATTCATCCACCGGTCCATGCTGGAGTATTTCTTCTCGCGCACCGTCTTCGACCCTAGCATTCATGGAGAAGTCGCTGAGTTTGATGCGCAATCGCGATCCAAGTCCTCCATCGTCCATCCGCTCGACTCCAATGGCCCCCTGTTTACACGAAGCCTGCTCGCAGAACCGTCCGTTATCCAGTTTCTGTGTGAAAGAATGAAGTTGAACCCCGGATTTCTGCAGCAGCTTCATTCTATCGTTTACCAGTCCAAGACTGAAACCAATGTCGCCATCGCAGCGGCCAACGCCATTACTATCTTGGTCAGAGCCGAAGTTCGATTCAATGGTGCCGATCTTCGAGATGTCAGGATCGCAGGGGCTGATCTTTCTGGAGGTTAGTTCGATTCGGCTCTTTTTCAAGGGGCTGACCTAAAAGGTGTCAACTTCACAAGGAGTTGGTTGAGACAAGTGAACTTTAACAACTCGCAGATGGAGGATGTTCGGTTTGGAGAGTTGCCTTATGTGAAGACGGGTAGTAGTGTTAAAGCCTGTGTCTACTCGCCTGATGGAAAATGTCTCGCTTTGGTTCTGGCGAATGGGACCATCAGTATTTTTGACACTACTACCTGGACAGGGATCTATGAGTCCATGCCAGCGGCTCGAGCCCTCTGCATTGCATTTTCTCCTGACAGTCGGCAGTTTGTGACCAGGAGCAGGGAAGGTACAGCACGGTTGTGGGATTGCACCAGTGGCAAGGTTTTGTCGGTCATGCAGTCACACTCAAGACCTGAAATCGGTGGCGTTTTCTCCTTGTGGCAAGAACTTTGCATCCGTCAGCGATGATGCGGTGCGGTTGTGGGACGCGGAGAGCGGAAGGATCCTTTTCGTGCTGAAGGGTCATACCAGGAGTGTCGTGGCAGTCATATATTCACCTGATGGACATTAGGTTGTGTCGGGCAGCATGGATGAAACAATTCGATTTTGGGATGCGGTGTCAGGAGAGCTTGGTGCTGCTTGGGCCGCTCCGCTTGGGCCGGTTCTATGCCTTGCTTACTTTTCCGATGGGCTCTGGCTCAGTACCGGACACGAGCAAGGTGATGTGCAAATTTGGAACGCGGTCTTTGGAGAGTCTAGTGTCGTTCTACGCGGTCATACTGAGGCCGTTACCAGCACCGTATTCTCTTCCAAGGGCCATTTTTTAGTCTCTTCAGCAACGACAGCACGGTGAGACTATGGGATCCGTCAACTGGTGTGCTCCTATCCGTTCTGTCTGGTCATTCCGGCGGCATTAAGGTTATCTCTCTCTCTCCAAATGATCTACAGATTGCTTCAGGAGATGATGATCGATCTATTCGGCTTTGGGATGTCAATATCAGTTGGGCAACCTTAGATCTGAAGGATTTCTCCGGCAATACTTCACTCATAACCTACACCGCTGATGGTCGACATATTCTCACCGTCAATACGAAAGGTGTGGTGGGTCAATGGGATGCCTGTAAGGGCACTCTCAGTGCTGAGCGGGGCTTCAACGCTACCAGGATCAGTTCAGCCGCCTGTTCGTACGATGCCACCACGTTTGCAACCGGCGGTGAGGACGGGGGCATTCGAATTTGGGACTGGCAGACCTGCACACGAATGCGGTTTTTGGAAGCGCATGATAGTGTCGTGTATCGCTTGGCGTCTTCCTCTTGTGGGCGGAGGATCGTGTCTGCGAGTGAAGACACGACCGTGCGACTGTGAGACACTCATACGAGAGCGCAAAACACCATTCTCGTCAACATCTCTGGACACAGTCCCATTATCAGTCTAGCTTTCTCATCAATACCATTCCTCTTGGCCATTTGTACAAGCAGGTCTATTAGCCTTTACAACCGTCAGACGAGGGCACCATGGAGGATACCATGGAAGGCATCATTGGGGATAATGTCTTTGTCAAAAGATATAATAACCCTATCGATTTTTTCCTCCGATGGCAAGCAGCTCGCCATTGGCACCGCAGTTGGCTCAATTTACCTGTGGAGTTTATTATCGATGCCGCCCTGTGTTAGGTTGATTGGAGGCGCACGCAAGGTTGTCTGCATATCATTTTCGACCTGTAGCCTTTGGATAAGCTGCAGGGAGCGATGACAACATGATCCGACTTTGGCGTCTCGAAACATGGATGATGAGAAATCAATCGTGCATGGCATTGGTTCGGGGGTTGCTCGGGAAAGTAGAAAGCATTGACTGGAATCCACAAGGACTTTCGGAGTTTGTCACTGGATGTACGGATCGCTCCATACGTGTCTGGCGAGTTGTTCAGGATGAGGTGAACGTCCGAATTGAGTTGGTCTGGGGTCCAATATTGGTCAGCTTTTCCCTGTGGGCGTCATATTCGAGCATACTATCGGGCTAGCCAAGGTCGATCGTGCACTCCTCCTTCAACGTGGCGCGGTTGCCGGTTCGTCACTATTACCCAGAGATGAGATACGTGATGAGCAGGATATGTGCTCATGGACCATTGAAGATGATTTAATCTGGGAGGAGGCCATGGAGGGTTTCGCGACTCTAGACGATTTGGTGCAAGACCCCATGTTGTTGGACCGGAAGTGGGCGCTGATATATGAGATAAATGACAGGGTCGACCTTTGGATTGACCAAATCACTACCAATAACAGAGCCAAGGAAGATGAGAAATGATCTTGTTTCTAGACATGATTTCATTACCTCTAAAACGCAGAACTACAACCGCCTTTTCGCTTGAAGAAGAGGAGCACGCCGAGTGTACCCCACAAAACTGTAGGAACTAGAGCTAAGGAGGAAGAAGAAAGGTGTTTGGATGAGATGGACGTGAGCTAGAATGAAGGGTCTGATTCTCCACTCTCCGGGACGACAGCAGGCGTATGAGTTTGCGAAAATGATATGTAAGCAACAGCATTCGTGTCACACTTTCCGAAGTTGAACCTTTTGAAACAGTTTCAAGATACTTCAGATAGATTTAAACTATATATCGTATTCTGAAGTGTTTCTACGTGTTCTCATGCTTAAACCTAGTTTTTTGCTTTTTCTTTCTTTTCTTGATTTGTTAGGATATTTTTGGAAAAACAAATTTCTTAATTTGCAGGCATAAAAGACAAATTTGCAGCTTGGATTTCCACATTGGGACGGAGATGGATCAGAAGCTGGAATTCACGTAAGCATCAGCCGGCAAAGAAAAAAAATCACAGGACATGGCCACACAACACAAGAAGAAAAAAAATGTGGCGCTTCACTCCCTTGTTTTTTCATTGTTCATTTTTATACCGCTTCAATTTAAAAAATATACAACATCCTATCCTCTTTTTTAATGAATAATATGCACGCGGTTTTCAAACAACAACAACTTCCTGCCCTGCTTGGTTTTCAGCAGGATCAGCATCAGCAGTCCACGACGGCTCCTGGGGGCTTTGACAGCCAAACTGGGCTGGGACGCAGATCGAAGCGAGCCCTTATCCTCAACGCGCGGCAAGAAGGCAACCTGGAGGCGATGACAATACTGACGACACTCCATTTTGCGCATCAGCCAACCGGGGTCCCGCTTGATGATTGTCCGTGTGATTTTTGAAACCATTGACTAATGGTCATTTTTTTTGTCGTGTAGTGGAGAATTAAAGAAGGACAGGGATGGTGAAGAAAAATTCGGATCAGACTGAAGATCTACAAGCACAGCAAAGAATTTAACAGCCCGTAGTTGGTTTTTTTTTTAACCTGACCAACGACGTTGCACATCATTTCGCTAGCTTCAAAAGCAGCATTGACCCACTCTATAAGCTCGTACTTATACTCCTTGAATGCAGCCTCAATCTCGTCCACGATCGAGTGGAATGGGAGGCCGTTGATTCGGTTTGCCAATGCGATCGCGTCGTGCATGGCGTTTGCTGCACCCGCGCCTCCTGCCGGGCTGAACTAATATCGGAAGACAGAAAAAAAAGGATGATTCAATAAGCGTAACCACAGGAATAGATGGGCATATGGCGACCAAGATGCAAAACAACCATAACAGGGCCCCTGACCTCATATCATACCTTGTGGCATGCTAACAAAAAAAGATAACGAAAAACCGATATAGAAGAGAATCATTCAGTAAACCTCATACTTTCAATAATAGCACAATGAACCTTTTCCTTTCTTCATGCGCTACATAAAACCTGTGCATGCTTACCATCGCCAATGAGGATAGCTCGACAATCATACCAAGCCCAAAACACCTTCTCCAACATCACCTTCGAGATCTGATCCTTACTCGACCACTTAAACTAATCCCCCAACATCAGCTTCCTATCCTCTTCACCATGTCTACTAATAATTGCGAAATCCTTGACGTCCTCACACATGGTCAAAGCAGCCTCGGGCCCCCATTCCGAGTTTCGGAAGGCGTCGTTCTGTTTGTCTGTTTCTTCGTCTAGAAAGAGAACAACCGTGCAGGCTACGGTTCGCTCGGCGGCTGTGAATGTCGACCACTAACAGCTTTCAAGTGTCGAGAAAAAAAAACGAGAGCCTGTCAAGTATAGTTTTGGAACCACCCACATGGCCCAAAAATTCAGACATTTTCGCAGTAGACCAGACAGCTCTTACGGCGTATATCTTCTCAACGCTAATAGTCCCTCGGAACTGACATTGCTCCTTACCCACATCCGAAAACTCTTCCTCCGTCAACACCCACGTCTGTCCCACAGGACACACTCTACTAAATGGAAGCGGCAGCCCGTCACTCACAGGCAACCTATTAGCCTTCTTCAATTTCGCGTAAAGCCCCTGCCGGACAGCGCTGTAGGCTCCATCGGCCTCGACAAGGATACCACCCCCGGTTTCTGTCCCGTCGCTTAAGCGGCCGTTGCCGCCTCGTTCCATGATCAAGGCTTTTTTTCCCGAAGTGGAGGTGTGAGGTGGGGATTTGGCGCAAAAGCAGGGCGTAAAGTTGTGGGCGTGTCATGATGTACCCATTTGCTCCAAATTTTTGTAAAGGAGGAAGGGGAGAAAACAACAAAAGGGGAGGGGCTAAGTTCATGAGAATCCACTTTCGTCTACGACGCGAACCTGTTTTGACAAAAAAAACGGCGGATAGCTTACTCCTCCTTGTATGCGGCAAAGCCCATACTGAAATTGACGTATTTCTCAATCACGAGTAAATCCTCATAGATCCCATATTGCTTGAACAAGTTGGCAGTCGTCACATTAAGGCACATCGCCAAATCTATGCGATTCCAAAAAAAGGAGTAAAAAAGAGTCAGAAAGAGACAAACGGTCTTCTCATTTCTAACGATTTCCAAGCGGGACAAAAAAAAACATCACCAATTCAGGAATAGAAATAAAACAAAGAATAACATATGTTCACAATAGTTACCAAGAGGCTGGACTTCGTTGGCACGTTCATAAATCTTGAAGGGATCTTAGCTTTATGCAAAAGCATGCCCAGGGTTAGACCTCCTAATCCAGCGCCGACAATGACGACTTTAGGTCGTTTTGCGTGCATAATTGACCTGTCATGTTTGAATGTTATTGCTGGATTGATTTCCATCATTTTGTCCTGCTGCGTGAAATTCGGATGCCGGAATATCGGAATGAATGAAAGAAAAAAAAATGTGGGTGGCAGAGGAGGAGGATGAAGAAGTGAAAAAGATAAATGCAAAAAAGTAATACGGAGGTGGGAAACCCCTCGACCAAAAAGAATAGAGATGCGGGCATTGGCAGGAAGGCCGGTCGCTCTCAATCATGCAATTATCTGTGTCCTTTGTGTCTTTGTTGTTCGTGCATCAGTAATACTTCATATCCCTCTGTGGGCAACAAAAATGATGGGAGCGACGGTCAATGGTAGAAAAGAAAAGACTCATGATTTCAAAGGATGTGTGTTATGCAGTTAGGTACTGGGGAGTCCACTGTTGTGAGGGGCCTGTATGGAACTCACTGTAGTTTCCAGTGTGATTAAGCAATGTTGGATATTGAGGGCAAGTGAAATGTGACGCGCGGGATCGTGAAGCAATAGTAGTCTGAAAAAACGAGTAAGGTTCAGTCGGAGGAGAGTGATTGCGGCTCTCAAGGTGAACATGTAGAGCGGAGACTTGGTGAGCAGTTACAAGAAACATGAAATGCTGTGTTTATTTTCCCATGTCCTAAAAATCGCACAGGAGAAGAAAGGAAAGTATTGTTACAAGAAAAAGAACATGGGTCCGCGATGCTCCTCCTCGGGAGACGGCTGCTGTTGGCCATTGTTGCCTTGACCCTGGTTATATACCCCACCCCACTGACTTGTCGACGAATCCGTCTGGTAGGACTGGTACCCATATCCATAAGTATCATACCCGCTCCTCAGATGGTTCTGCGTCGTCGTTGATGCTGCTGACTGCTGCTGATACTGCTGTTGTTGGTACCCGTAGCCCTGAGTGTTAACAGGCGCATGAGACGCTCCTCCTTTCTTCTTCTTCTTGTCCGGGACATATCCATTGACGTTATCGATACAACCCTCCCGCGACGCAACCGCTTTACTCGACGATGAAGATTCCTTATTTCGTCCAGTTCCTGCCCGCCCGACATAATACGACGAATCCTGCTGTTGCTGTTGCTGCTGTGCATGCCGTGATGCCTGATTATCCCATCCAGACTTGCCAAACGTAGCACCACCACTCGAAGACTCGCTCATCAACGGCCTCGTCTCATCCCCAGCATACCCGCTCTCAGCCCTCAGCAACGACGACCCCTCACCATACTGTTTCGCCTTCTTCTTGTTCTTCCTAGCCATTTTCCGCCGGTCACTCTCCTTGGACCGCTTAGGATCATAGACATCAATCGCCGGGAAATTGTAATCGCCAAACTCCAATTGCTTCGACGCATCATACAGCTCCTCCATTCCATCATCATCGTGCTCATCCACATCTGCAAAGTACAGGCTCGGTGCTCGATCCTGATAACTGCTGCTCAGAACCTGTTGGCTGTATGAGTTGGGATTCCGGGGATGCTCTGGTCGATGATGCTCCGACATGTTGGCCGCCAGCCCTCCTGGCCCTTCTGCGCCAGATATGCTACCACTCCCAGAGGCTCCGATCTTGTTGGCATCCGGCAACCAGTACTTAGCAGCTCCACCACCAGTGTATCTCAGACCAGCCATGATTCTGCCTGACCGACTCATTCCGACCGTAGCAACACCCTCCGAGGGCTCAAAAGTCCTGTAGGTGAACCGAGTTCCTCTAAGAGTTTCCAACGAATCCTGGATGATATCCTTGATGCCACTGGCATCTCTGACGGCATAGTAGATAGGCATTCTAGCAGAGTGGATATCCAGTTCCGTGTAATCCTTGTGCGAGAACGCGTACCAATGTCCGACAGATGCAAAGACCATCTCAAAACAGATCAAGAAGTCCTGAATCGCCACGGCAGTGTCGGGTGTTGTGTTGCTCATGATACCCATAGCAATCAGTACCGAGATTGCAAATCCTTGCCAGAACGAAAAGAAAATCACCGCCTTCACGCACAAGAATTTTGGAATAGGGCTATTTATACAGCATCAGGCATGCGTTCGTGTTAGTTCATTGTCATGGTTGGGATAAATAACGAAAACCACAATGTCCAATTGGAAAAGGGATGAAATGCTTACCGGAACTCTTCGAGGTCGTCCTGTGTGGCCATGAAGAACATGCCGAGACAGTAGAGACTTAGACAGACACTGAGGTTATAAACGAACGAGACCCAAAAGTATCCTGAACTCAACGAAATTGATCCGTCATTGTAGGCGCCATTGGATTTCAGCAACATAGTGACAGCTGCAAGAACGGGCTTGACATAGACATACTGCAGAATTCCTCGCTTGATGAATAGGAATGTGTATGGGTCACCCACCTATTTTGGTAAGAGGAGAAAGGGATGTCGCGTTAGAGGCAATATAAGTCAGGAATGTTGCCCATCTTCAACAATGATATGCGAGGTCAGCAATCAGTAACGAGAGGGGAGAAAGGGTAACTTACATCCATCTCCTTTGACCACAAACTAACGGGCCAGACATGCTTGGTGTAGGGGCGTCCGTGCAACATAACCAGCAGAGCGCGTTCTCCGCCCAGATAGCACACCAGCAAACTGAAGAAGCAGTAAATTACAAAGGCCTAACCAGATTTGGTCAGCATAATATCAAAGGGAAAAAAAACAATCAGCCATGGCAGGAAATATGAAGAGAGTGGGGGACTGCAGTCGACTTCAATTGATTGGCAGGGAATAAAAAAATGCCAAGACACACATATGAAGAGTACACGTTGGTTGTGGCGAAGGGGATTGCGCCTTGCTTCTGTCAATATGAGCCATAAGAATCATGCACATGCAGGGGTGGGAACAGGGAAGAAAGGCTTGGCGGAGACATACCTCGTAAATGTCACGGAAGGCGTCCACGTAAAAGGCCATGTTTAGCGAGACCAGCGAGATCCATGATGATATAGCAAAGATTGGGACCCTGTCACACAAGAATCGAAGTGTAATAAAAAGTCAATTCCAACGTGCCATTGCTATCCGGTTCCTTTGTTCCCATAGCCATAATCTCGGATCAGTGCCTAATGATAAACAAAACAATATGCGCCTTTTGTTGGTGTATGCTGACTTACATCCACAAGATTCTGACAACGGAACGTTGAAGTAACTATTGTTGCATGAAGGCAAAAAAGCAAAGAAGGACAACGGTAAGTACTATGCAAGGCCTGCCCAACGCAAAAAGTGAATGCGCATGAGTGTATGAACAGTTGGCGAACAGGCAAGAAAATACAACAAAAGAGAAAGAGTGAAAGGGGAAACTGGAAAAAGGGAGGTTGCGCAAACAACCAACACCCTGGACAGCAACAAACAGCAATGAGCGTGAACAACGAAATGGTGGGGGTATGTACTCGCGTGAGAGGGAAGGTCGGTAAGTTGCAATCTTCCAAATTGCGCTGTCCAGGTGGTCACCAGAGCAACTTTACAAAACGAACAAACAATAGCAACAGCTGTAGCTGCTGCAGAGCAGCTTGCCATCGCTCCTATCCTCCTCATCCGTTCATCCCCTTCCTCTCCCCTAAAGAAACAGATGACTCTCTTTTTTTTTCTGTAGTTTGAGAAACATCAAAGGGTGAACATAAACCCCGACCGAGACCTTGTATAAACTTACAGGCTTGCGGTAGTTCTTGAGCTGCATCCAGATGGCGACCAGAGAGATCAAAGTGGCACTGAAGGCAAAGAAGCCGGCAGACCAGACGGCGATTGAAGGTAACTCTGCGCCGGTTCCTCCACCATCCTCTCCTGGTGCAGTGTTAGGATCCATCGTCGATTTTTTTCGATCGTCCTCGTATGGGTTGTTTGTTGTGCTGTATGGTCTCGGCGCACTTCTTGTTGGGGGTATGTGTGTATTGTCTCTTCTGTGGTTATATGCCTTGCCTCCCGTGCGTATTTATTGTTGTTTCTTGCGTGAGTGTAGTGGAGGTGGTGGTCGTTTCAGTCGAGCTTGCTGTTCCCGAGGGTTCAAAAGGTGGCGAGGTTCGTTGCAGAGAGCGCCTGTTTGTTGTTGGTTCGTGAAAGGAACGACGCAGAGAAGAATAGAAAGAAGAATTGCTGTTTTGTGGTCAAGTGAGGGACTGAGTGAGAGACGAATAATGAAAAAAGGAAAAAGTGTGATATGGTGATGTTAAGCCACGAGCGCAAACGAGACCCAGGTTCGATATATATCCTTTTTTCTGTATGAAAAGAGTGAGGAGAGAGAAGTTGAAAAGACAAGTGGAGTGAATGAGCTCCAAAGGGGAGGACGAGAGAGGGGAAAGGGGAGGGGAGGGCAAGAAGAGCTACCACGGAGTCAGTCGTGTTCACCTGAAGAAGGCGGAGGGCTATTTGGCAAAGTGTAAGGGAGTACGCACAGCTATATGAAAGGGAAAAGAGACAAGTAGCTTGCTACTGATGTGAATGTCGTTGCTGTCCTGTGTCAACCGTTGAAATGGAAGAGTGTAATGAGTGACGGATACAGAACAGGAGACAAGAACAAAAAAAAAAAAAAAAAAAAAAAAAAAAAAAAAAAAAAAAAACTGGTGGCGGGCGGATAGTGCGTAGCGGTGACTGAAACAAAGAAAGAGAAAGAAAAGTTCAGTGAGTGGGAGAACAAGAAGACGAGAAGATCTGGGATCTATGACGACAACGATGATTAGGAAGGAAGCAAGGAAGGAAAGGAGAGAGTGATTGATGCGGAAAAGAGAAAACGAAGGAAGCGAACAAAAGAAGAAAAGGGAAAGAAGGTACTAAATAGGGCGATGGGGAAGAGTGGAGGAACGATGGGGGAGTGTGATGGAGGTGACAGTAGTAGAAAAATGGCTTAAGTATTGGACAGCCAGCACAGGTGGGGTGTATCGGCTGATTCGATGATGATGCCCTTCTTCTTTGCCTTCTTTAGGCCTGTCTTCTCCTGCAGCGCATGCGATCAACTGCTCTACCTTTTTGCTATGTCATATTTCCATCAAAATTTGGTGGCACTTCCTTAGAGCATGCCCTCGCTGGCTTTTTTCCGCCATATAAGCCCATTCTTTTTGTTTATTTGACTACTTACGCAAACAACTTTTGCACGGTGCATGCTCTCTGGCCCTTTTCTAACAACTTGCTCAAGGTGACCTGACCGTGCACCTCGCTATCATACCAATCCATCTTCAGCTACTTCAACTGCATCACAGACGCATACCCCGTCAATGCTGAGTCAGTGCTATGAACCAGTGACATGTTCCTCTCTGAACAAAGGGCAATGTACCGTTTGCCCTTACACCCCTTTCTCACCTCCCTCTCAGACCCTTTTTTTTTGTCAAGTAGTCTTACTTGCGCACTTGACACTTTTTATTCGTTTTTAAGATGGAGGACAGACAAGCTCAGTCATTTCTTTCACTCCGACTGCCTTGTCTGATTGGTTACTTTAATCTCGACGCGTCGTCCATCAACTGACACGAAAAACGTGGCATGGTGAGAGAGTAGATCTACCCTATCTATCTACTCACACACATATATCTCTCTCCACCTTTCCCTCGGGTATCTACGTGTTTATGCATGCCCCCCTCCCTATATCCATCATGCACCTTTTTGTAACCACCGCACCCTCGTACCCACGCTCCCATTTGTATCGGCGGTACACATACTTTCGCCCACTATAGCTGTGCTTTACAACGACGTGTCATCTGAGAGTTGCACTTGGCCACAAATGTATTTTCCTTCTGTATTTTCTCTTCTCCTTGTTTTCCTTGATATTCTTACCACACCTACCACAGGAGTGCGATGCAATGCAAGGGAAGACAAAAAATTGGATTTCGAAAATGCGCATAATTTGATCAAAAACAGACACGCTTGTTTGTCTTCCACTTCAAACACAAAAAGGTAAACGTGTAGCAATAGTGCCTTTCTCTCGCCATTCGCCTGGCTTGACAGACATGCCTTGTTCTCTTGTTTCCTACTTCATTCCTTCCCGCATTCACCAAGCAAAATTGTGATTCTTCTTGGTTTTTTTTTTTACGCATTTAAATTCATCCGTTTATCATCACATCTTGCGGTACCTTGCAAATGGGACCTTTGCCAAATACCCCCAGGTTGACCAAACTCTAAGCCAGTCTAGACCGTCCTAAACCCCTCTCCTATTTTGTACCCAATATACAAAGCAATCTTGCTCCTTCGTCGCATAGAAAAATGAAAAAAAGATGATTCCTTTTTTGAATCCCTCCTCAAGGATCACAATGTGGTTCATTGTTGAATAACTGTACGAAAAAGGAGGCGACGGCGATCTATCTGCTTTTGATTAATAAAGTAAAAATACACACAAGACGGCCATAGACAATTTAGAGATTAAGAATTGAGGGACTCTTGGAGGCGCGTTTCGAGAGTACTTGGGGGGCTAAGCTAGGTCAATGGTCCACAAGATGGGTTGATTTTCAGTTCAAGGGGATAGGAAAGTAGAAAACACAAGCGAGAGAGAAAGATTGTTGTCCGTGCGAGAAGGAGCGGGAAGAAGGGGGGTGAATAGGAACAACTCAAACTTGCCACAAGCGGGAAGAGTCGATAAATGGAAGGAACAATGGAAAGACCACAACAGGAGAAAAGCCCAAGGTCAGTTCCCTGAACAAAAAAGGGACCACATCTGTCAAAATTTAGTTTTGCCACACACACCCCTGTCCTTTGGCGATACAGGTCGCTTTTCCCCCAATTCATCTTCATGCATGGATGCCTTTTTGTTTACAATAGAGAGAACTGAAGAATTGGTCTCCCCTTGTCCGGCGCAAGGATGTTTCTTTTACCTTATTGTTTGCGTGCAAGTGTTAGCGGGAGATACATTTCGAAGCGAGACCCTTCATATCGGCAGGGTAGTAGTATGCACATCATTCTCTTTATTTGCTTTTTTTTTTGCTATAAAGAAAGCAAAGGAGGAAGGGAGAAGGGGAGGGTTAAAAGGACTAGGGATCTCACAGACATACTCAGGAACTAAGATAAGGCCACAATGTGGTCAGAGGAGAACACAAGGGAAATATCGAAATGCTAAAAAAATGCAAGGAACGTTCAGCATGCTAAGGGACAAGGCTCCCTCCCATCAGAAATACAAGGCAGGAGTGGGCAGAGTGACAGGCAATGCAAGGTAGATAGAGCAGCAGCGTAATACATGTCTGCCTGCGGGTGCATATTGTAGTATGGTCGTGCGGAAGGATGAAGAAGAGGAGAAGGGGGAACATGTGTCCACAAAGGACTAGTGGAGAAGCTGTGGGGTAGGGGAGGGTGAGGCAAAAGAGCCATGGGTTTGTCCATTGTGTCACGTTTGTGAGTGGTAAGGAACACTTCGCGCACGCGCACTCGCGCAATCACACGTTTTTATTGTTCGTCTTCTTCTATGCCATGGCACTAACACATCGACAAAGTTAAAAACAACTTGTTACTCTTAATCTTATTTGTTTCAAGGACATATCGAGCGTACCATGTCAGTCAGTCGGTCAGGGTCGGGGTCAGGGGCTACAAAGGCGAGTAAAGAAGACGGAAAAAAAAAAGGATCAAAGGTCACAAACAGGACCACGATCACAAACAGATACTTGCAACAGTAACAGATCTGCACGCGTCAGGGACAGAGTCCTTGCTGCTCTTGTTTGCTTTCTTGTTTTAGCAAGAAAAGAAGGGCAAAGAGATGGACGCGGAACGGAGATCAAGGTTCAAATTCGTGTCTGAACAACAGCGGTGAGAATGGATTATTAGAACAGACTATTGTAGGAATCAGGAAACGTTTTGCTCTGTTGGTCGTGATAGAAATAAAGCTGTTCAACTCTCTTTTTTCTTGCCTCGGGGTAAAGGAGTAGAAGCAAAGAAAGCGAAGGAGAGAAGGAGCAGAAGGGAGCGAGGGAAGGAAGGAGAGAAGGGGATGAAGATCAGAACAAGGATAAAGACATAAAGACGTAGAATGCAAAAGGAGGTTTATGGAGTAAAACAGAGTCAAGGAAAGAGAACAGTGCCAAAGCCCATGAGATGGATTTATCCCTTCTTTTTTCGAACATTGTTCCTTTATGGATCCATAGGGAGAAGGCAGGCGATTGCCATCAGCTTGGGTGACACGCAATAGAAGAGAGACAATTGGAGGGGCGGTGTTGTGTAATACATATATATGCAAGTAAATATGCATGCCAAGGCATTGTCAGGCAAAAGACGCAAAAAAAAGAAGCAAAAGGGTTCTCTCTCTCCTTTGATGGTCAATGTATGTGCCGATGTACATACGCGCATGATGCATGGATGCAGAACATGCATGTCGACAGCATAGCCCGGGTATCCTTCGTACTCTCCGGGCGGGCGGGGACATCTCTTCAATTAGAAGGATAAAGAATAAAGAAGTAGACATGACGACAAGAGACGGATCAATCAGATTGCCAAGTTTATTGACATTGACATCCTCCCCTCCATCGTCCTCGTCTTTTGCTTCCCTTCTTTTCCTCCTTGTCTTGCTCTCTTTTCCATTCTTTCTCTTTCTTCTCTTTCCGCGTCTTGCTTCTCTCGCTCACTTTCACTCTCTCTTTCTCTATCTCCTTCTCTCGCCTCTTTCTTCTCCTTTATCTTCTCCTCTTTTCTGCCTTTCTCTCGCTCTCTCACTGAACTTCAATCACAAAACTTTTTTTTTCGTCTGCTCATCTACAACCTCGAACTATCTGTGATCTGCCTTTTTTCTCTCACTCTCCTCTCTCCCTCGACTATCACCCTTGCCGAGGCCAACATCCCTTCACTCTTGTTCGTCAATCCTATCCTCCACATTCTCGACTCTATTCTCCCATCCGTCTGCTCACTCTTCCCTCTCTCCTTTCTTCGCCCCTCTAGATAATTGTCTTTTTTTTTTTTTACTTTCATTAATTCTCTGTAATAATACCAAAAGGTAACAGCACAACTGCAAGCATTCTCAATCCACTTTTTTCTTCCTCCTCACCTCTTCCTCTTATGACACTGCCATGTTCCACATGGCATATTCACCCAACAAGGCGTGTAACAACACCTCTTGTTTCCCCTTCCTCCGATCCCCATCCAATGACCCTCTACTCTCTCCTGCACAAAAAAAACGCACATACCCCACGCTCTATCAACACTCTTATTACGTTGTTGGTGCGCTCCATTTCTTCTTTAAGCCCTTTGTGTGTTTCACCATGTGGTTCATCTCGTCCTGTCTTATGAAGTCAAACTGGCCAGAGTAGGGGGTTGACGAAGAGTCGAGCAGGGGCTTGAGGTTGTGTTAGTGTTCGACTATTGTTAGGCTTGTTTTTTTTGTTCTCTGGTGTTATAAGAGGAACGGATCGTGTTTGCTTTGTAGGGTCATATACGGAGCGATGCGTGATGATGAGAGCAATTTGTATTCTTGAGGTAGTACCATCCCATCCCACCAGCCATATGTGTTTCTGAAGCACATAGTTTCGCTCTTGTAATCCATGCAATCCGCCTCATCACCACATCCTTGCCCTGCCTCCACCATCACCATCACTGTCGTCACCATTCATCCATCCTGCTTCCTTCCGTCCCTTTTTTTTTTTCTTCATCCTTCCTGCAGCATACGGTTACGTCGTCTTCTCCCCTACACACGCGTTTTTTTCTTCTTTCCTCCCTTCCGTATTTCCGCCCATTATTTACGCGCATCTTTCCCCCTTTTTCCATTGTGTGTTTGTTTGTTCTTTCTCTCTCTTCTCGAATTTTCCCGTTTTCGTCCTTCTCTCGCTCTCGCCGTCGTATGAAGGAAGATTGACCGAAAAAGGTTGTTTTTCGAGGGACCATCAAAAGATCAACAACAACAACATAAACAAAAACAGTAACGAACCATGCAAACAAAGGGGTGATGTGGACAATTGACAAGATTCTGTCTCACTCTTACATGTGTAGGTAAGGATTGCTCTCTTACACATAACGGGTAACGGGGAGTCAAGAAGGAGGAGTAGGAGTACTCTAGGAGTAAGAGGCGTATGAAGGAGAAGAGATAGGAAGAGAAGCGAAGAAGAATAGGAAAGGGCGCTGTGTCTGTTGGTCGTTATAGCTCTGTGTTGTTGCAAGGCAGGTTTGTTACTACAGCAGTGTTGCCATTCTGTGAATGAGTTCATACCGTGAGCAGAATACATATAACAATGATGGGTCCCTGGATATCAGTTCTAAGTGGTGTGTATGCTACTAGTTCGTGTTGTTTGCTAAGTGTTCGTTGCGAGCTGCCTTTTGCAGTGGAGCTTTTTTTTTTTTTTTTTTTTGCTGATTTGAGCTTGTTTTTTTTATCCTGTCTGTCTTGTTTTGGTGGCAATGCAAAAATCTCATCTACTCATGGTACAGAAAGAAAAGACGGAACACATGGCACGAATAGAGAAAGAGAGATGACGACGAAGCATGGTTCGAGGCCAAAGAAACCGATAGCATACAGATTGAGAACATTACATCGACTCCTTCTTTCTCTTTTCTTCTTCTTCTCATCTCTTCTCTTCCGTCTACTCACCCCATCATCATATCGCCTTCCTTTCCTGTCTATCACCACGACACTCACTGTACAAAATAGCCTCGACCAATCGACTATCAACTTTACCAGGACCAGGATACCATTTTTCCTATTCAAATTTTATTCCCTCGTGGCAAACCACCGGCACACAGACACAAGCTCACTTCCTCTTTCCTTCTCTTGCTCACACTTCTCTCTGTCTGCATAAAGAGACAACAACAATAACGGACAACAAACAAAGAAACAAACAACACGAATATGACGACCTCGTCAAGGATGGACCAGAGTATTCGGCCAGGATTCCCGCACCAACACCACGTCCTCCAAGAGTCCCTCCACCCACATCACCCTTTCAGCCTCGCCACTACAACTTCCTCGAATAGCAATGGCACTTCCTCTTCCTCCATGGATGGAGTAATGCATGGAACTCATTCCAGCAACAACAACAACACGCCATTGCCGCCACTTGCTTGTTTGTCTGAAGCAGCAGCTGCCATCTCTTCTGCCGTCCAACAACAACAGCAACAGAGTCACAGCAACCATATGGGACGAGATCATCACCATCATCATCGATATCATGCAGGACATCCTATGACAACAACCTCAAATACTACTCCTACATCCAAAATGGCAGGACCAGGAGCAGCAAGTCTAGCAAGCGGCGACACTAGAGAAGGAGGTGGAAGGCCCCAGTTGCCCTCCCCTGAGGGTGGTAGCAGTCACCACCAGCCTCCATCTTCTCTGGCCACGCTGTCGACTTTTGGATCTACCACGTCGTCCACTTCTACTTTGTCGACCGCTGGTTCTGCTATTACTACTACTACGTCCTCCGCCAATAATGGATCGTCCCTCTTTGACCACTTACACTCTCGACAACACCAACAGGGTAAGTAAGGCACAGATCAGTATTGCTTTTCTTTATTGTTGCTATTACTACATTATCACTCCGTGAAAATGTATCATCCATCCCATCCATAACAGGATCCACAACAACAAAGAGAGCAGAGGAGGAGAAAGAAAGAAAGTGAGGAAGGGAGGCACGGCGGAGGCGGAGGTGTGGGACAACCACATGTGGAGAGAGCACTTTTGTTTTACCCGTGTGTGTCTGTAACATGTGTGGGTTGGGTTAATCAGTCACTTTGGGATTTTTCATGTAGTCTTTGTTGGGTACGGACAAAAAAAAAGAGCTTCTTTCTCTTGCTTGGACAGAGTAAGGTGCGGAAGGTGGAAAGGGGCGTGTGGGTATGGGTAAGAGAGCAAAACGATAAAGAGAGGATTTATCATGTCAGCCCGTTCACTATGGCACAGCATGCATCCACTGGATATGCACACTCAAGTAGACCAATGGGGTTTATCAATACCACTCCCTCCTCTCTACTCTATTCATGCTTGCCTTGCCTTTGCTTTTTGCTCTATCCTTTTCTCTCATCCCCTTACCTTCCTTTCCTTCCTTCAACCTGCATCAGAGCACTCACACACTCATCCACTCTCTCACACACACATATACAGAGAGAGGGAGAGAGAGAAAGAGAAAAAAAAAAGTGAGCAAAGCGCACAAACCAGACTCTGTGCCCAACCACGTTCCACCATCCGCGCCATCCTATTTTTTTTTCTTGATGTTGTGCTGGAATCCAAAACGGGAACTCATCCCCTTGTGTTGCTCTGTGTAATCACCTCTCATTCGGACAATACTTTACACTTTTTCAAAAGATAACACATGCACACACAAACAATCCACATAGGCACGCATACATGAGTACTCAACAAAAAAAAATATATTTGCAATCAACAACACGACTCACTCTGAGAAGTTGGCGTTACGTTGTTGAAGTGAGAAAATCAATAGGACAATAGAGACAGATTATGCCTCTCCTATCTCTCGATTATGTGAAATATGGTGATGGGAAATGGAAGAAGAGATATGCGTGAAGATTGACAAAGGAAAAGAAGGAAGAAGGAGAGGAGATCAACGTGTATGCATTGTTTGTTCTTTTGTTGGACAAGAGGCAAAAAAGGAGAAAGAGAGAGAGAGAAGGAGTGAGAGGAAGGAGAGAGATACATGACATGGCCATGCACCAAGCGTAATAAGCAAAGAAGGATTAATGATGGAAGCGAAGAAACAAAAGGCGATGGAACGAAAGAAAGAAGAGAGAAGAGACAAATAAGGTCATTAGTGTTCAAATTGATGGATTGATGATTGATGCGATGGATCCGCCGTTGTGGATTGGCTGGAAGTATAGTAAAGAGGGAAGAGACCTGTGTAGGATATGTGTGAAAAAAAGAGGAATGGAGTCATTCTAAAAGAAGACAGCCAAGAGGCGATGATCATATGGAGAACAGCAAGAGTGGAGACGGAAGATAATGTTATTTCAAGGGGGTGCATTGCTTGGAAATGAGAACAAGAGAAAAGACCCTGTTGATAGTCGATATCCAAACGAGAAGTGACAAGAAAAAAAATTGTTGAGCGAGTAAAGTTGTGTGTAGTGTGTGTGTCTGAGACAAGGAACAGGGCGAATGACAACAGAAGGGTCGTTCGATTTTTCTTTTTTTTTTTTTCCTTGACGGATAATGGGGTGAGATGAGGAGAGGCATACCTGTTTGTTCATTCAATTAGAGGGACTGTGGGTGGAGAAATGGAAAATGGACCACACACACACAGACAATGCAATGGACAAAGAGAGTTACTCCGCTCACTCTCTCTTCCCTCTTGCCTTCTTTCCTCCCCTCTCAGTTCATTTCAATTCAACTCCACTCTCCACTCTACTCGTACACACGCACGCACACATAACACTTCATAACATAACACACGATACACACAACACACAAAGCAATTGGATTGTTTTTTTTCTTTGTTGTTGTTTGTGTCCATAGAGTGTGTCAACAAAGAAAGAAGAGAATCTCGGTCCTCATCACCTTATTGACCATCTCCCTCTCTTCTTGACTAAACAAACAACCTTTACTCACACCCACTCTTTCTCTTTTTCATCTTTTTATTCTTTCTTCTTTCTTTTTTTTTTTTTTTTCTTCATCTTTCCCTCTCTCACCCTCTCCATTCTACTTTCATCACACTCCATCATCATCTGCCTTGACCATCTCCCTCCCTCCCACTTCTGTCTGACCCAATTGGATCCAACTTAATTCAACCTAACCCCCAATCCAATTCCTTCCAACACACCATTCAACAATAACAGAGACGATGAATACTGCAAATGCCGGGACTGCGGTCCACGAGGGAACAAAGCGCCCCGGAGACCACGACGGGGCCAGGCGGGGATCCATCCCTGACCAAAACCACTACAGCCACCAGTACCACCAAGGGGGTCACCAGGGCGGCTCCTTGACCACCCCTGCCCCCTCCCCCCACGGCCGGCCCTCCTCGGCCTCCTCTGCTGACTACCCCCCTCAACCGCCCTCGTCTTCCTCTGTTACCCCCGACCACCACCAGCAGCCCTCGTCCTATCAGCAGCAACGATACTCCAACGGTCACCCCACAAATGCTCCCTCTCCCGACCATCATTACAACAACAAGGACCACCAGTACACCTCACAGCCATATCCTTCTTCCCACCAATCTGCACCTCCTTCTTCACAGCTCACCCCCTCGCCTCCTTTGCCCTCGCCCGCTGACGGCTTTCAAGGGCGCCCTCTTCCGCCAATTGAACCTTCCCACCCTCTCCACTCCTATATGAGCAACTCTCGTCGTGGCTCCGTCACCGACCCTGCCGACTACCATGCCTCTGCCCCTGATGTCCACAAGCGGCCGTCTATCTCTGCCATGGACAGCTCCTCTTTCTACAACAGCAACAATAACAGTAACAACAACACCAACGGTAGCAGTGGCCCTGGTGGCCCCGGTGGTCAAGAGTCTAGACACTATGCCAACTCGTCACCGTCGTCCGCTGCCTCGTCTAGCTCGGAGCCTCACTATCCTCCCTACCCCCACCCGTCGACTTCTCCCATGCAACTCCGCCAATCCGAGCATGCTTCGGGCCGCCGAGAGTCGCTCCCCTCGATTCACAGCAGCGCCGGTCCTCTTGGCCAGCTTCTCGCACAGGAGCCACAACGGCGCCACTCTATCGCCCATGGTGACCAGATGATGGGGCCCCTCAAGCGGAAAACATCCTCCACCCCTTTGTCGCAGATGCACTCGTCCAGCGAACTCGAGCACCCCGCAAAGCGTCGAGACTCTATCCCCGATGCGGCTCACCCACTCCATCACCACCACCATCCTTACCCACCCAGGAGTTCCTTCTCGGCGCCCTCGAGTCCTCCCCGACGGGGTTCGAATGCAATGATGCATGGTCCAGTCCCCACCCTCAACCTGCAGCCTGCTGCCGAAATCAAATCGTCCATGATGCCCTCTTCTGCCTCTGCCTTGCATAACGGACCTGGCGGACCCTCGGTCATGGACCATGTCCGTCCTCATTTTCCGCTTCACCAACCCCGTCGACCCTCGCTCTTGTCCGATGCCAGTCTCTCCAGACGGTCCTCGGTCGCCGACAACCATCACTATCCGTCGCACTACCAACCCTCTTCGTCATCTTCACAACATCAGGATTACGACCACAACATGGACATGGACATGGAGAGAATGCATCTTCACGGACCACCGGACCACCCTCAACAGCAGCCACCAGCCCCTTTGGGACCCGGTGGTCAGCCTGGCAGCCACTTGTACCCGGGGTATCCTGCAGGGTATCCTGGTGGGGAAAATGGGCACAAGGGCGATACGCCCTATTCTCGATCGCCTGAGCTCAGGGTATCGCATAAGCTGGCGGAACGTAAGCGCCGTAAGGAGATGAAGGAGCTCTTTGATGAGCTCCGCGACGCCCTGCCTGTCGACCGCAGTTTGAAGACCAGCAAGTGGGAAATTCTGAGCAAAGGTAAAAAAACTTCAAAACTGATATGTGCGCCTTCACATCCCACGCCCACGCGCCCATTCATGCAAACGCTCAACGCAACAACCCACAGAAAACACCAACACCAACACCGACACCAACCACACACGCACACATCTAAGCCCTAATATAAAGCGAGAGACAACGAGATTATCACACCACCCAACCTTTTCAACAAATATGACAGATTACGAGAATCCATTTGGATGAAGAGTTTTCAACTTTACCGGTCTCGCTCAGTCATGTCTTTCAGTCCAGTTCGAATGTGGTTTTTCTATGGGTCGACTCGACTCTTTTCAGTTGTAACCTTCATTTTTTTTGTCATTTGAGCTCACTCTGTGTTCTGACCTTATTTTTTCCTTCCTCGTCTTTTTTTTTCATACAGCTGTGGATTATATCTCTGGAATGAGAGAGAACCAGGAGGCGATGAGCAAGGAGATTGATATGCTGAGACAGGAAGTTGCCCGACTCAAGAACCTTTGAGTCCAACACGGTTTCCATCCACAGCCTGCAAGGTGTCAGTCAGCATGAACGACATTATTTTACTCAACGCCAGCATCCGAACCAGCAACGAACAACAACAAATGACAAGCAATCAACGACACCTCGCCATCTACCGCCTCATGGTCTGCTCCTTCCTCTCTTTTTTCATTTTTGTTCTGAGAAAGGAAGGAAGGTTTAGACACAAAATGAACCTTATGTTTTTTTACTTTGTGGTTCGGAGGTTGCAGGAAGTGAGGAAACGCTGGACCGGATGACTGAGGGAGTGGGGGACGAAACGGAGAGACGGACAAGCGGATGAACGGATGATGGGCGAGTTACGATGGAATACGAATACTACAACCCTTATGCAACAACGACAGCGCTTTCATATACAGCAAAACAACATAACGACGACAGAGTGTGGTCGATGGTAGAGATGTCGCACCATCGCCATATACAACAATCAACAAACAAACAACAACAGACACACGGACACAGTTATGCACGAGGCGAGTCTTGTTTGTTTTCCTGAATGAAGGTGCTTTTGGAGGACAGAAGGGCTCACAATCCTACCAGAGGCGTTCTCCCTCCTCTCCCATCTCTTTCTTTCTGGATATGAGCGGATGGATGGGCTGGAGGATTTCAAATGACAGATTGTCATCATGCAGAGCTGCACCAGTGTCTTTTTTACGCCCTATACTACTACTGCCTTTTTTTATTCCTACTAGCTTACTTTTCTATCTTTCTCATGCCTTTTTGCTCTTTTTTCTAACTCTCTCTATTTAAAGTCGACTTGTCGCTAACGACACAACCTCGCCACACCATTGTACTATACCCCCCTTTATCCTCTTCCCTCCCGCTCTTTTTGTTTTCTGACATAATACAAATATATATCCACGTTTTTCTCATCTATATAATGACTCTTTTTATTTATTTTTTTGCCTTTGTTGTTTCGAGATATTGAAAATATGGCCGTTGTATGCCTTTGCCTGTTTGCCGTTAATGACTTTTCTTCTTCCGTTCCGTCCTTTCCTGGCGAACCACCAGCCAAGTATGACTACACGGTGTTTTGTGCTCTCAACTTGTGTTTGTGTGTGTGTGTGTGTGTTTGTAGTTGTCCCTCCTTTTTTTCGTGAAGATTTTTTCAATCTCCGGTTTTCATTTCTCTTTCTTTTCGATAGGAAGAGAGGGAGAGAGGCCGTTGGGCCACGTGAACTTCGGCCTCATTCTCCATCTACGCCATTATTCTTCCTTGTCAAGGGACTTTATCTGTGTGTATCTTTCTTTAAAATCCAAATACATATACAAAGGGTAGATTTGTTCCTTGCATTTCCTTATCCTCGTTGTTGACAGTAGCATGCATGGCAAAAAAAAGTGCCAGTCACCACGCTGGACCAATAACTTTTAGGTCGACTGCACCAAGATCCCTGGCGCTCTCAAAATCTAAACCAGCAGCACACACAGACACCCTCTCAATGATGTTGTTGTCGCTGTTTATACAAGCTATTGGCACGTACCTACTAGTAGCTCTCGTAGTTGGTCTCAACTTCGTTGTCGATATACCCCTTGTCGTTTTTTTTGCCGTCACTGTCGCTATCGCTATCATTCCTATTTTTTGCCCAACATCGTTGTTGTCATCTTCATCATCGTCGTTGTAATTGGTCCTAGCTGCAGCAGTAACTGTCATCAGCACCGCGCTGAAGCTCACACATTGGATCCAAACCTGCTATCTTTATCAAGGTCGCCAACCTTCCCCACACACACAGGATCTTCCAAGATTAAAACCCTAGGCTCTACGCACAGGAAAAGACACGCACCCTCTGCAATTAACACCACCACCAACCAATCTTAATACCAATTGAGATTCGCCAAATTCGAAACTGCGCTATCGTTCGAACCCCGTCACAAACTTCAGAAGGACCATTCCGGTTCCAAGAGACGTTATCGACGCTTACAAAGAATGCTCCAAGAGTAAAAGTGAATACATGTGCTTTTAGTGACATGTTGTTGGAAGTGTTGTTGTTGTTGCTGTGTTGAGCTGTGAGAGGTAAAGACATACTATGGCGAGGCTAATATGTTTGATTAAGGAGTCGACTGAATCTGACGAAGATTGAGGAATGAGTAGTGAAGGAGTAGAAGGAATAATATAAAAGGAAGATGGGGAATGGGGTTGGTGTTGAATCAGCGTATAATGAAGGAAGGGTACTGAAGATGGCTGGCGCGTAAAAAAGGCAAAGAAGATAGAGGGAGGGCTGGTAGAGAAGCAAATCCTCGTTGTTTGTTTTTTCAATAAGGCACTGATTGCATCCACTATCTCCTTTTTTTTTTCTCCCCGTTCTCCCGTCCTCTCGATCCCCACGTTACACGGAATAGACGTGTGGGGGGCTGGTTTTTTTTTTTTTTTTTTTTTTTTTTTTTTTTTTTTGCATAGGTCCAAGTAAAAAAGTAAAACTATTGCCCCCTGGCTGGGAATTAAATATAAGGCGGTTTACGAGAGAATAAGTTATTTTGTATGCCATCATGTACCGCTGCTTTTGTTTGTTCGATTCATTTTCAAGACAGTTGATCAAACACGGCTCCTAATATTTTGATCAGTGATTACTGTATAGTCTTCGCCATCACTTGCGCCTCTTTTTGGATGGTTGTCCCCACCTTACCAGGTGTCTTGTGGACAAAACAAAGGCTTTAATGTCGAACGCGTTGTGCACTTACAAAAATGAAAGAAATGCTCGATTCACGTTCAGCAGTGATATGATCGAAACGAGGGATTCATAACCACCATGTCGAGTCGCGCCTAGGAAGAGAAATGTTAATATCCTGGCGCTGACACCCAGCCATACCTAAGAACATAAGTGAAAAAACGTGTATACAAGTCGACAATGAAGATAGGTGTCAACGCCAAGAGACAAAGATTTTGCGATACCATCTGCTGGCAGCGTCAACGGACGCAAAAAAAAAAAAAAAAAGAGGCCAACGCCACGATAACGATAACCGCATCTTCATACAGGCATTCCTTTACCACGAAACGCGGGACAAAAAAGAGCAAAAGATAGCGTCAACAGCAGGATTTGAACCTGCGCGGGAGAACCCATGTGATTTCTAGTCACACGCCTTAACCGCTCGGCCATATTGACTCATATTGCTTGATGGATGTCTTTCTAATTTTACTTATTTATACATAAGCTCTAAGTTTAATACGCGTTAACACGTGACCCCAAACTGGTGGTGTTTTTTTTTTTTTTTTTTTTTTTTTTTTTTTTTTTTTTTTTTTTTTTTTGTTCTGCCCAGGAAGCGGTTCAGGAGCACGTACGCTGGTATTTGGGCGGTACTCCGGCAGATTATGGAAACTCGGCCAGGCGGGGTTGAGGTGGAGTGGATAAAGGGACATAGCAATGTACATGGGAATGAGCTTGCAGACCAGGCGGCAAAGGAGGCTGCACAGAGCGACACAGTACCCGTAGTGGTGGATCTGGCGCAACAGACGGACATTAGGAACTTTACATATTGTTACGGTGGGCTTGTGGAGATTGATCTTCGGCAGCTGCTCAAACAACAAACGACAATTCGGCACCATCAGGCCTGGACAGCACAGAGGCGAGTCAAGAGGGCGATCCCAGACATCGAGGACGTGGAGTGGCGATCGACCCTGGCCCATGTTCATGATAGGCGAGCCGTCTTTACATTCTACAGCAACAGCAAGGACTCTCACCAACGCACACATCACATCAAGAAGCTGCATGGCATGTTGCCCAGTTTGAACTCTATGCAAGCGCGCAAACCGGACCTTTATTCGACCTGCCTGTGCCGGCGATGCGAGCTTGAGGAGGAGGACAACAAAAATGTCTGAAATTGTCCCCTTGCTGCAGAAACCACCACTACGATCTGGAAGGAGGCCATGGATAGGATTGGTGGGTGGGGTGTACAGGCAACAAACAGCTACAACGCCGCCAGGAAGCGTGAATATGATCGTGCAATTGCCCACGGACGCCAGATGCCAAGGCCGGTTCCCATACACTGGCAGTCGCCCTCGGATGCGGAACATGTTCAAGGATTCTCTTCTATCGGTGGAGCTCGAGCCGTGCACAGCGGTAGTTCTGCTCCCGATCGTGATGAGAATCCCAAGTGGAGTGTCTCGGACCTCCTCCGCGGTATCACCCCCAAGAGTATGTTAACTGAATGGTCCGCGGTTTTCCGGACCCCACAGTCCATTGCCAAGACAGTTTTGCATAGGTTTGTTGGCTACCTGGAGGCGCAGGCTTCGGAGTTGATATGGAAGCCTCGGTGCTCCGCGACGATCGCGTGGGAGCAGACACAAGGCATCTCCGTCAAGAACAAGACCTCCAAGTACACAGGTCCCCGAGGTGACTGGAGTCAGGGATACGGCTACATCACACAGGATGGTTTTTGCCCATGTGGCGCTTCGCTAGCCACACATGAGGATGGGCGCTGCCCTGGAGCGTCCATGGATCCACGCGCGGCCGATGAGCGGTTGCTGGATAGTTTGTTGGGAAGGAGGAGATTGTCATTAATGGAGAGGATGGGAAGAATTCCTTTCATTCGTGTTTAGTTTTATTTTCTTCTATTGAAGCTGTGAGGAGCAGCGGCAATTGTTGTGCAGAGCCAGGTTGTGGACCGGACTGCGACTGGTGGATGGCTCTTGGAAGAGTTTGGTATGTAGCTCCTTTCACTGTCGAATGCCTTCCTTGGGCTTTTCACTGGAGAAATAAAATTGCGTACGAAAAAAAATTCTGTCTCGTTTTTTGTACAGGTTTGCTTGGAAGAAGGATGGATGGTTGGAAGGAAAGCAGAGAGGAATGGTTTGTGTACAACTAGCGTGCTCTTTTATTCTTGTCTCTCAGTTATATACCCTTCTCAATTGAAGACAGAGATACTTGGTTGACAAAGTCATCGAGAAAAAGAGGTCAACTGAGGCTCAAACGACAACATTCTGAGAAAGCTGGACTCAGGTTCCATTTTTTTTAACGGTAGGAAGGCGCGAAAGTGAGGGACCACATAAATGAGAAGAGTTGCTTGTGGATGATGGATAAACATAAGTACGAGAAAAGAAGAACAGGTAGCAAAGACAAAAACAAACAATGGCAAGTAGCCTAGTGTCATGAACGAGGCAAGAAAAAACGTGTATTTTTAAACCTTTATGAACCTCACATTAGACGAGGAGGGCACGTGGTAAAAATGAAAATACTCATACACCTGCAAACTCAATAAACGTACAACAACAAGAACGAGAGCGTAGTTGCGATCTTGTAGATTGTACAAGTTACTTCTCCTGCGGAGAGTTACAAAAAAATGAACTCTCGGCGAGTACTTTTTTTTTTGCATTTTTGCATTTTTTAGAAAAAAGTAATTTGTAACAGGAATGAGGCCCTCCCCTTTTCTTTTGATGTCTTCGCCAACAGTTAAAACCGTGCTGGCAACAAATGTATGGACGTGTAAATAGGAAGATTGATAACCACCTCACCCCCTCTTTAAATCAATTGAACAGTCGATCATATCTCTTCGTTCACCCTTCAAAAATAATAAAAAAAAGTCACTGTCTCTCTATCCCTGTCACTTTTCCACCTTTGACACCCAGTTCCCCATCTTTGCTCACCTTCCTTATACAGACAGCAATAAATACAAGAGACGGCGAAGACAAATTTTTTCCTTTACTTAAATTCTTCTCGTCTGTTTCCATCTTTTTTCAATATCGATAACAAGGTAAATAGACAACATTCGTCAATGGTCTCGCCATCGATTCCAACAAGTGCCGTTATATTGCGATACTAAACAGACTATCCTTGATCTTTACCATTATGCTAGTCAAACCTGTCATCCAGGAAAGTTCTTTGCATCCTTCTCGCCTAATTTCTTCAAGATATCTATCGGCATTCAGTGATGAGTATACATAACATCCGTGGATTTATTATATAGTTTGTCAAAATGTGAGCACTAGCTCAAGAGCTAATTACTGTGACCCAATTAGGACAATATATTATTATTCCAAATGCAAGTTGCCGTTGAGGAGCGAGTGCAGAGGTTGAAGAGTCTGTGCCTGGACGCCCCAGACCCTGTGATTTACATTGAACCGTTCGGTTATGACCAACCACTCGGCGCCATCCAATCACACAATAACACCGGTTTGGACGCATCGCACCCTCTAGCGAGAACCTTGATGGCGATGGCGCAAGAGTTCCTGGAGAGCGACAAACAAGTGCTGCTGATCGTGGGCGATCCTAGTTCAGGGAAGACCGTCTTTGTCAGGCAGCTGGAACGCGAACTGTGGGGTGAATACACCGGCTCCGACGACCCGATCCCAATCCTCGTCAATCTACCAGAGTTCGGCAACACAGCCACCGATGTTCTTGGACAAGTGCTCAAGAGCAAAGGCTTTCACTCTGAACACACCCAGCTCCTAAGGCGCAACAAGCGCCAGTTCATCCTGATCTGCGATGGATACGACGAGGCACAAGTTCAAGGAAACATATACAACCAGAACAGATTCAACAGAGATGGACAGTGGATCGTCAAGCTGATCATCGTCTGCAGAAGCGACAAAATCGGACGTGATTCTGATAGTCGCTTTCAACTAGAAGTGGACAACCGATACAGCCCCAAGAAACTGGATCAATTTCAAAGGGTTGCCATAGCTTCCTTCACGCTTCGACAGATCAGAGGATACATCGAGAGATATGTGGAAAAACAGCTTCAGGTGGTGGTGCAACAGTCGTTTGGAGTCGGCCAGGACGTTGTACAACATCGCCCATCGGAGGTCCCGCTGACTTCGGAGAGCAGTCGTGTTTGGAACGTTCAGCATTACATGGAGAGGTTGGCCGATATCCCCAATTTGATGGAGCTGGTCAAGAACCCATATATCCTTTCTTTCATTATGGAACTACTGCCGTACGTCATACGGTCACCACAAGATGTTTCACAATCTAGAATCTCCTTTGATGCACTATACAAGCACCTATTCGATCATTGAATGAGCGTCGGTAAGCAACGTTTACATAGGAAAACGATGAGCTCCACTGAGCAGCAGACGCTCGGTAGGTTGACGGAGTACGGGTTCAGGACGGCTTGCATGGAGTACCTAAAGAATCTTGTGGTCGAAATCTTCACGAAACAAGGAGGCGGTCCCGTTGTCGAATACTCATACCTGCGTCACAAGAACACGAGCCCATGGAAGGCCAAGTTTTTTGGTCCAGATCCAGAGACGAGGCTTTTGCAGGAGTCGGTTCCCTTGATTAATTCAGGGAGCTTTTACCGATTCGCCCACCCTTCGCTGTTGCAGTATCTCTACTCGCTGGCTGTGTTTGATCCTAACGGGTGTGATGATGGCGATTCTGGCGACTATGGTAATTCTGGCAACGGTAACCCTACTGGCGGGTGTATTTTAAGCAGCTCCAATTTGGAGGACTTAAAGAGAGACAAGCAAGGACTTGTTTCGACATCGAGTCCCGGCTCACTGAAGGAGAGAGGACAGGCGCTGGAGAGAGAACAGACGCTGGGAAAGGGCAGGCATTGGAGGAAGGACACAAGCTGGGAGTTGTCAACACTGCAGATCGCCTGATGGCCATCCAGTTTCTCGCCGACCGAGTGCAGAGTAACCAGGTTTTCAAGGAGCAGTTAGTGGAGACGGTGCGAGAATCAAGGAACAGCGATGGCGTCGACCAAACATTGTCAGCAAACGCGATGACTATCCTGGTTCGCTCCGGCATGCGATTCAACAGTACCGATCTGCAAGGCATCAAAATCAGGGGTGCCAACTTGACCGGAGGAGAATTCGACTAGGTCGACCTGCGGGATGCGGATTTTACGGGCACCATTCTCGATAAATATTGGTTGCGCCAGGCAGAACTTCAAGGAGCCAAGTTGGGAGGAGCCCAGTTCGGAGAGAAGCCTTTGAGCTTGCATCACATGCCGAATGTTACTGCATATTCCTCAGACGGCACATTGAAAGCCGTTGGATTCACCACCGGAGCCATTACAGTCTTTGACGACATCACTTGGAGCACCACATGTTCTATTCAAAATTCCAAGAAGAGTATCACGGCTCTGACGTTTTCACCGATGGGTGGTTAGTTGGCTTTCGGTAACTGGACCGGGATTCTCGGGACATGGAATTACACAAGCCATACCTTGACAGCATTTTCCGGCGGACATGATGACTGCATCAACGATCTCGTATACTCTCCCGAAGGAAGCCGTATTGCCACAGCTGATCAAGAAGGAAGCGTCAGGGTATGGGATGCGGTCACGGGCGAATATATCTGGGCCATCGGAGCGCATGATGAAGGGGTTTTAAGCGTCGCGTTTTCACCTGACGACAAGCAGATTGTGTCTGGCGGTTTCGACAACGTCCTCCGACTTTTAAACTCGAATACAGGCGGTCTGCTCTCGATCCTGGAGGGATACGACGGCGCCATACCCAAAGTTCCGTTCTCACCTGACGGACGCCAAATTGCAACCTCGAGCTTCGATACGACTGTACGGACTTGGTTCGCATCGACAGAATCATGGGGTCTGGATACAATTTTCCGCGGACATTCCGAACTGTCGGTACCAATAATGTTGTTCACATCTGGCGAGTGATTCCAGAAGAAGGAGACGGTGAGGTTGAAGTTCGACTGAACTGGAGGTCGGAAGGTGGAGACTTTTGTGTGTCGGGCGCAAAAGTCGACAGTAGTACCGCTTTGAGTCTTTCTGATAGGACTTTGTTGCAGCAGCGAGGCGCTATTCTTCTGGAATAGTTCTTTTTTTTTGTTTGGTCTGAGACGAATAAAGGCGTTGAGTATATCTGATTGTATCTGTAAATTGTTGTCTTTAGTAATAGATGTTAAAGAAGAGATTATAATTTTTTTTTGGCCTGGCGTTCTTTTTTGTTCTCACGTAAAAATATGTGCGAAGACAAGGAAGCTACTAGTGTAAAGAGAGAAAGAATAGAAAGGACTTGCCTGTGAAAGAGAGAAAGAGGAATGCAACAACATATAGCGAGGTAGAGGAGAGAAGTAAGAGATATGGTAGCTGGTGGATGGAGGTTGGGCATGACTGAAGCCTTTGATGATTGGATGGAGTAGAGAAGGACATTGAATTTGTTATTTCCTCCTTGAAATGTGACTGCTTGCACGAATGTGTAAGTGCTGTCTTTGCTCTCTCTTCGCCTTCACGCATTCATTTCTTAAAACCTTCATTCCCATGACAAAATCGCGCCGTCCCCAAGAGGGGGACCCACCCACTCCCCCGCCTCCCTCCTATGCCTCTAAGGCTGCCAACACCAACAGCATTACCTCTCCTAAACTCATCTCGGTGTTCAACGATCCCACTGACGGTCACCTTGCCAAGATTGCCCCCCAACACAAGGGTGCCCGCGTGGAACTCGTCAACCCGAAGGCGATTGCGTACATGGCTCCCAGCACCACTCCCGTTGGGGACTTTCTAGATGCGGTATTCACAACCCACAAGACGCTTATTGAAGCTTCCAAGCTTACCATGCCCATCATCAGCATCAACGCCTTCAATTGCCCCGACAAACAGCGACGAATTGAGGTGGTCTACCATGAGCGCCTGGATGCCGCCACCCTCTCCACAAAGCCCATCACCTTCAAAGGCATCCCCCACCACCCTCTTTCATCCAACATGGACTATATCATCACCAAACTCATATTTTCTAACTATCAGTTCCAGTCCTCTCAAGATACGGGCGACCTACTCTATCAAAGAGTGATCGACTTTATCCAGACCAAGAAGAAGATGGGCAAGGTTATCAGGATTGAGATCCCTACCTTTCCTTCTTCAAAGGCGATTTTTGCACCCACCCACCTATTTTATGTCTACGTTAAGGGCGTCTACACCCCTGAAGATGTCTCGATGGAGCGCACGCTTATGATCCCTCACCACCAGAAGGCACCGGTCAGGATTCAATGGGCGGGCAGTTCCCCCTTCTGTAACTATTGCAGACAGGACGGTCACATCCTCAACCGCTGCCCCAGCAGACTATCTTTGATCTGCTACAAGTGCAAGGCAGCAGGCCACATCACATATCAATGTAGTAGGTTCTCTGAAAGAGATAACAAGGCCAGCAAAGGTAAGGAGCCTGTGAGAGACCTTTCGGCTGACAAATCTTCTTCCTCTTCCAACCCTTCTGTTCCCCTTCCTCCTTCATCTTCTTCTCCTCAGAGTACTGCTCCCGAGGCAACTTCCCTGTCATCTGAGGACTCTGAAGTTGTCCCGGAGACTATTCCTTCATCCCCTGTCCCAAACACTCCCTCTGGTATGGACGTTGACCAGGTCCCCACACCATCTTTTAACTTTACCCCTGAGATCACAAACTTAAAATTCACACCAACTCCAACTGCCCCATCCCATTCAACCCCCTCGCCTCCCTCTTCCACGAATGAGGAGTTGCCACCTGTCACAGCCTCACAGGCTGCTGCGATTGCCGCTCTCGATGTCGACGTCGCCAGTGCACAGACACCAAATAAGCCCAATAAACGACAGGTTGACGAAATGTCCACCTCTTCGGCGCAGTCAGTCCGTTCGGCTCGTTCGGCCTTTTCTATAAGATCGACTCGATCAACTAAATCGCTGAAGGGTAGAAGAGCCCATTCCGTTCATTCTAGAAAAAATCCTAACAGCGAGTATCCCGACGACCACTCATCCGTTTACACATCTTCTCCTACCCTTTCCCAAGTCTATGACGTTTCACCTCACCCCTCCCAAAATGGCTTGCTCACTTCGATGAAGAAGGTGGTATCTCAAGCATTGGGAACCTCACCAAAGAATACTGACAAGCGTCGCTCCCCCCGTACTCAACATTAATGCGGATAGCGACACTGAATGTGCGAGGCATGCGCAAGCAGCACCTCCAAAGGACTATTGGCCCCAACAACCAGTCAAACTTTTACACCTGGCTTCGACAAACTGACAATAGCATTCTGGCCCTGCAAAAACTGGGATTTGACTCCCCAGGACCGAACACCCACCAGCAACAAATACTTAACCAAATTTTCAATTGCAATGATGCAGTGTGGACAAGGCACTGTGCACTCCTCATTCGTGATCCCTCCTTCTCTATCACTTCTTCCTCCACCTCCCTTGATGGTAGAGTCATAACTGCCAGCATTAAGTCATCCTCCCTATCTTTTGAAGCCACCTTTTGTGTCATGTATGCGGACGCTAACCCTACTGACAGAAAACAGTTTTTCCTCGACTGCCTTTCACTTCCTTTCTTCCTCTCCCCTCCTCGACACGCTTTCCTTCTTGGTGATCTCAATTACCAGCACCATCACTCCAGACCACACCCAGAGTTCCAAGACTGGGTTAATTCTCATCTAGTAGACTGCATCACGCCCCCCCATACTATTCCCAATACCACCTTTACCCACACCGGGAATAAAACCCGAACCACCATCGACTATATCTTTTCTTCCTTTTCTCTCCTCTCACAGGTCTCCAAACCAGAGCAACTTTGTTCTTCTCCTTTTTCAGACCATGATATGCTGATACTGACCCTGACTCCTAGCACTGTACCACAGATGGGCCGGGGACTATGGCGTATGAATGCGCGATTGCTCGACAGCGCCAACTTCCGGGATGAACTGGATGGTTTTCTTTCGACCCTTGCTGATCCCCTCCCTCTCGAGAACCACCAACAACATTGGGACAGGATTAAGGACAACATCAAACGTTTCTGCATCAAAACCTCTATCTCCAAACGAAGGGATCGACAGTCCGCCATTCAGGAACTCAACAACACACGCCAAACTCTCCTAGCTGACTTTGCCCGTGCCTCTGGAGCGACAAAGGCTACCCTGGCGCAGGAACTCGAGGCGCTGGAAATCTTTCTTCAACATCAGACAACGGAGGAACTAGATACGTATGCATTACGATCGGGCACCACCTGGCGAGAGAAAGGCGAGGCCAGTACAAGATACTTTTTCAGAGCTATTGCCCAGCGATTCAAAAAGAGACTCGTCCCAGCCCTTCACAATCCCACAACAAACGACCTTACTACGACGGCGGAAGAACGACTACAAGTGGCAGCTGATTTTTATTCTCATCTCTATACCCCGACCAGTCAGATGAACACGCCACTCAGCTACTTCTAGACTCCCTCCCTCCAACAGCTACACTCACAGACATCGACAAAGTTGGACTTACTCTGAGGATCAGCGACCAGGAGCTAGAGGAGGCGATAGGCATGGCCCCTCACTCCAAGGCACCAGGTCGAGACGGACTTCCTTTCGAGCTATACCGACATATCATCAACATCCCCTGGATTCGCATACTTCTCCTTGCGGTATTGAATGAGGCACTACTGGATTCGACCTTTCCTCTTTCCTGGCAGGAAACTGTTATGATCCTACTCTACAAAAAGGGAGACGCGTCTCGTCTCTCGAACTGGCGCCCCCTATCCCTTATCAACTCGGACGCTAAGATATTCACCAAGATTCTCACTCTCCGGATTCAACCATACATGAGGACTTTGACGGGTCCGTACCAGACGGGATTCACGGCTGGACGGCACATTGCAGACAATGGACTGGTGCTCAACAACTTACGAGATTATTGCAGGGCAAGGAAGCTGAAACATGTCGGAATCCTTTTGGATCAGGAGAAAGCATACGACAGAGTTCATCCGACTTATCTGGAGGCGGTGCTGAAGAAGTTTGGGTTCCCTCACCCAATCGTCAGAAGCATCACAATGCTTTTCTTTTCCACTAGGATCTCCCTCAACATTAACGGCTTTCTTTCAGACCCCTTCACACAATCCAGAGGTCTTCGACAAGGAGACCCCCTGTCACCACTTCTTTTCAACCTCGCCTTTGAGCCGCTTCTGGCATACATCCAGTCATCTCCAGAGGTCCAGGGAATCACGATCCCAGCACGACAGCAATCGGTGAAGCACGGGGCTTATGCCGACGATTTACTGGCATTAGTCTCCTCGGTGGCGGAATGGGAGGCCCTCGATGACGCGCTTACCCTCTACGGTCGGGCCTCGAATGCCAAAGTCAACCTTAACAAAACCATTGCATTCCCTATGTCTCGCTCGGCCGACCCGCAACTCAAGGGTCATCTAATGGCCCTTGATATCCAATGGCATGACTCCACCTCCCAGGATGCGCTGACCTACTTGGGTTTCCCGATCTTCTTTGGCAAGGATCAGGAGAAGACATTCTGGGACAAGATCTACGCCAAAATCAAAGCAGGTCTCGACATACACTCTTCTCGCACCCTATCAGTCCTGGGCAGGGCCACCATTGTCAACGCCCTCATTCTATCACGCCTTTGGCACCTCGCGTGGGTGGTTCCTTTTCCCACTCAGTTCCTATCCAGAGTTCGACAGACTGTCACTGCGTTTGTCTGCAACTTCAAGCCAGCAGCGGCATGGAGTACTATCACCTCTCCACGTCACAAGGGCGGACTAGGTGTAATTGACCCTGCCACCCAGTTCCAGGTCTTCCAGCTCAAACATCTCCGTAATGCGGTTTCCTCCACGGCGTCCTGGGGAAAGGATATTGCTCTGGATATCATTCAATGGCGGACTAATTCGGCGCATCGCCTCGCCTTTGTTGTTGCACCGGAAGATATCCCATACCGCTCTATGCTAGCCGGATTCCCCAGTCTCTAGCGTATGGTGGTTGCAGCCACCAAACTGCCCTCCCTCAAGGCATCTATTACCAAAGCCAGTCCCCCAGATTCATCCACCTTTGCGGCTTCCCCAGTCGAATGGTGGTTTCCGTCCGCTGATAACACCGTTCCCCCACTTAAAACTCGAATCGGTGATTTGTTCTTGTTGATCATGGACAAGAGCAACAAGTATCGAGTGACTAATAAGCCTGAGCTGACAAGCAAACTGAAGCAGGAACGGGAAAGTCTGGTCTCCCAACTCGTCCAATCAAAAATCAGGAGTATGTCGCAGGCCTATCTTACTGTGATACAGGACCCGCCGGCGGGACTGGTAGGCGACCGGATCCAACAACGAGTACTGTCCATAGTACTCTATGGAGCCGGCAAGAGCATTGTGACTTTTGGCGCTGCTACCACCAAACAACTACGGCACTTCCTATCCTCCTCCCCGCTACCAGGGACAGACCCGTCCCCCACTGTATCAACGTCCCGCTCTGAGGAAGGATCTGCATCCCAATGGCGCAAGTTCTGGCGTGCAAAGATTCCTCACAGAGCCCGCACAATATGGTGGCGATACAAGCGAGACATTCTTCCATGTGGCACACTCCGTGCTCACCGCTGGAATCAAGACCCAAAGTGCGAAATGCGGGGATGTAGAGAGCAGAGAGCAGACAAGAATCACTACGTCTTTCAGTGCTCTGCCAAATATCTGGCATGGCAGTCCACGCTGAAGGAATATACCGACAAGCCCCTCTGGTCGGACGAGGATTTACACTCGCTCCTCTCTTTCACGCCTCCTGAGTTCTCCATCAAACCCGAGTACAACATCTCCGCTCCTCAACTCTTAGCATGTTGCCTGATTGGGTCCACACAGCCAACATCACCCTCTTTTTGCATGATCAGACCCAGTCTTGGGACGATATCTCCAAAAACATCAAAAAAGAAATACACAAAACTATTGCACAAAATAATCATATTGTCTACGGACACAAGCCACTAATAAAAAGACTAAAAATCTTTAAAAATAAAAAAAAAAAAAAAAAAAAAATCTTCGCCTTCACTGTCACCTTTCTTTCTCCCCTTCACTTTTCAAACAGACAAACACATACACTCACTCACTCTCATCTTTCCCTTCCTTCTTTGTCACACTTTCTTTGCTCTCTCCTTACCTTCTTGTGCTCATTCAAGTTCGTAATTGGCTCATTCTGCATCCCTCTCCCCTCCTCTCTTCTTCATCCATTTATCCCACAAACAAACAAAAACTCATTCATTTCCCTTCCTTTTTCTCGTAAGTGAAATTCATTTACCTTTCTTACTCACAACAACAACAACAACAAACAGCCAACACAGCCTCCCTCCTCTTTCTACTCTTTCCCCCTCTTCTATCTTTAGCTAGACATACTCACTTCTCTTCCCTCACGCCTTTGCTGCATCCACTCTCTTCGAGCCTCGCCATTCTTGTTTGTGTGTGTCTTTACTCAACCACACCTACCCACGGTGGTCCAACTCCTCTTTTTGAATCAGCAAACCACCCTCTACTCTTTTTTAGCGTGTCCACCACCAAGCACTCCTTCTTGGCTCGTCTCTCCTACTCTGTACCTCTCGCTTGCTGTACATCCTCTAAGTAGTTTCAGTCACCATCTGACCAGCCAAAGGCACAAAAGAACCGCATAGCAGCCCTACCCGCTCAGCCTTCCTGTTATCAAGCAGTCCACCTTTCTTGAACACCTACCTTCAACAATACACCAACACTCTGCAAGCACATATCAACAACACCATGGCCTTCCTCACCGGCATCAAGAACTTCACCACCATAGCCGCTGGCCTTCTCAGACGCAAGACTGTCAACGCCTCAAATGCCGCCTGCACGACGACCGCCATCAACCCTAATATTCATTTCAAGTTCCTCTCAAATGGGACGGGCGCGGCCTCCGAGACAATATCTTAGATATGTTTTGGGATGCAGAGCTGTCGAGGGCACAACTCGATCCCGATACACTTGCCAAACTAGCCTCCAACATGGCCGCCCAACGCTCCCGCCTCAACCGTGTTGCCCGTACCAAGATCGTCAAGGACAGCCACCACTGCCCCAAGCAGGTCAATACCAGCGATACCCGCACCTCCTTCGCGCAGATTAAGGACCAAGTCAGACACGTCAACTCGACCCACGACAAAATTCAAGCTTGGCTGACGTCGAACTCTGATGCGGGCAATGAGTACCTTAAGGCTCTCGCCAAGGGTGAAGTCGGCCTCCTCTACAACACACAGATGGATTTTTCCTCGCAGTGAACGTCGTGAATGACCTCTTGGACAGCACCACCACCCAGTCAGGCACCGAGTGCATCGGCAATTCTAACGACTCAACTACAAGGAGGCCAGCGCCATCAACCCCACCGACGATACCTGCTCCATCAGCCTTATTGACGACCGTAGCCGACGACCCCTACCTTTAACTGTGATGACGAGCACGATATGTGGGGAAACTTCATTACCCCACCCGGCTCGATTCTTCTTTCCGATCGCGATGCTGCCTACGAATCTGCCGAGTCAGTCTTGGAATCGACCTCAACAGTAAATTTCACTATTGTCGGACGTACTATTCCTGAGTTCAAGGTTGCCGACCTGTAGATCTCCTTATTGGACGGCTGTCTTAAATAACAGTAATCATCGTCACCACTTAATGTCATTGTCGGGTACCGGCAGAAATCCATTATTTTCTTCTATTTTTTTTGTAAGGCGACCCTTTCATTCATATCAACCCCCACATGCAGTAGCATCAGCAACAAAAACAACAACTCAGCGTAACCGAAAGATATGGTTACAGCCGCAAGCACCGCCGTACTACATTCTTCATAATCAGTTATTTCTTCTCAACAGCTTCACCATTATCACTTTTTACAACACTCAGCATCGTCTTTCATTTGCCTTTGGCCAACAAAACATAACTTGCAGCAGTAGCAGAAATAATAGCAACAACACTATCAACATCCCTTCTCAGCCTTCAAACTTGTATCAGCAATAGCATCATAACCTCCAATCCTTGTATCAACAACAACATCCTTATGTGCATATTCACCTCATTTCATTCATTCCCTTCAGTGGACCCCTAATTTTGAATAAAATATACAAAAAAATGTGAAAAATGAAAAGCGATCGTCCTTTGGATGGCATTGTACTTTGCATGTGTGATCAGGCTCAAATTATTTTCTTGCTATGGTACATCGATGTTCATACACCGATAGAGAAGGGCTTCGCCCTTGGGATTGAAAAAAAGGGGGAAGTGTTTCACCTTTTGTGAAATCATCTCGGAAAAAAACAAGTGATGCTCCGTGTTACAAATCGCTTTCTGTTTTGAGGGAAAAAAAACATAACACATATAAAAAACAAAAGGAGGAAGACGTAGCGGGCTTAAAAGTGTATTGCTGCGAGGTGCTATTCAAATTTAAAGCCGACGTTGCATTGCAAGGCAGCAGGCCCAGCACCAAAGGGTCGTCCAAAGGGGATCATCTCATTCGACCTCATCTGATTAATTGACGATCCCGGCCACTCGGTCCGTCTCAAGCCTCCCAAGATCTGTAGGTTCGGAAATGTCCGATCTATCCACCGTACCTCTTCTGCGCCTAGACGGTGGTCCATGTTGTTCACTCTCAACTTTTGAAGCGCCTGAAGGCCTGAAAGGAGAGCTATACCACTGGCAAGGCTCATCTCGAGACAGTCGGATTGAAACCGTGGGTCGAAGTATACGGGTCCATTCTCGCCCCTGTCGTCGACGATTAGGCTGGAGACAAAACTGTCGTTCCCTAGGGTCAACTCGCGGAGACAGATAAGGGAGCCGAGTTGGGCGTAGACTTTTCGTTGGAGAGCCCGACTTTCTGCCATGGTCCCGCGGTGGAAGGGGGGTGTTGATGACCCTGTGGGAATAGGCTGGCCCATAAAATCGATTTGAATGTCTGGTCTGGGGATTCCTGTGATCTGGAGGTTTAGGATTGTGAGCCTTGTACATGACCAGGGGCAGCGGATACAGTCTGATGCCAGGAGTGAGGGGAGGGCGTAGGGGCGAAAGACGCGTAGAGATCGACCATGCTGGAAAATGGATTGGATGTCCTGACTCGAGATCCCAGCGCCACCGTCGAGAACCAGTTTTCGAAGTCCGTGTTTTGATGCTTTGATGAGTGCGCGTCCGCAGGCCGGACGGGGTTGTTGACCCGTCATGAGTGACAGGATATTCCACCCTTCCTGAATCCCGTTCCGTTTTCCGAGACTGGAGATGATCTGGGCCATCTCTGTATCGCGTCGTGGGTTGTTGTAGTTGAATCCGAGCGGGATGTTGCATTCTTGTCGCAGATGTGTCAACTCGGTTGTCCTCTGCAGCAAGACTTCAAGGATAACCTGGTAGGCAAAGATCCAAGATCGATAGTTCTTTAGCGTGATCAGATCGTCGTCAACAGATTCGAGGTTCTGACATCCTTGAAGGAATGTCAACAAGACCGCGGGGACAATCGTCAGATCTTTATCGGCATCGCAGCGGGTCGATAGGTTAAGTATTCGAAGTTTTGGATGTGACCTACTCCCCTCCACAGACTTGCCTAGTGTCGCAAAGTTGGGGTTGGTCTGCATGCCTCCGCAGAAAGAGACGCTCAGGGTCAAGATCTCAAGATCTGATGAAAGCGTCTCCAAGAACGTCCTAACAACGTTCGGCCTCAACACCTTATCATGCGCCAACGACAATTCCAACTCCCTCAGTCTCGGAAGACTTTCCGCAACAGCCAACAACAAGCGCTCCCCATCCCCATGCTGCAGCGTCGGCGACTGAATCGTCAAGAACTGCAAACAGGGATTCCTCTTCAACACCAGGACTAGAGAAACAACACTCTGTTCATACCAATACTGTGGCAAAAACGAAAACCTCGTCAAGTTGCACAGCGCGGGGATATCATGCAACAGCGCCAAGAAGTGCATATCTGGCGGTCGAGAGCGAATAGTCCGGATATGGTGACAGTATCGGTGGAGTGCTTGTTGGGTCGCGGGGGTTTTGAAGGTGGTAGCATGAGAATGACCCGAGATGTTGACCGTTTTCCAGAGGTGAGGAGTATATGCGAGACGGTATTCGGTATTGACGCGGACGAGGGGGGAGAGGTCGTGCTGGTGGAGATGCGAGGCGATGAGTGCTACCAACTCTGGGAGTAGGATGGAGGGCATGCTTTTGTTGATGAGGGAAGACGAATGAGTGAATGAGTGAAATGTGTAATGCAGAAGTGAAGGATGAAGATAATAAAAGTGGAAGTGTTCACTTTGATTTTGATTTTGAAATATCCTCTTCATAAAGCAACAGAAAGAGGGGAACGGGGTCGATCGCTCGGGCAGTGCTGCCATTTGATAGAGATAGCATGGCCCATGCACTGTCAATATGTTGACCTACTCTCTTGGAAATGAGTAAACAGACGACTTTACTCTTTGTTGTCACGCCTCTCTTGTCCCCTCGTGGGAAAATGAACAAAAAAAAATTCTGTTCCTTGTTCCTCTGGGGCCAGTTGTCATGCTCTCCTCCAACTCCGACACGTCAACACGAAACCCCACACTCTTTCACATTTTTCACAAGCAAAAACAAAGAAAAATATTTTTGATCAGGAAAGACTCTTTTTTTTTCAGCACATCCTGAAAAGATGTATTTCGACGCGACGACGCATTCCAATGTCTGATGATGGACGTTATCAGTAGAGAACAGAGAAGTAGAAACATCCGCTTATCTGCTTCTTGGTACGATCAATTGAACCATCACCCACTTTAAAGTTATCTGGAACTGTGCCCGCTTAGATGATTGATCATCGCATTTTTTTGTCTCTGCAAGAAAAAATTTGTGACTTGCTCTCACTTGTAATTAGTGCTACTTTTTGATAAAAACAACGAATACCACAACTCGCAACTTGACCATCACCAACCTCACATTCATAAAGGAATTAGGAATTCGCTAAGCATCGTCCGCATCGCCGCCACAGAAATTCATTCAGCAAGAAGATTCAAGAATTAGTTAACCCAACAATCACAACAACAAGAGCTAATCAGCATCACCCAATTCAACAAGAACACAAAAAGGACAGTTGTAATGGCACGCCCAACCTGTAACGACGAAGAAGAAACGAACAACAACGATCACGACCAGGAATCCTTCCTAGAATGGCCCCGCCTCTCCTCCCCCTCATTCTCATCCTCCCGCCCCGCGCCCCGATGGACAACAATCCTCGGCCCCTGTCAAGTCCTCGTCTTCCCAAACTTCCTCTCCCTTCCCGATACCCGAGCCCTCACTGACTACCTCCTCCAGGAGATGAAACTCCAAATCGACGATAAACTTGACCCATCAAAACCACGACCCGTCAAGATCCCTCGCCCGGGCTATGCGTTCCGGGACAATGACAGGATTCAATTTGATTCGCCGGAATTTGCGAGTATGGTATGGAATAAGTGTGGGTTACGCGATCGGTGGAGGGAGCTTTGGGAGCACCCCAAGTATGGGCTTGAGACTGTCCAGGGTCATAGTATCGTAGGTTTCATTTTTTATGTTTGTTTGTTGCAGCAGTAGGGACGATAGACAAAAAACAATCAAACAGCATTCTAATTACTATCCTCGCTATCTTTCTGTATTTACGTTCACGACAATTGCTCAACAACTCAAACCAACTCATTAATGACTGGACATGACAACCACAGACATCGGGAACAAGGAACAACAAAAGGGTCCGCCACGCTGTTGGCCTTAGCCGAAACATCAGGATGTATAGATACCAACAGGGCCAATCCTTCGGCGCACATTACGATGAATCCGTCATCGAAAAGGACGACTCAGGTAACGATGTCGTCTCGGAATACACCGTCTTGATCTACCTCAATGGAGAACGGGATCCAGACCTAATTGGTGGCGAGACCGTGTTTTACCCAAAAGGTAAAAAACCTATCCCGACTTCTGGCGTCACTGCACCTACACGGGGAGGTGGCAAGAAGGGAGGCGGAAACAAAGCTGCCGGCAATGGAAATGCAGCAGCATTAGGAGCACCAGGATCAGGAGCAGCAGGAGTAGGTGGAGAGTCAGGATTGAGTTATACGCTACCAAATGGCGGGGTTGCTGTTAAGCCTGAGAGGGGGTTGCTGTTGGTGCACAAGCATGGGGATGAGTGTATGTTGCATGAGGCGTTGATTGTCCAGCGTGGGTTCAAATATGTCCTGCGTACCGACGTTGTCTATGAGCCATAAATAAAAAAAAATATTTAGTCGACAAACGATTTTCCTGCACCATAGGCAAAGAAGATGCGAGGGCATTATTTTGACCGCGATTATTTTCAAAGGCAGAAAGATTGTAAAGACTAGATGCTACAGTGGAGAATGGAGTTGTGGAGCCAAGAGAAAATCACAAGCTGAAGAAAAGATGCAGGAAATAACATATAACAACGAGCTTTTATTATTTTTTTTTTAAAAAGAAATAAAAATCAAACGTTATGTCAATCTTTCAACCATCTAGTCACATCCTGAAAAGTGCGACAATGTGGAAAGATGAAGTCAAATTTCAGAAGCGGCCAATGCTCCTGCATCCACTCGGCTTCCTTCAGTCCCACCGTCACCTTGGCCTCGTCAGTCGCCGCCGAAACCGATCCGCTCAGCTTCCTCAACTTCGTCAAACCAACCAGATGATGAAGATATCCTGGTCGTCCAGTATTCTCATCGCCGATGCTGAGCATACCAGGAAACGTGTTGAACCTCATGAGCTTGGATAATGGACGCAGACCCTCTGGATCATAGAATGTAACTTCCAAGCAAAGCCCCTCGACTTGTGTAAGAGTTCCTATTTGACCATAGAGAGCTTCCAGCTTCTCAAACTGCTCTCTCTCCGCTGCAGAAAGTGTTATTGGGACCGGTCGGTTGTAGTAAGGTTCTACCCCAAGATGTCGATGAAGTGGCTCATCTGGAATGCCGATGGCAAGGTTGAGATCCCGAATTCTTGTACACTCCCATGGGAATTCGATCGCGTCCTCCAACTCGATACACAGTCCATGCCGTTCGCCCGGCCACCGAGTCTTCAACACTTCAAGGCCTCGGCATTCCACCAAAAGGACCTGGATCGCCTTGGAGTTGATATTATGACATTCACCTAAAGTCAACCTTTGCAATGTGATAGAATGCCTCCTGAAAAGTGCTGCTGCTTCCAGTTCAGGAACCGTGAATGAGCTCTCCTCACAGTAGAGGCACTTGACCTGCTGTGGGATAACAGATCCATAATCCGCAACATCAGCACACCGTCCGCATCATCCTTGCAGTAGCTCCGATAGGTCAGTTCGTTCAAGGCCGGGCAGGATTCGGCGATCGCAGCTGTAAGTCGGTCCGCATCCTTGGTCTCGTCAATGTTGGGCATTCCAAGCTCGCAAAGATTCGGACAATGTCGCAGCATGGATAAGATATCGGCTTCTGGAACAATCTCTTCCGACTCCTTGAGATCGAGAGTCGTCAAATGTTGCAATGGTCCCTGTCGCCGGGCTATTGTCGTCAGGCCCCACTCCTCATCCTCCTTCTCCCAAGAAAGGAGTTCCCCCGGCTCCTGTAGACAACACTCATCTGTAAATTCAAACGCATAGCCAGACATGTCCTCCTCACGAATCTCTAAACGTAAACTGGGCAATGACGGTGGGCAGCAGTAGAATATGGTGGGTGCTAACCTAACACGCGTCATTTCCTTCCATGTTAACATTAAAAGGGAGAGTTTCTGCAACCTGTCCAGATCAACCATCGACATGCTAAAAAGTCGAACATCCCGATCATCCTTGAGTGAAAGCCCGGAAATGACGATGTCTGTAAGGTGTGGGTTGAGGCGCAGAATCCAGCAGATATGGGTGGCGGTAGCTCTTGGGTCCTTGCTGCTGGGTAGATAGTAGGGACAAGACACGAACCCGTCAAAATAAGCGATATCAATTTCCAGCTTCGTTAGAAAAGTCACCGGTGGGATGGGCAGAACACAACAACTGAGCGGATCCGGTGGTGCAATCCAGAGTGGTCGTGAGGGGAAGTGCTGCTCCTGGCGCTGCTGCTGTCCGATTGCTGCTTGAGAAGCGAAATCCTGGAAGGCGAAAACGCAATTGGTGTAATAGACGATGTCGTTAAGTTTAAAAACGAGTTCTCGAATATGATGTACGTTGTTGGAGAGCGCAAGGGTCGAAGCGGCTGAGCGAAAGATCGAGTGGACTGGGCCAGGTTCCGAGTCGTCAAAGTCAGGGTCGTGGTTTCGATTCTGGTCGTAGGTGGCAAGAACGCTGTAGTAGTGTGCGGGCATGCAGAGCTCCCGCAATTGCTAGTTTGTCCGCATTAGTCTGGAGATTTCCTTGCGGTCGAGGTATATCGTCAGCATCGCGACCAGTTCGCAGATGTTAAAGAATCGTTGCGTTGCAGGCTCCATGCTGGTGCTATTGTTGCAATGCCGGTTCTTGGAATCCTTGGGTTGCCTTGAAGGTGATTGTGAGAGAAGGAAATAAGGTTTGTGTTTGTGTGGGTGACAAGAAATAGGAATTGTAAATCTGGAGGTGGCTTAGCTGCATTGGTCCTTTCACACTAATGCACCCTTGCTTAGCAACAAAAGAACACAAGCGCTCTTGGAAATTGTTTGAGAACACCCACGATCAACATCCACCCCCGACAGGAACCCAGGAACCGGCATTGCAACAATAGCACCACTATGGAGCCTGTGACAACAAGGTTTTTCAACATTAATGAGCTCGTCGCTTTGTTGACGAATCGCCTCGACCGTAATGAAATCTCTTGCCTGATGCAGACAGGTTGACACCTACACGAACTGTGCACCCCAGCACGCTATCGCAACGTCTCTGCCACCTTCCGTCCCGACAGAAGCAACATCTTTGGCTCAGATGAATCCGTCTTCGCACTAGCAAAACACGTCCATCTTGTGCGGGAACTCGATTTAGAGTTAGTTGATCTTGTCTACTACTTCAATTGCATAATCATCCACCAGGACCGCCTTGCACAATCAACGGGACAACCTTTCTCATGACCATTATGGCTCGCTCCGCATGATCCACATCTCTGCCCAGTGCTACCGATTCCGCCAATGACTCTCCTGACCATGATTGAAATCGATCTCAATCGCGCGTCAATCTACAAAACTGTCGAACCTTATCCTTAAAATCTCCCATGGTATCAAAATCCCAGAGCCATTTCTACTCAAGTCTGTTGGATACTCCAGCTCAGTTCTCACCTTCAGCAAATCACCCTCAAAAGATACATATTCAAGGACGACCGCGATATTTGCCTGCTCACCACGTCGATATTTGGTCTGGAAAAGTTGCAGGAACTCTCACTTTCATGGATACCGATCGAACACCCACTCACACTAACTCTGTTTTTCAGCTGCCCATCATCTTTGCAGGCCTTGGATATGGAATTATACGAGTATTATGATCAGGAGGGCGAATATGACGACGATTATGGCGATTTGGGATCAGAAGAGGTACAGTCATGGGAGAAGGGGGACGGGGAGTGTGGTCTGACATCAGCGCCTCGACGACAAGAGCCATTGATTCAGTTGAAAAGCCTCAATCTCAAGGCTGTGGAGGAGGATGTCTCAGTGGCTGATCTTCTGTCAATACTACAACATTGTCCGAACGTTAGCAACCTTGCGATGCCCAAAATGGACGAGATCACGGGTACAAGACAAGTTGCAGTTGCGATTGCTGGATCCTGTCCAGCATTGAGCGATATGAGCTACAGGGTTTTTTGCGAAGGTATGGCGAACGGTGAACTGACGCTCCAAATCATGGACTTGTTATCCCAACAACAATTCAAGGGTTACCGCGGTAATGAGGCGTCATTCGAGCTTCCCGAACTAGATGCAGTATCGCTTTTCAGGAGACATTCGAGCGCTTTGCAGAGCCTTTCTTTGGATGGTTGTCGGAACTTTGACTCCAAGGCGATTCAAGTCCTACTGACGGATTGCCAGGCTCTTGAGGTTCTGGAGATGCGTCTATCTGTCGATATGATTGGCGCATTACACTGGAGGATGCAATCGGAATCCCGTGGGTCGGTACACGGATGAAGCGGCCGAGACTTATTGTTGGCATCCCGAATGTACCACGGTACCGGTATCTCAGCTTTGAGCCCGACAACAGACAGGTACTGCCGGCGACACTCTCAGAAGGGGAGAAGGAGCAGTTTGAGCAACTGGAGGCGTTCTACAGACAAGTTGGAACATTGAAGGTTGTTGAGGTGTTAGACTTGGAAGCTGTTTTCCTAACTTCAGCAGGCCGAGCTTCACGGGATACATGCATCGAGCGCAACACATTTCCCTGCATGCTTAATATCACCGACGAAACAACTGGGCGTTCAGGATATCTGCACAACCTAGCCGGGTTGAAAAAGTTGCGTCATCTGCTTGGGTCGGTCTCCGCTGTCAATGGCTCCAATGCGGCGACGATAGGACAAAGGAAGCAGAGTGGATGGACGAGAATTGGCCGGCTCTACAATTAGCGACGTCCTTTCCACGGCATCCCTATGAAATCCCGGACGAGTTCAAGAGGCTAAAGGAGCAGCATGAAAAAAAAGGAGACCTTGTACTTCTATCCTATTTTATGACATGCTTTTAGTCTGCCTCCTATTAAATGACATGGTCTGCCTTAAGGCGATGATGTTGTTCTTTCTGGCTTGCAGACAACATCTCGTCGGTAAACACACTTGAACCCTCCAGTGGGCATATTGCGCTCGCTCAAGCTGACCCTAGGTTGAGTCCATAAATCGACCAAGCGACAGTGGTTAGGATTCAGGCGGTCAAGCAAGAAAGGAAGTCACAGGCTACGACTGCTCTTGCTTCAATTCCACCACCTCCTCCTCCCTCTCCTCTCTCGGTCTCACTATCAACTGGACAAGTTGACCAAGATGACTCCCTTGGATACAACACCACGACAATCAACTTTAAGTGGAGTTCAAAGAACCTTGGTAATCTAGGAGAGAGAGAGCGAGAGATTGAAAGGGTCTGTGGTGCATTTTGGAAGGAAACGAAGGAAGAAAAGAGTGGGAAGACTGGACAGATCATAATGAGACCTTCTCTACATAACAAAACAGTACATTCCTCATAGGAAAGAAACGAGAGGCAAGTCAGAATACTTACGATTTGGGGAGTGAGTGGACTGGCCACTGGTTATTGATGCAGTCAAGGAATAGCTTTTGTCCTGATAACCACACTACAAATCCAAGGAGAGGTGTCGATTCATTCCTGTTCGACTGCATAGGAAAGGACGACCAAATTTAGTCAGCGCGCTATTCAGTTGCAACTGTCTTTCTATTCCTACCCATTACGCGTATTGTCTTAAAGACGGAGACATAAGAGCGGTTCATTCAAGGCAAGGAGGAAGACAAGGGGAAATATTTAGAAGACTGCCTTTTTTCATCCCCCTCCCCTTCCTTCGCCACGATTGAAACGCGTCCCCGCCCCCGCGCTTGATTGATTGATTGGTTGAGGAAAATATTTTTATACCCCCTTCTAGAGATTGTTCGTCCTTGGCTTGTAGCCTTGAGCTCTTCTCATTTTCGTACCTCTCCTCTTCTTTCATTCTGCTGCTCCCAATGCAATGCATGGCAAATCATCCTCAGCATGAGCGACTGGCGACGATCCACCTCCATTTTTTTTTTTTTTTTTTTTTTCCAGTTTCTTGTTTGCCTTCTGATTGGTTTCCTGTTTTTTTACATTACACTTTTCATTCCTCTCTTTTCATTCGTTTATTCCCCTTCATCCCTTGGCTATTTTTGGCTTGTAAAACGCACATACTTTTCTTTCAACTTGTGAGGTACATCTACTTTTTCCATTCTTTCGTTAATCCCGTTATGCCTTCTTTCCCGTTCAACACAAAGATGATCCACATTTCTCCTTTTTCTGCGAAAATAGTCCTGGGTAAAAGCCGTTTGTGTCTGCTGTTTTTTTTTTCAGGAGGCATTGCGCCCCTAATTTCTTCGTCTAACGTTGTCTACGTTAATGTTCTTCTGCTCCAGTTCTTTTTTATTTTTATTGCCGAAACACAAGGAGGCGGATGAGTGGGCGGTCTGGGAGCTTCATTTAGAGAAACCCACACACGTATATATAATTGACCAACTAACAGGTTCCCCTCCGCCAATCCACCACTGTTCAATCTCGAATCTCCGCCCGGAAAATAGTCAACCTCACACCATTTTTCTCTGTCTCACTCTCTCAGTCTCTCCCTTCTCTATCCTCTCTGTCTTCTATTCCTTCCGTTATCCCTCTGTGCTTGAAAATACCGTCAAGACAAAAAATAAAAGTAAGCCGTCTTCAAATATTGCTTATGTCTTTGAGTCGTTTAAAATGATTGTATCCTCTCACAAAAAAAAATTGCTAACCAAAATACATGACCCCTCTGCCGTCTAATCTTGTTCAACTTTTCCCCATCAGTCACCATCACAATGACCCCTCATTATCCCAGACGCATCCTCTTCATCACCACCCTCCTCGTCTCCCTCCTTGCCGCCTTGCCAGTTCTGGTTATAGCACAAGACCAAGAACGATGCTCGATCGAGGGACAAAACAAGTTCTGCAACATTCTCGGTGACGATGTCTGCCCGCCCTGTTGGGTCCCTCAGTCAGATCACTATACATGCCATAACAAGAAAAACGGGAGCTGCCTCGACGGAGTCTGGGACCGCGAAGCCGAGCTTGAGCGGAAACGAGGCGAGGGTGCTCGGCGAGAGGCTGCTCGTAAAAGTGGTAGCAGTAGCGGGGATAGGGACAGAAGTAGCGGCAGTGGTAGGAGTGGGAGTGGAAGTGAAAGCGATAGTGGGGAGGGTAGGGAAGCAGCCAAGATATGGTGCAGACCGGGCAATACAAGTGCGATATGCAAGAGGAGATGTCCCCCGTGTTGGGAGAAGCGTGGAACGTATTATTCCTGTGAGGATAAAGTCGATGGTTACTGTCGCTTGAGGGACATGGAAACCGTCTATATTTAGTAACCCTTTCTTTTTTCTCTCTTTTTTTCTGTTGATCTTCTTATCTTTTTATACGCTCTAATAATAATAAATATTGAAACACAAAGGAAAAAAGGATCAATAAATGTTGCACAGAGCCTCAAAGAGGAAAGTTAGTATGAAAGTCAGTATGGGCGACGATCATATTTTCGACTTCTTTTGTATATAGAGCGTCTGGAACGATGCGGCAAGTAGGGCAAGGGATGTTGAAGGTTGGCGTCTCGAGGTTCTTGGAAAATGAGAGGGGTTGTGTGCCGGTGAAGGTGTTGATTCCGCGCTGCCTACGATCACCCTCCTCGCCCCATCTTATCATCCAGTGTCGGTAGACACCCAGGGGAATGGTTCGTCAAAGCCGGTGTCGGTTGCCAGGTCGTGAATTGTTGTTGTATGTGTGTCGCAGCAAGAGAAGGAAATAAATAACAAACTGGTCGAGCGAAAAAGTAGTGTTGCAAAACAGGCTCAAACTTAATACAGTGGACCCTCCTCTCTTTCTAAGACAACTGCTCGTGAGTAGCAGGGAAAAATAATGGACCGTTATTGGACAGGGACCATAAATTAGAAAAGGAAATATGAGTATCAACAGGGCAAAAGGACTAACCTGCTCGTGTGTATTAAGGAAATAAAATACCACCGAAAAAAGTCATAAGGTAACAGTCGTAGCCAATGCAAATAATCGAACCTCACCCCCTTTTTTATGCCTTTTCTTCTACGACTTGCTTGCTCCCTGCTCCCTGATTTTTTTCACCGTGTTTTTTTGAGTGATCTGGTTCGACTTGCCACACAAACTCTCCAAGCCCCATTTTTTTTTGCATTTGTCTCTTAGGGAAAGAAAAAAGCACAGGGGCGGTTGACCTGAAAGCAAAAAAAAAAGATATTGGCCTACTGTAGCTCATTTTTATTAGTCCTAGCATCCTGGTGGAGCCCCTAATCGACAGATAGATTACCACCGCTACCATCACTATCACTTCATGAAAAAACGACTCCACTCTCTTCCTTGCTCTTGATCTTCGTCCATCATGCTAATCCCATTCGCCATGTCATTGCCTATCACACCAGCGCCACCACAGTCCCCGCCACCAGAGAGCCATGATGTCGATCAAAACAACAACAGCGCAGACCTGGTCATGGCGATGGCTGCAGTAGTGGTCTGGATAGCTTCACTTTCAGGAGCTTAACTTACAGAAGGGTAGTTTGGCTCAATTCCTTATCTTGGGACTCAATAGTCCTTCTTGCTGGTATAAGGAATAGGACGGTGGCTTTTCTTGTTACAAATATATCTCTGGAACTCGTCTCCGCCCATTTCCTGGCCACTTGGGGAGAGATAGTGACCCTGATAGCGTCACCATCAAGAGCTCAATTTACAGTAGGAGTAACACGATCCAATACCCTTATTCGGGACCCAATTGTACTCCATGCTGGCACAAGGAGGGTAATAGGTAGTCGTGCTACGAGTTTATCCCCGAAACTTATCGTTGCCCATTTCTCGGGTGGGCACGTAACCCCTATGAGTTGAAATAAAGAAGAAAAGTACCGTTGATAGTTTAGAAAAATGGCAGAGAAAAGGAGAGAGCTTTTCTTCATTAATGTTTCCACCTCCTCCTTTCAGTTTTTGATTCCTTCGCCCCTTTAGTTGTCACCCTTCACTTGTCTTCCGTACACCCTTTGTATTCCTTTTTTTTTTTTTTTTTTTTTTTTTGTTTTATTTCTAATAATATGTCTGGTGATGGGTGCAATAGCAAATAAACAATGCTGATAGGATCGCGGCCAGATCAATGAAACAGATTAAAGTTGTTCCTAATCTCAGGAACAATCCAATTCCCACTGATCAAAAAATATCATCAAACAATCAAAACGCAGAATGTTTGCTCTCCCTTGATCTTGACAGTGCAGCACAGCGACTGCGCCCCTTCAGTACTATCCTACCCAATAAGCCACTCCGAAAAAGCAAATTCACAAGACAGGCATTTTTTTTTTCAATCTTCACGACATCTTATTTAATGCACCGCCGACCTACTTTCTTTTTTGTTCTTAATCTAGCGGGTCCTCCATCAAAGTTCAACATCGATATCGACATCTTAGGCCTCGCGGTCAAACCCTTCCATAATATCAGCCGCAGCACTCGTCACAGCATCCAACAAATCCTCCTTCATCACCACTCCAGCTCCACTTCCAATACTCCCCCTCCCACTTCCAATACTTCCTCTCCCACTAAACTCCCTCGCCATCAACAACCCATCACCAGACGCAGACCCAGACCTCACTCCCATCCCCGTTACACCTCCAGGAGGCCCAGCACTACTAATTTGCCACATCGGATGAAACGCCATCTGGGAATGAGGCGAGAGCTGCCGCTGGAAATGATCCTGCTCACTGACCGCAAAGGGATGCTGATGATGGTGTTCCCGATACAATAGCGCCTCTGTCGGTGAAGGCAGCGTAGCATACTTGACGCTGCTCATAGTGCTGGTGGTCGACGCCCTCCGATGTGGGTTGAACTGCGATTGCAGATGGTGTTGATGTAACTGGTACTCCATCGTCACCTCCAGCCTCTCCTCCTCCTCATACACTCCTCCTCCTTCGTTAGAAATACCAGCATCGCTGGTTCTATTGGTTCCGCCACCACCACCTCCTCCGAGAACACTAGGCAGCTTGGAAGTACTCAATGATCCTGTCAAGAAGCTTGTCCGTGGTCCTACAGCCTTGATCGGTCTCGGCGAGATCGGCATCGCCGTCGCTGATGATGTTGGCGTATTCGCGGTAACAATCAAGGGCGGGAATGTTGGTGTCACAGGCGAGGTCGCGGAGTTCAGCTGTTGTTGTTGCTTCTGGGCCGAAGTGGATGTGAAACTGGACAGGAGCGACCTGGGGTTGATTGCTGAGGCTAACGACCGTCCTGTGGACATCGTCGTTGTCGTTGTCATTGTATTTGCAGCAGCCATCATTGTCGCTGGATTTGTAGCAGAGGCAGATTTTGGTGAAGGGGAGTTGGGAGAAGAAGATCCTGAAGATGGTGCGGACGAGTTGATTGGCGGAGCTCCTCCTCCTACTCCTCCTCCTGCCTGACCCATCTGCAACGGTAATGGTGGCGTCCCTGAAGAAGCAGTCGCAGTTGCAGCTGCAGCTGTCGATGTCGCTGTCGCCACTGCTACGGCCAACGAAGAACCCGTTCCCGAGCTTGCCCACGTCTTGCTGCCAGGCAATGAAAACTCCTTCCGCAGCGCACTCGGACTAGGAGACCGTGCTGGGAACATCCAATCCAGTTGTGTAAACGACTGGTTCTGAGGCTGGGGCGAGGTCGACAGCAGCGAGGTCTCGTTCTTACTCGTCAGTATGGTTGCAGTAGCCGTGGTAGATGTCGAAGAGTGTGTCGAATGTTTGGGCATGGTCGGTGTGGTCGGTTGATCCAAAGGTGGTGCAGTAGCTGATCGGTTCGTGCTAGAGGTAGTGTTCCTCTTGAAGAATCCTCGCTTGGTCCGACCCGTCATAACAGACACATCATCGCCATTCAGTCCCTCTCCCGTAGCGCTGGTAGGTGACAAAATAGACGAAGTCGAAGCGCCAATTCCTTGACTGGGCGCCAAACTAGTTGTATAAGTCTTGCGCTTGCCAAAAAGTCCACGCCGCTTGATCTGGGGACTGTTCTCCTGTGCACTGTCTGCCTTCTCTCCCGCAATAATCGAGAGAGTCGTCCCCACACCACGGATCGACTCTGCAGGCATGGACGAAATATTGGGTAATGACTTGCTGGAGCTGGCATTCGACGTAGTAATTCCTTGGTGTATAGACATGTTATCAGTCCCGATATGGCTGTTGGTGTTATTATTATTGTTGTTGTGAGTCGCACCACCGTTGCCTCCTCGCTTGAAGAATCCTCCGGCCCACTGCTTGGCCCATCCGACACGCTGTCCAACAGCTCGCTTGGCCATATTAACATTCATCCGTCCCGAGTTCTTCATCAAAAAGAGCATCCCGCAGTTGCTGGCAAAGAGGACGACCAAGAAGAAATCAAAGCTGCAGTAGCGCACTATAAGGGTATATGCTGTTAACATCATCAATGTCTTGCGCCTCTGCCGCACAAATGCTGTCTCCCGCACCACTATCAAAATTGAAAATAAAAAGGAGTCGTGTTAGTTGTCCGACTCATTTGCAAATCAAATACAGCAAGACACCAAGCGTGACAAACATACTCGCAAGGGACATTTTGTCACCAGTCTTTGGGTCTGGCTCGGGATATGTTAAGAGGGCAATGAACTGGAAGGGTATCTCAAGAATCGGGTTGGGCTTCTCGTTAGGATTTTTCTTGGGCTGTGGTCGGTTTGGTGGTCCCTCAACCCAGTTCACCAGAGCCTCTAGCAGCGGTGAGGCGTTCAACCAACCCAACGATCCTCCGGCAGCAGAAACAGTCATATCTTTGCCAGCGTCCTGTAGTACTGGGTTCGTGGTATAGGTTGACCGAGTCGATTTGACATCGTCCAAGAGCGCCAGATCATCCATGTCAGCATCAGGTGACATTGTCCTGGCAGGCCCTTGGTGGTCATGGTCCAACCGATACAGTGAGTACTGGTTGTTGTCGCTTAGGAGAGTGTTGCGGTTGGACGGTCTCTCTAAAGATCGATGATGATAGTAACGATGGTATAGTGTCTGGTCGTTCGGCTGGAGGGAGGGGAGGGTATCAGAAGGAACGGGGAGGGACATTGAGACCGAAGACGACGGCCGTTCGGGTAGAGAGTCCTGATCCAGGATATGGTGATGGTTGTGATGGATAGCCGAGACTGTGTTGAGGTCCTCCAAGGAGATAGCCCGTCGCATTATTCTTCGGCTGGCAGTACTTTCTCTATTTGTATTATCGCGGAGAGCCGAGTCATCGGCTGTCATGGTGATGGCGCCTTCGTTTTCGTTAGAGGTGGTTGAGAGGTCGGAGAGATATCCTTCTTCGTCGTGGAGAAGGAGGTGGAGTTGGGGATCGTCGTCTTCTTCGTCTTCGTCTTCTTCGTCTTCGTCGTCGCCGTCAAGAATATCGTCGTCGTCCTCTCCAGGTGTTGTATTCGGTGACTAATGTGCGTTATTAGGTGATATTGAGAGTTGCGGGGAGAGAGAAAGATTGAGTGTGAATGAGTATGAGTGAATGTGAGTGATCGAGTGGGAAGGAAAGGGTGAGGGAGAGAGAGAGTGAACTAGTGAGGAGGCAGATGGTAGCTGAAGGGAAGGGGAAAAGAGTGAAGAGAGAAGAGAAAAGAGTTGATAAGCTTGGGGGTAAGAAGGGAAGTCTGGGGCTACTGGATGAACAGCAATGGGATCATAAAGTAACAGGAAAGAAAAAAAAAGTGGTGGGCAATGATCCGGATATATATGCGAAAGGAGGAACAATTGCAAGAAACGTGAGAGAGATAGAGAGAGAGAAAGAGAGAGAGAGAAAGAGCACAAGTGTAACGTTTTGCGCACGGAGACAGAACTCGATGTGTTTTGCGTGGTACAATTGGGTGGGGGAATGAAGGAAAGTGGCACGAGAATAGCAAGTGAGCAAGGAGTGAGAGAGGAATGGAGCGATCTGAGCAAGATCAATCGACAGTGTGTCGAACAAGCACGAATAAGAGTAGGAGCGAGAAGTAAAGACTGAACAAGGTCGATGTTGGTCAAATATGTGCAAAGAAAGACGAAATCGAAGAATGCACTAGTGAGAAGACAACCACCCGTAATGAAGAGGGTTCGATTGGCCCGAAGAGTAAGTAACTTCCCAATGCCATAACAGTGTTGGTGTTGTAAGTGCCATCTCGCTCAACTGCTTTTTTTCTAATGGCACCAAGGAACGCTTTGTTTTCCTTTTCCACTTCATTCTTTCAGATCTATGAACTCCCATCTACCTGTTGACATTCTTCTCTTTCAAAGCGTCCATTCATATTTGTACCTCGTCAACGATGTCGCTTACCTTCTCTCTGTAATCTTTCTTCCATTTATTCTTTTTTTTGCTGTCCGTCTCCTTTATCTCATCCCTTCCTTCCTTCCTCCCTTCCCTCTTTCTCTCTGTTACCCCCTTGATCCTTTTGTCCCATTCAGATGTTTTATTTGCTTCTTTGTTTTTTTTATTTTCGCTGGATTGAAAAAGGAGAAAGTCGTCGACCTGTCAGTCAGTCAGTAAAACAAGAGAGGGCTACATCTGATACCCGCCTCTGTTCTTTCCCACTCGTCCCACCATCCATCCCCTTCTTCCTTTTGATCGCTGCCTACGGGAATAATAAATAAATCTTCCATGGTTTGACCCTTTTCCCTCTCCCTTGCATTATTATTACAATGCAACAATGAACTTACCATGATGACGGTGCCTCCTTTGAGCCAGGTCGAGATCTTTTTGGACGTGATTTTGCCCTGGATGGCGCCGCGTGCTCGATGAGAGAGTGTTGTCAATTCTTCCTGCAGAACCTCCACCGCATCTCCCTCCGCCACTTTGTTTTTTGTTATTCAATTGCACAATTAGCAAAATGTAAGACAATGGAAATGAATAAAAAGAAAGATAGAAGGGGAAAAGAATGCATGTAAATACATGAGGTGGAAGTGTAGATTGATATGGTTGTGCGTGTTATAGTTGAGTTAGCGTGTGTTTTTCTTGTTTGTCGTTTTTCATGCGTTGTCATACATGATCATTGCTCAATTATTTCTTCTACCAGATCCTTGTTCCAGACTGAACATGTAACCCCAAAAAAAGATTCTCTCTCTTTCACTTTCTCGAGCAATTAAGCAATGATGCGCATGAGAGTAGCGTGCAAGTGAGTTGAGAGGAGCATAGAAACGCATAGCTATTTTCCTGTCTTAGCAATAAACCTTCACGCGGTTAGAGCATACAAGGTTCGAAGAGCTTAACAGTTTGACTTTATCACCCCATTCTTCTCCAAGAATCGCATTGTTTTACTTCAGTTTATGGAAATTACAACCAATCATCCTGTGGATCCGATGCGAAGTCATTCTCTTCGACGTTTTCGTGATCCTCTTTCATTATGCATTGATATGCTATCCACCCGTTCATCCGTGCCTTGATTTGCTCTTGCCTTGCCCTTGTATTTCCTTCTCTCTTTGCTTTTGCTACTGCCACCATGAACACATCAGCAACACAATAATCCCCCGAGATATACAAAGGAACACGAGAGCTCCGAGACAAAAAAAGGCACGATTAATCTATCAATCGCAGTAAGACAATTCATCCCCCTTCCTTCCTCTTCTTCACCCTTACTCTGTCTCCTATCAATCAACCCAATATTATATAGCAATCACAGCAACAACAGAAAAAAAAAATACAACGGCAATGTTACCTCGGTAATGTGGAAATCCCCTGGTAATAATCCGATAGGCCCGTGTCGCCTGGCGAGGGTGATGCTGGAGGACAAAGATATCCGTCTGGCCAATCGCCTTCCAATTCGACCTTCCAGGGATCAGGTTCCCGACCAGTCGTGGTTGCACCACCATCTAAGGTTTTTTGTACAGTAACTTTTTTTTCTTCGTTTTTCTTTTTTCTTTTTTCTTTTTTCTTTTTTCTTTTTTTTTAGTGCGTTTTTGTGAACGTTTCCAAGTTTTGTTTGTGGGATGTTGGTTGGTGATGGTGGTCACTTCCTCCCCTGACGGGCTGAAGGAAAAGGAGGCTACTAGAGGTGACTAAGTGTGGTTCCTGTTGTCAGTGTGGTGAGGAACAAAAGGGGAAGGGTGGGAGAGTACGATTGAAGTGTTCAAGAAGACGACGGGGGAGGGTGAGGAATAAGGGGAATACGGGAGAAAGGAAAAGGTGAAGAAAGACTAAGGAGGACGAAGGAGGTTGACGGACGATTGTAATGCAAATGTGAAAGAGAGGGAAACCGAAATCAGTTCAAGGGGAGAGGGATTCCATCGAGGTGGTGATAAAGAAGGAGAGAGGGAGAAAGGCAGGGACAAGTGACAAGGGAGGTGAAGAGATGACGAGAAGTGACTGATGTGTGGCTGAAGAAAGGTAATGCGATGGAGAAAATGAAGGAAGAGGGATCGGGGATGGCGAAAGTCAAGAGGGCAAGGAAAAATAGACAGGAGCAAGAGCAGCAAAAGAGAGAAAAGAAAAAGAGGCTGTAACAGTAAGATACTCAGTCAGTCAGGGGTAGAAGAAAGAGGGAGCACAAACAAATAAAGTGGGAAGGGGAGTGACACGATCGAGACACACATGGAGGGAAGGAGAATAGCTAGCTCTCGTTCCTGTTTGCAACCAAGTGGATCATGCAACCCCCATCCACTTCTTTATTGCATTGTAAACACAAGGAACATACAGGTGGACACGTACATACACCATCGCACATGTACTCAGGAAGCACCAGAACACAAACCACCATCTCGTTTACTCTTCCTTTCATAAGATAGGCATGCTTGTCTACCGGCTTGCTTACTTTATTAAGAAGTTAAGAAGAGGATCAATGAAAAGAAAAGAAAAAAAAAAGGGTAATAAAAAGAAAAAAAGGGAGACAAAAGGATCCTTCGAGTTGAATGCAAAGTTTGATCCGTCCTGATATGAGATAGAGAGGGGTAATAAAGAGAAAGATGCTATGGGATGGGCAAAACAACATAAAACGAAAAAAAAAAACAAGAAAAGAAAGGGCAAGGGAGCAAAGTGGCAAAAAACGCGCATATAATCATCGTCCTCTTAACGTTAGAGATACACCGTCAAGACCACACTCAATATCCTTGCAACAAGTCCAGAAGAACTCCTTTACGAAAGAAACGACCATGGATACACATGCATGATCAATGAAGGAAAATAGGAAGAAGAAAAAAAAAAGTACGTATAGCGCAAGTTGCACCACCTTGCATAGGGACAAATAAAATGAAAAGAAAAGAGGATGATAATTGACACATTTGTTGAAAATATAGAGTACATGGTGAAATGACAAAGAAAAAGAAAAATGAAACGCAGAGAGAGGGAAACAGAAAAACTTGTAAAAGGGGGAAGGAGCACATCATCTAAAACGAAGAAGATGCAGCAAGAAGATGGAAGAGAAGAAAAGAAAAGGATAAAGTGTGGACTCTGAAAGAAAACAACCGAGCAAAGATCAGATGTTGGCGAGGGTGGTGCCCTCTGGAGGTGAAAGGTAACATCCACAAGAAAACCGCCTCATGATCCTGTTGACTAAAAAAATAAAAAAAAAGCACACTTGCTCAATTTCTCGACTTCCTCAATGATCCTATTTGCTGGTCCGAAGGTAATGAATGAAGTAAGAGGGCGAAAGGGGTTATAGGTAGTTTGTATCCTGGAATGCTTCCCGAGTAGTTTTAGACAATGCCCCAGAGATCCTCAACACCGCAGCAGAGCTTTCCGCAGGCAACAGAAGCAGAAAGAGGGTATCCCGAAACACCAATCTTCTTGTCCACGTAGCTGTCAGCAAAATTGTCTTCTCCATGGGCCATGGCTCCGATAGCAACGCAGATCGAGTAATCCTCAGGGATCGTGGGCAAGTAGTCCTTCAACGCGACAACAGGGGCATCGTACGAGAAGGCTATTTTGTGCGACACACAACACACACACGTCAATTGTGAGCAAAAAATAATGTTAGTTGACTCAACTCAAGGCTCATAACGATTGATAACCTTTACAAACGTCTAAGACGAATAAATTTAACGGCAAAACTGAAGCATTTGTGCTAGTCCCTACCGAGCTTTAAGCACTTGGTGGGCAAGTGGTCTGTGATGGGGTTCTTGATGACACGGAGCAACTTTTCCGATCCATTGACAGAACGAATCGACAGCTTGTGAAGCAATTGAACTATTGATTGTAACGAACAATGGGCGCATTAGTAAAATTATTTGTAGAAACAAAATGGAACTCGCAAAGACTGAAAAGAGCATCTCATAACAACAAAATAAGCATAGAGATTTGTTCCTCTGTCTTTCTTTCCTTTTGCTCCGCATTTCAATGTCAGCAGGCGACCCTTCCTTCCTTTAAAGAGCACGACAACGACAACAGTAGGAGAATAAAATTGTTCGACATACCCATCAATCCAGAGAAACGCTTGAAGGTTCTTGGGATACGGACGTGAGGGTTGACCTCAATGAGGACGTTCTTGGCCGTGTGGATGTACACCTGTAAGAGACCAGCTTTGTTCAAAGGACTGTCCAAAAGAGTAAGAAGACACTACAAAAGGAAAGGAAAAGAGGCGCGCCTTTGGTTAGTCATTATTTTGCCAATATTTGCATGATTATTGAATCCCTCATTTAAAGGCGCTTCTTTTTGGTGTTTGGTTGGACAGGGGTCCTGTCCGCATTGCGTGCGAAGTGAGCGGAACTGAGATTTTTTTTTTGTGATTTTATGTATCGCTCCAATGATACAACCAGCCGATGGCGCTCATAAACAGCAATTGCTGTTGGTACGGCTTTTGCTGCTGCTGCTCCTGCACAGTCGATGTCCCTTTTGTTATATGCATCCTGCGTCCATCTATCGGTTCGTCCTCCGTCGTCCGTCGTCGGAAGAGTGGGCACAAAATGGGAGCGGCCGTTGGTTTTATTTTCCCACAGTCGTAAAAGGAAGGGCGCAAAAAAAAAGAACACAAACAAGGTCCGCTGCGGTTCGTCGTCTGGGACAAACATGGACGTTCGCAAACTATCGCTCTTTGTTCGAAAAGACACTCTTTCGTGTCGTTCTTATCTTTCCCATTGTGTGTTTGTCGTGTTTTGATTGACAGTCGATCTGACAATAGTCCATGTGTAAAAGAGCCATTGAGCATCAAAATAAGATTCGCGGCACTCATGCTAGATCAAGATAGTATCCACGATCCTGTATTCCTGCTGCTACTCTGCAATCCTATAATACCGTCTCCTCGCACACACATCGCAAACCAAATATCATTATATGCATTATATGTTACCTGGTGGGTAATATCAGGACGAGCATCAGTAACCTCCTTTCCCATCTTCTTGAGGATTCCCTGGTGGTCGTCACAGTTGAGCAACTGATAGCGGGCATCCTTGTCCTTGCCGACCTTGTAGGTCTCGAGACAGGCCGACTCGAGGACGACGATGAGGCGGCGAGTGTTTTCCTTTTCAGTTGTCGTCTTGGGCACCTTGGGCGCTTGGGGGACTAGTGAGATGTCGGTTGCGGGGCGGTCCATTGTATGTTTTAGTGTGTGAAGGTAAAGGTGAATGGCAGTGGAGTGGAGTGGAGGTTTGTTTGGAGTGGTGAAGAGGAAGAAGAGAGGGGAGTGTGACAAAGGCGACGATGAGAAAAACGACAATAGCTATTTGGTGGCAACCAAAAAGAAAGGAGATGATCTGCGTGGAAGAAGAAGAAACGAGCAAAGAAAGAAAGAAGAGATGATGAGTCGTGAAGGTTTTCTTTTATGTATCACTTACTCACGCCCCCATACGCCCCTCCGTTCCCTTTGAAAGCCTCCTATAAGCCTATTTACATTGCGTGAAAGCCCAAAATGCAATGACAAAAAAAAAAAAAAAAAGCGAGTCACGATGTTGTTTACTTCGAAATTTACTCAACCTCACTCACTCGCATAAGCTGACGTGCTTTTATGCACCATTGGGAGGAACACGCAGTTCCCTCTTTTCTATTTCTTACCAACCAAGCCAACAACGGACGCCAGTTCATATCCGCAAACAAGGAACAGACGCGACTTTCCAGGACATCAAGGACCAGCCTATTTATCTCAAGAATACACTAATACTAAGGCTATATATCACAAAATCCATAATGGACATGGACGTCGATACCTCATCGCCCGCAACAACGCGGACGAAGCCCACATCCACAACAATAACAATAACAACAGCGACGCCGACAGTGCTGACCCGTCTCTGCGACACCCAGTCAGAAAGTTTCTATATCTATCTCACCGTGTAAGTACATTCACTGCACTATACTCGCCTCTCTTTCCTGGTATTGGAGTGTAACCCACCGCCACCGCCTACGTTTTAACATGGATTATTGCTTTCAGACCTTAATGTAATGACCGCAGCCCACCATCGTTCTCGTTCTCCTATCACTAGTGAGATGGAACCCCAAGGACCTTCACAACCTTCAGGAAACCAACAAATACAACACCAGTTGTCAATCCTAACATTCCGGAAAATGCTCTCCAGCGCCGTCCAAGACCTTTTCGGTTCAGCAATGGGCGGCGGGATCAATATCGACATCCTTGGCTTCTGGACTTCCGCCTCCCAAGACCCCTACAACCGCCTCCTCTTTTCCTCCTCATCCTCAAATATACCCAAAGACACCAACCGCGAACAGGGGGGAAAGGCGAAAGTAACAGTAAAACCAACATACTCGCCAACGACAGCAGCATCCTCAGTCCTGCGATGCCACTCCCTGGATGTGAACCAACTCTGGAACTCACTGACGTTATTTAACACGTTGGTCGACGATTTTGAAGCTCGATTTGAGGTCCGGTATGTGGCTTCGACACTGATGGGTTTACAGGCCAATTCTCGTCAACTGAGGTGGCCTGCTTAGCTTATGTTATCGAATTAAGAGAAATAAAAAAGATAAGTCGAAGATCATAACGAGTGAAGTACAAAAGAACGGAAGGTGTCTTTTATTGTTATAAAAGCAAAAATTGCATGTGGGTGTGAGTATGGTAAATTTCCATGCCTATATGTCTCGCAAGTGCGTCATGCAAATGCCATGCCCCGTGCCTTGTATTTGTTATTTCGCATGAAAGGCCATTGGAGAGAGACGTCGAGGTACGTGGGGGGGGGAGAGGAGGACTGGACTTAGATAAGGAGGTGTTATTCCAAAAACTGAAAGCCTCAAACAGAGTGAAAGACAATTCCAAAGTTGTTCACTGAGGCGCGCTTTGCTGGGCTGCTGTTGCGACTGCTGGTGTCTGTGCTTGTGGTGCTGGTGCTGCTTGCTGCTGTTGATGCTGAGACGCATTCTGCAATGTCAATGATGGCTGGTGAGGAGGATGCTGGAGTGAACCAGGATGGTGATGCGGCTGATAATGCTGTTGGTACTGTGCGTGCTGTCTGCTGTTGCTCTTGGACCGATACAACGATTGGCGCTCAGGGACAATAGCCGGCAGGCCTGACGACGACGACAGTGAAGAAGCCATTGACAACATGGGCGAGGTAGAGCCCAGAGACCCAACGGACGACGAGAAGGATGCAGTTCCAGAGTTTCCAGAAGAATAGGGCTGGTGGTGATGCGACGATCCTGGTGGGTGTCCTGCTGCTGCTGCAATTGCTGCCGCTGCTGCTGATGACGAGAACCCTGCTCCATTGTTGCCTCCACCGTTACCACTCAATCCTCCTGGGAAGGCGCTGAGTGTGGGCGAAGTCGAGTAGTGTGCAAACGATCCTGAAGTTGAGCTGGGTGCAAAGGGGTTGGCGATGGCATTGTGAGGCGAGAGGGTAGTGCGCTGACCCGAAAAGCTATGGTGGTTGATAGGAGCTGGGTTGGCTGGTGTGTTGGTCGGTGTTGCTGGCACTCCGTGCGACACTCTACTCGATCCCGACACACTCGTGCTCGAGTTCTATCATTACATAAGTGCATGAGATATGTTGGTATTTGGGGCACTAGTAAAAGAAACAAAAGGTATCAAGCAGGACAAGGCAAAGGAGAAAAAATCACCATAGATATCACATACCCTCCTGGAAGGCGTGCCTCCGGTGCGGTGTGTGGAAGAGAGAACGGTGGGCAGGGTGTCTTCGACGAGGAGGTCAGACCCAACTGGCAATCCGAGTTCCTGGCGGAGTGTCAACACCTCGGATCTGTATCGGTTACACTGTTTGAACTTGATCAAATCTAGGTACCAACGCGGGCAAAAGGTCACAAATTTTAGTCTCCAATGGTGAGACAACACAGAGATTGTATTTGTTTGCAACTGACCAAATGAGTAGAAGGACTTGCAAACACTCTTACATTCACGCTCCAGCTCGTTGAGGGTGGCCTTGGCTGCCGTCAGTTCTGCCTTCAGCATGTCAACGATAGGATGGGAGGGTCCATGATCCGACGAGGAGGGCGAGTGAGAAGGAATCCACTTTTTGTGCGTGGGCGATGGTGTAGGAGACGGGTTAGGGTTGATCCGAGAGGACCGTCCCCCTCCTGCAATGTTGATAGGCGACGACCCAATAGGAAGACTGGATCCGATACTATGATCCTTGTCCTGCCAGCTTGATGCAGTCGACGTGGTGGCAGACTGTTCAGCCCGCATGGCATCCAGTTGCTTTTGTAGTCTATTGACAATGTACTCTTGCTCCTGCTCTAATGCATTCTCCATATCAATCTTTTCCTTTTGCAGCTGCATTGATTGACAAAAAAGTCGAAACGAGACTAGTGTTAGTTTCCCCCTCTCAGAACCAAAGGACGTCATAGATTTTCAATTCCAATCAAAGTGCGGGAATTTTGCAAACAAAAGACTTGCCTGGCTCAACTTTTTCTGCAGAGTCTTTGTGAGATACTCTTCCTCCTGTTCGACTTGTAGCATGAGTTCGCCCTTTTCTTTCTTCAGACCGGAGATGCGCTTCAGCAGGCGGTTAGAGATGTTTTCTTCCTCCTGTTCTGCGACAGCATGCTAATAATATCATTAAGAACAACAACATGAGAGGATGATAGAAAAGATAGATAAGTATTTAGATATCAATCAGAATCTCTTTTTTCTTCTCCCTCACCCTTTTCCTCCCAACCATTTGCTCATTGCCCATGGTAAACCCAAAAAGAGAGACCAATTTTGCGTGCAGGAATCGCATTCATCCATTCCAAAAAAAAAAGCGAGTGTGAGAACAAACAACTCAAAAAATATGAGCATGAGAATCATGCATCGCTAAACCTTGGTAAAGAATTCGTACCATGTTGGCTTTCATCTGTCGCAAGACTTGGTTATCATGACGAAGAATTGTAGCATGGCCTCGTTCGACATCGACCTCATGTCGCAGTTTTTTGATGACAGCCTCCTGTTGCTTCTGTTTCTCGATCGCCTCGGCCAAAGCACGTCTCAGACTCTCGGGGTCGTCTGATTGTTGCGCGGTTGCCTGGCTGTCTGCTGTCTTTGAGGAATCGGAACCTTCTTTTAAACTGGCTGTCGTCTCTCTAGCCTAAATTATAGAATGTCATAGAAACAAAAAGAGCGTGAGACGCTTTTTGTTGTTGGATTTTGATCATGTACAGCTCAACTGGGCAATCATGCGAGATTGATATAAATAACGCCAGTTAAGCAAGAAGAGCTGCCGAAAGGGGTGGGGTTTGGGTGGGGATGGCATTCGAAGAAACAAACGAAGTGCAGGGGAGGGGACAATAAGGAGTAGGAGTGGCACATGCAGGTCGGTCGTGAGGGATAAGAGAGAAAAGGGAAAGGAAATTGGACCTGCTGGAGAGAATAGTAACAAGAGAACTCGAAAGGTAGGGGAAGAGAGTACTGCCCGTAGAACCCTCTCATCCCTATTTACCGTCCGCCTCCCTGAGTAACAAAGAAAAAAAAGGAAAGGGAAATGAAAGAGAGAGTACTGCCCGTGGAGTCTTTCCATCCCCATCTTACCGTCCGCCTCTCCCTGCCTCCTTATTCTCTTCTTCATTGGTAACCCTCTTTTTGTGATATTGTTCCTTATCGCCATCATTATCATCATCATCTTTTTTCACGACAACCAGGAGGGATACAACATGTCTCTACGAGGCTCCTGAATCAATTGCTTTTGCTTGCTCACTACTTTAGTGTGTCGTCGTTTTGTTATCTTACATGGTCCAGTTGCTTCTGTAGGGAAGAGGTCATGTCCTGCTCGGTACTTTCAATATCCTGGAGATGCTGTGTCTTGGACTAGTTGCAGTTGGCGTAGTACATTGTTCAACGGGAAAAAAGGCGTTCAGTTAGTGTGACTGGCACCACGGAGACAAGAGAGAACCATAAAAAAACGACTCGGACGGAACGTGTCAAGGTGTGTGCACCAAAACAGAAGGGGTGCAAGAAAGGAATTGCTTCACGCCTTTCTTTCCATGAAACGGGTAATGGAGAGAGAGGGTAATGTATCTTCTTACCCTGGGTTTGCTGTCGACGGAAATAGAGTCTGCTGCTGTCTGGTGGCCAGCAGTCTCCGTTATCGGGTTCGTGGTCGTCGTAGCGGCGGTAGAAGTATAAGTCGAGTCAGTGGTGGTGGTGGTTGTGGGCTCTTGGGACGACTGGTTGTCGCCTCGGAAGGAGAACATTCGTGTAGGGTGACAAAAGAGAAAGGCAAGGCGGTGCGTGTAAGAGGAAGAGAAGTGAAAGGGACGTTGAACAAGTGTAAGAAAGTAAGTGTGTGTGTATAAAGAAAGAAGTGAGGTTGGGGCGGCGGGTGGGAAAGTTGAAGTGTTGGAAGAAGAAAGGGAAAAAAAGAAAAGGGCGGAAAAGAAAGAAAAAAAAGGTTTGTCCGTCCTTGTTCTTGTGGAGAGAGGGCATAAGCAACCCAAAATCATGCAAAAAAAAAAAAAAAAAAAAAAAATCAATCACCACAGCTAGCTACGATCGGTCAATTACATGTCGATTGTCAAAGCATCTGATCTTTAATTGCACAGTCTTTCCATATAATCCGACCTGCCTTTTTGCCGCATGCATTTTTGATAATTTTTTGAGAGCTGTTAAGCTTCTCATTGAACGCGCTTCGTAAATATTTGTCTAGTCAAATTCATCAGTGAGATCGACCTCAAATATCTCTCACTGAGCGCATTCTTCGGTAGCTGTGATCTCTGGGAAGAAGTGTACTGCGTCGTGAGTAAGGAGTCCTCGTCACTCTTCCCCTCTCCCTTTTGCTTTTTTTCTTTTCTCTTTCTCTTTCATTTTCTTCACTCACCAACACCCTCCTCTCTACCCAAGCCACATCTACACTCTAAGCCCATACTTCATCACCTACACACAAACACATACACTTCCATATTAACGCCATCAAATTTTAACGACATGTCTGCAGCTTCCTCAACCGACAGCCCAAAGCGCACCATGCGCCGCGACGACGAGACAACAAAATTCTGGGCAAAAATCAAGCGCTACCACGGCGACGAGAACTTCCCTAAGGACACCGACAAGATCCAAGCCGTTCTTACCTTCCTCATCAAAAAGTTCAACGAGGAACCCCGCCTCTCCTCCACGGTCAAGCAGGACCTCTTTGCCGAGTTGGAGCCCCTAGTTGCCGAAGGACTCCGTATCATGGACGAGGCTGAGGCCAACCAGCGATCTTCTCGTGGACAAGGTGTCACTGGTTATCTCGATCGTGTCCAGACTGTCCTCGAGAGCCGCTACCACTAGAAGAAGGGGGAAGAGGAGGATAGCGGCGGTCGGTGTTTTGGCCTTTTGTTTTTAGGGAGAGAGTGCCAAGATGTCGTCGCACGCTGTCTTTTTTCATTCTGAAGAAAAGCGAGTCATTTGAGCAGCCAGAGCAAGGTTGAGAAGTCCACAGGTCGGTTGAAAAGTCCACAGGTCGGACGAGTACACACACATCATCATTATTACAGCCTTGCATTACTTTTACTTTACACTTTTACTTTCATACATCGCATTTCTTTTAGCATACAGCTCCCCACAGCCTTTCCTTACTTTCACATTTTGTAGTAGATCGCCAATAAACCTTTGCATACATATGCCTCAGACTACGCGTTCAATGTAATTTTTCATGAAATAGGAGGAAGGATCGCGCCACCAAAAAGTATCCTCCGTATGCCGTCGTTCAAAATAAAAAAATCGATTTAACTTACATATTCTCTCAAGTTAAGGTATTCATGCATGTACAATGGCCTTATTTATTTGAGGCAGTGCACCATCCAAAAGAAGCAAAGGGAACTCAAATAGCATCTGCAACAAAAAGTCGACGTCAGACCGCAAGTATGGCTCGTATGCAGACTTCGTCTCTCCCACGTTCACCATTCTAACATAACCTCTCGACCATCTCTTTTTCTGCATTCCAGGTAGGCTCGTTTTCTCATTCATCTTGAATCTCCGCATTCGGAATCTACCCTTCCTGAACAGCGACATTCATTCATCGTTGTCTCTGAGAGTCAGACTGACACTAAACATACTTGGCGAATGCAATTTGGCGTTATTCGGACTTTCTAACGGATGGATACACCTGCTCTTTTATTTTCCAGGCAAGTCAATAGATCCTACCTCGGAGACCTTTGACAGCCAACTTTCTCAGGAACAACTAGCCTCTACAGGAAGCAATCTCCCCTAACAGGACTTTACCAGCCGTCACATTGTAATACAGATGACATGATGTTGGTACAACAGAGGAAAAGAAAATTGCACAATTGAAGTCTATCATTAACACTGCCTCTCTTTTACATTTTATAGCTCTGATTTTGTCTTCCGTCAACTGCCACATACAAAGACGCGCCCCTTGGACCAAAAGACAGTGATCTCTTCGTCACAAATTTAGGTACAACCACCTTCTGTTCTCTCAAGACAAAAATTGAATTATATTACCTTATTAGAGAACTAACTATGTACTGAACACCATGTCGTTTGTTCTTCATTAATAAATCCTCAGTCATTACCATCAACTCTCCTATACAACCGAGTTTGAGTTCTGAAGGTGGCGTCATTAACACCATGACCTTCAACAACGTTTCTAAGCCCGCCATCCGCACTGAGCTCCCCAACAAGCAACAGGATCGCATCGTCGGAAATGACCAGTTGGTTTACTGTTGCTCATTGTTACTCCATGGTTCGGTTACTCCCTCGTCGACTGCTGATTCTGTCGATGCTTCGCAAGAGCGGATCCTTAACAAGACAGAATTTGAGTGGCTGGAAGAAATGAAGAAGGATACGACGGAACAGGATCATCTGCGAGAACTGGCCGCCGAGATGGCAGAGGAGTTTGTCAAGGATGCATTTAAGACCTCGGACGAGATTATTGAGATCGTCGCTCTGGGACCTATCCTTGACCGGGAGCACTATCGCAAGCTGCTGTCATGCTTCATCTCTGTATTTGACGACGCTTGTATCCTGGATGTCAATTTTCTCCAGGATTTTGTTCAATTGGTTCAGTCAGTATCCCCGGGTTTCCTTGATGCTGAAGATTTAGTAAAAAGTCTCAGCACCATTAGAACTCGCATGCAGAGCACCTACCAACAGTCCACTGAGCACCCATACAACCTCACTCTGGCCGTCTCCAGAATCCTCGATGTCATGGCTGACCACAAGGTCAAGGATTTGGATCGCATCCAAGAAAATGAGCCATTGTCCGAAGTGCTCTCTAGCCTCAGGGGCAACTCCGATCCATATTTCATGTACCAAGCATGCTACGCCTTGCAGGCGCTCCAGTATGTCCCCGACAACGAGACTCCTCTTCAAGCTGTGCTCCGCTACTCGGCCGGTATCGGCAGTAGTTTAATGAGGGTTGCTGGAGTAGTCAAACTGGATCTCACCCCCATCCTCGAAGGACTCAGTAGTCTACAAGAGTCACTTGGCAGCATCGTTCAGATCGCTGGTACTGTCTACGATGGAGTGTGCTCGCTAATGGAGAGCGGCCAGGGTGTTTTTGATAGCCTAAAGGAAGGATATGCGTCTGGCAAGAAGCGGCCCTGATACTCTGCCATACGCGCCGCCTATGCACTTGCCCAAGCCGGTCAGTAGAAGGATCTGAAAGAGTTAATCTGCAAAGCGCCGTGCCGCAGCGATCCGTTATCCCAATGGGGATCTGCCAGCTGTTGGGCGAGATCGCATCCGACACCGTCTGGGATATTGCCACTCGTCAGCAGGCCATTGGCCTACTTGGTCAATTCTACAAGGACGATGGAGACTGGGGTCAAGACGGGAGTATCAACCCATGGATGCTAACCATCATCGATAAGCTGAGCACCAACTATGAACAGGCCGTCTCTGCCACTGCTGCCATTTTGCTGCAGAAGATCACTGCGGACAAAATCTCTGGGCAACAACATCCTTACCCATTGAGGGCTCATCCCCCAGTCCCCAACGTACCTCCAATCCTTGTCAAGGTGCAAGAATTCCCTGATGTCGATTATGATTTGTACAGGCTCCGAATGCAACGCCTCCAAGAGGCACGTCTATCCATATACATCCCGCCCATAGCAAAGGCCAATCTCCAAGCCAAAGACGACGATCTCTTCCCGCTCATGGACAAGGTGCAAGAGTTCTTGGCCAGCGACCGCCAGGTTATGTTGATCTTGGGTGACTCTGGATCTGGAAAGTCAACTTTCAACACCCATCTTGAGTCCGAGCTCTTGCAGGCATACAAGAGCGGTAAGCCCATCCCTCTGTTCATTAACCTTCCCGCCATCGATCTACCCGATCAGGTCATGATTGCGCAGCAGCTCAAGTACCACAACTTTGACGACGACCAGATCCGTGAGATGAAGCTGCATCAGCGGTTTATTCTCATCTGTGATGGATGCGACAAGAGTCAGCAATTGATCAACCTTCACCGTACCAACATGCTGAATCAGACAGGACAGTGGAATGTCAAGATGATCATCAGCTGTAGGAGCCAGTATCTCGGTCAGATTACCGCAGCCGGTTCATGCCTCAAAGCGGAGGTAACAATAGCCGTTTTTCTACCAATCTCTTCCAAGAGGTCGTCATTGCTCCCTTTTCAAAGGGTCAGATCGAGAGCTATGTTGACCAGTATGTCCCCTTGGAGCCGCGTACCTGGACCACACACGACTACATGGACAAGCTCACCACCATCCCCAATCTAATGGACCTTGTCAAAAACCCTTTCCTCTTCACCCTTGCCTTGGAAGCATTGCCGGATTCAATCAAGGGTAGGCACGATCTATCGACTATCAAGCTCACCCGCGTTCTGCTGTACAAAATTTTTGTTGTGCACTGGCTGGAGGTCAACAAGCGAAGTCTCGAGAACAACACCCTATCTGTCAAGGATCGCGCCACTTTGGAACAGCTCGTGAAGGCAGGATTTACTTGAATGGTGTCGACTATTCCAAAAGACTGGCGCTGGAGATCTTTGAGAAACAGAAAGGAAACCCGGTCGTCTAGTATACACATCTCAGAGACAAGGCTTCGTGGAAGGTCGAATTCTTTAGTCCAGTACCAGAGGTCTGTCTTTTACGAGAGTCGAGTCCATTAACCCGCACCGATGGTCTGTTCCGTTTTATTCATCAGTCGATCCTGGAGTATTTCTTCTCGCGCACCGTTTTTTGATCCCGACACCCATGAAGATGAGGATGAGTTTGCTCTGCAACCAGAGACCGGATCCCCTGATGGTCAGCCGCTCGACCCAAATGGACCCTTGTTCACACACAAGCTCGTCAAGAAGTCGTCAGTCATCCAGTTTCTATGAGAGCGAGTAAAGCAGAATCCCGACTTTGAAAAGAGACTCCTTGCTGCTGTCCAGCTGTCCAAGACCGACCCCAGTGCATCCACCGCTGCCGCCAACGCCATAACTGTCTTGGTCCAAGCTGGAGTTCAGTTTAATGGAGCCGATCTTCGACGTGTCCGCATTCCAGGGGCCAATCTCTCAGGTGGTCAGTTCGACTCTGCCCAATTACAAGGCGCCGATCTGAGAAGAATCCATCTTGTGCGAAGCTGGCTGAGACAGGCGGATATCAGTAATGCCCAGCTGGATGACATTCAGTTTGGAGAGATCCCATTCTTGGAGCACGAACAAGGTGTCGAATCTTGTGCTTACTCACCTTGCGGCAAGATATTGGCAGTTGGACTGAGTTATGAAGAGATCATATTTTACGATACCGCTACTTGGGAGCAAATCCGTCAGCTATGCGGGCATGATGATCTCGTTGTTAGCCTCACCTTTTCTCCCGACGGCCAACGCATCGTATCGGGGAGTAGGGATTGGACAGTGCGGTTGTGGGATTGGACAGTGCGGTTGTGGGATTGGACAGTGCGGTTGTGGGATTGTACCAGTGGCAAGATGATATTTGTCATGGATGGTCCAATTGACAGGGTGATATCGGTCGCATTCTCGTCATGTGAGAAGCAAATTGCTTCAGCGGGTGACAAGAACGACAAGTCTGTGCGGGTTTGGATCACAGAGACTGGCGAGAGTGTATTTGTGTTGGAGGGTCACACCGATGTTGTCAATTGTGCCAGATATTCGCCGGATGGTCAGGAACTTGTGTCAGGAAGTCGTGATGTGACGCTTCGATTCTGGGACGCACAGACAGGAAAGCTGGGCGCTATATGGACTTCTCCTCATGGATCGGTGGTGTCTCTTGCCTTGGCTCCGAATGGCCAACGACTTGCCTCTGGTCACGAGAAAGGCCCTATGCAGCTTTGGGATACATCATCAGGAATTGTCAGTACTGTCTTGCTTGTCACAATTACAGCGTTGCTAGTATAGCGTTTTCTGCCGATGGTCAGTGGCTTGCTTCTGCAGGTCGGGATCGTACTGCAACATTGTGGGATATGTCTTCCGGCACCCTTGTGTCCACCTTTTTCGAACATACGGGTCATGTCAATGGAGTTGCCTTCTCCCCTGATGACCTACAACTGGTAACAGTTGGTGCCGATTGTGCCATTCGACTATGGGATTTCAGAGCAACGGGGTCCAGTTCGGAGCTGCAGGATTACAGGGGCCGAGTCCTTGACGTTTTTTATACATCCGATGGTTCTTCTCTCTTCGTTATTGGTCATGACGGAGTAGTTCGACGACTTGACTCTTCAACAAGAACTAACCTTTCTATTACTTTACCATCCCATATGTTCTGGTCAGTGGCGCTTGCTCACAAAGGCAACCAAATCGCGACCTGTACCGGCGGCAGGATGATCCAACTTTGGGATCTTCCATCTGGTGCTGCAGGGTCCATTTTGACAGAGCATAGGCAGAGTATAGTTCGTGTAATATATTCACCATGCGGTCGTTGGGTGCTCTCTGCCAGTAAGGATAAGACTATACGTCTGTGGGACACGCAAACTGCAGAGTGTCTCTATGATATTTCCGACGTTCCAGACGCGTTCGCCTGCAGCATAGCGTTCTCGCTGTCGGGACTTCAGTTTGCGGTTGGCAGGATGAATGGCGCAGTTCATGTTTACAACTGACAAACAAGATGCCTCGTCAAGTCTTGGGTTATGAAGGACAAGGAGATGCCCACATAATTGACCTACTCACCCGATGGCAAGCGGCTCGCAATCGGCGGCGCAAATTTCTTGATCTTCCTATGGGACATCCATTCCGACGAGCCGGCTGCGAAACTGGACGCGGGTATGAGCGCACGGACGGCCTTCTCGTCTTGCGGACAATGGATCGTATCTGCCAGTGCCGACAATATAGTTCGCTTGTGGCGTCAGCAATCAGTAGCAGAAAGTGGCAAAGGGGAGAGTTGGTCGTGTATCTCCTTGATCCGCAGGTTTTCCTTGCCAGTGTCAACGATCACTTGGAACCCGGTTGTGTCGATGGAGTTTGTCACGGGCGGTGGAGATGGGTCCCTTCGAGTGTGGCGATTCTCTGTTGATGATGAGGGAATTTTTGCTATTGAGATGGTTTGGGGGTCTAATGTTGGACGACTATGTGTCATGGATCTTCGGTTCAAGGATACCGTTGGATTGAGCACTGTCAACCGCAAGTTGCTGGTCCAGCCGGGTGCCCTTGATGAGGAATCTTTGCTGGCAGAAGAAGATGGATGGAGTATGTAGTGAGTAGAGAGATTGAGTAAAATATCGGGATCAGGAGGGTCAATGCTATGACTTTGAACCGAGAGATTACTGCGCTGGTACTTGTATCCGGATAACATCTGGTCACATGAAAGGACAAAAATAAGAGTGATCGCCGGCGAACGCTGACTGGTTGATCAAATGATAAGATTTGCGGAGACTCAGGCACGCATTCCTGACAGTCTTAATTTCGTGTGTTGATTGTTGCCCAGGCATCTTATGTTTTGGTTGGTTGTTATTATCTTTGATCTAGATGGTAACGGAAAGGGAGACGCGGTATGTCGTTCTTTTGGGGGACAGCGAAATTCATGCGCAAAAGCCAATGCCTGATTTCATTGCTTTGTATCCAATGATGAGCAGGACATACTATTGTCATCTTTCTTGTGCGTCACATTTGGATGTAAAGAGATGGCCAGGCGCAGGGCTGAAATATCTTTTTGCGCTTCTTCCTTCCTTTCCTTCATACCCTTCACATTCATTCTCTCTCTCATAAAACACATCGACATCACCTTTTTGTTTTTGACATCAGACAACTCCCACCAACATCCTCCCTCTTTACTCATTCATAGTTTTTGTTCATCAGATTCCCTTTGCATTCGGAACCTACGTCCCCTGAACGAACATGTCCAAGCCAGTCATCCACGCTAGACCGGCAGCTGTTCAAGGCCCTGACAACCTGGCCACGCAATTGGTCCGCCACAGCGAGTTGGACTTTAATTGTTCTTCAGCCTATTCACCAGTTCTCTCACCCCAACGGACGATCGACGAAATAACCAGTCAAGTTGAATGCAGTCTCGTCAGTTTCCGGCTATGTAAACTCAAGGAAGAGCATATGCCCATCTACATTCCTACCATGGCTAAAGCCAGCCTCCAAGCCGAACACGACGATATTTTTCCTCTCATGAAAAAGGTTCACGAGTTTTTGGACAGTGACCGTCAGGTCCTGCTAATTCTCGGTGACTCGGGATCAGGAAAGACAACATTCTGTCGGAAACTGGAGCACCGCCTCTGGGCCAACTACAACAGTAGTGACCCCATTCCACTGTTCATCAACCTTCCCACCATTGAGCGACCCGACCAAAACATGATAAAGACACAGCTACTGCATCTCAATTTCTCTGACGACGAGATTCAGGATATGAAGATGCACCGTCAGTTCATCCTCATCTGCGACGGATACGACGAGAGCCAGCAAGTCACGAATCTCCACACAACAAATCGACTCAATCGACAGGACGGATGGCAGGTCAAGATGATTGTTTCCTGCCGAACCCAGTTCTTGAGTCCCGAATATCTGGATAGCTTCGTCCCCCAGCTCGATGGTTATTATAGTGAACCTCGCCTTGACCTTTTCCAGGAAGTCATGATCGTACCACTCCTAGATGAGCAAGTCAAAGACTATGTCGCCCGTTGGGTCTCACTCGATATTGATCGCTCGGTCTCATTCGCGTCAGGCTCTTTGTCACATCCTTGGACTGTCGCCGACTACATGACCACGCTGACCACGATCCCCAACCTCATGGACCTTGTCAAGAACCCGTTCCTCTTGACTCTAGCCTTGGACGCGTTGCCACGTATCACAAAGAGTCAACAGGACCCATCCAGCATTAATGTCACTAGGAGTCAACTTTTCGAGTACTTTGTGAAGAGTTGGCTTGATGTCAACAGACTTCGCCTAGAAAGCTGCTCCCTCTACGACGATGATCGCATGGCGCTCGAAATGATTCTAGACGCGGGTGTTGAATCTATGGGATCTTGGTATTCTTCACAGCTGGCGCAAGAAATCTTTGACAAGCAGGACGGCAACCCAGTAGTTCAGTACATTCACCACAGACACAAAGACACCTGGAAGGCAGATTTTTTCACACACGACGACCCCGTAGTCCGAGTTTTGCGCGCCCTGTGCCCATTATCCCGTTCTGGAAGCCACCACCAGTTTATCCACCGGTCTCTACTCGAATTTTTTTTCTCTTGTTCAATCTTTGACCACAACGGCGACGGTGATCAAGACGACTGGGCGTCTTCGCAGCTGGATTCCGAACGTTCCGACGTCCAGCTACTCGATCCTCAGGGTGCCCTTTTCACACGCAGCCTTCTTCAAGAACCGTCCGTTATTCATTTCTTGAGCGAGCGAGTGAAACAGAGCCCCGATTTCGAGAAGCAGCTCCGTGATGTTATCGAGCAATCCAAGTCTGATTCCAGTACAGCCATTGCAGCAACCAACGCTATCGCAATTTTGACCGAAGCAGGAGTTCCAATGTAGACAAATAATCGTTTTTTTCTGCTAGCCATTTAAAAAAAGAGAAAAAAAAAAAAAAAAGACAAGAACCAATGGCGACTTTGAAGAAGATGAACCCTTCTTTTGCTGTCAATAAGTATTACTATTGACAACGTTAAATTCACTTTTTGGGCTTCTTCCCTGAACTCTTACACCTCCGCACGAGCAATCATCAATTTTCTTGAGCAATTGTCGTCGTTTGTATTTGTATTTGTGAAAGTGACAACCACGAACTAGTCATTTGCAAGTATTATTTTGTTCCGCAAAATACACAAATCCTAGTTTTGAACCAGTGCAAATGAAATATACACAGTATCCACGCCAACTACTGTCGCCTCCAGTACCGAGTCCAGTCCATAAACTCAAGAAACAAAATTGCAAAAAAGGGAAAACACGATCGCGGTGTCGATTTCTTGTCGCAACAGCAGCGTGGGAGTCGTCCGCAAGAATAAAGTTGAGTGTTGCTCGGTGATCCGTTCGTAAGCTTCACGTGTGTTGATTCATGATCCGGTATGTCGTTATTACTAAGCTGCGTGTGGTTGGACCACGTCCTCGGGCTTGATCAAGTGAGCTCCAATGTACTTGTTCATTGAAAAGCAGTTGATCTTGTCCAGCCCAAACAGCGCCTTCATCTTGTCGTCGCAATTGATGTCGCGCTTGTCTACATAAGTCAGGGGAAGTGGAGATAGTTGGGGTCAGGAAAGCGATAGTCGTGACAGCATGTCCTGTATGTTTCCCGTTTGATTGCAAGCAATGTATTAACGCATACCCTTTTCATCCTGAAGATTGTTCTCCTTGATATATGCCCACAAGAACTTGACCACTTGATGTCTAGGCATCTATATCATTACAGTTTAAATTACAGGAGGTAAGTGACGAGATCCTCTGAGGTATATTGGGTAATTTCGAGTTCTGAGAAAACAGTGACAGCAAGAGACCAATATAGTACCTCAATACGTCCTGAAGGTCCTGTTTCGCCATACTTTCCAATGATATTGTAGAGCGTGTCGCTAATGGCATAAGGACGAGTGAATCCGTTGACTTTCTCTGTTCCGTCCTCGTTGAGCGGCTTGGCTCGCTTCTTCTTTGGCTCATCGTCATCCTTGTCCTTGTCCTTACTCGAGCTCGACCTTTTCTTTGTGTCCTTCTTTTTATCCGCCTCCTTCCTCTTCTTTGCTGCCGATGATGATGACGACTTTTTGGACGATTCCTTCTTTGGTGGCCGCTTCTTGCTTGATCCTTCCACAGACGAGTAAGATGCATCCGATTCATCATCTGATTCCCGGCTGCTTTCAGGCGTCACAGGTTGTTTACCCGATGGAGACCTCTTGACCGGCGGTGTTGCCGGCTTGGGTGCAACATAGGATGTTGGTGGGAGAGCGAATCCGCCAAAGGCGTTTTGTACTGGTGGTGCTGGTGCTTGCTGTGGCACCGCTGGCATGTAGATGGATTGGATCTGTGCGTGCTGCTGTTCCACTCCATTGTGTTGCTGGGTCGTTGGTCCTCCACTCAGCACTAGCCGTTCGTTCTATAGCCAATAATAAAGTGTCAACATAGGTTAATCCACGAACAATTTGCCCTATGGTGTCATTATAGCTCAAGAAAAAAGCGATGTGCAGGATCGTTAAAGTTTACCTCGTCTGTGATCTGCTCATAGATTTCCATCACAAGGTCATCAAACTGTTCCTTGACAGGAGCCAGGTCGGTGCGCTCCAAGGCCTCGACTTTTTTCCGAATACTGCGCGCCGATACAGTAGTGATGTCTGCCTGCCGAATCAGGTCTAATAAGTATAGAGTGAAATAAAGTGGTTTGATTAGTTATAAAGTATTGTATTCCCGTAAAAGACGGGAGAGAGAATGAGAGAAGTAGCACCGGGCGCCAAGGGGAGCAGGGAGCAGAAAGGAGAAGAGACACAGCGCTTTTCAAAGAGACTTTTCCATTCAGATGACTACAGACTCTTGTGGTTATCGCCTTCTTTCATTGCAAACAAAGTGGGTCATGGAACACGAACATGCCACGCCCTGTAGTCATGCGGGATCTAGCTGCAACCAAAACGGTAGAGTTGATCGCTGTTGAGTGTTGCTGCTGAACGTGTTGCAGATGGCACAGCCCAGTCCTCTTTGACAAAGGTGAGTTTGAATTTGCGTCTTCGAGTCCAGTGTGGTTGTTGTGTTCCAAGCGTAAGGTATATGTTTGTATGCATGTGACGGAAAGTGTGTTGGTGTGGTGAGAGTGTGATTGAGAATTACCTGTAATTTGTCGACGGTACTGCTGTACGTTGGCCATAGTGTGAATGAGTGTGAAGAAGGGCGTATTAGCGGGAGGTAGGAAGAGAGCGAATAAAGGTTGTTTGTTGTGGATTAAAGAAGGAAAGAAGGAAAGAGAAGAGTTATGAAGTCATGTCCCACACTTTTGCCTTCTCCTTCCTTCCTTCCTTCCTTCGTGTGCTCAAAATTGAATTGGAAAAATCAAAGTCGCACATACACAGAGAAGCAAACATACGTACATGACTGCTGCAGATTCATTTCATTGATATTGTACGTGATAATTTTTCCAACTTTGGCGAAATGCATTTCAAGAAGGGCTCACTCACTAGCAAGGGTCAATGCTGATACAAGGTGTCAAGATGTTCGAAGGCGCGTGTTCACTATGGGGAACAAAGCTACAACAAACCTCCTTCCTTTTCCCTTTTTATTTTTATTTTCTTTATTTCAACTATTATTCTCCCTTATCACCGTCTTGCTTTTTTTTTTTTATGTTCATGACCCTCCCCACAAGAGCGCAAATAAAATAATTGCTCGCTGTTGTTACTTGTCATCAAAAGAAGTTGCGATTCTGTACCTCAGCCCTCGCCTACGTGCGTCGCCATTTCCGGGCTTGCATTCAAGGATAATCGGGGAGTTTGACTTTCTAGCATGTCGACAATTGGCCCGTCGACTCAGACAACAAAGTCTTGACCCGAATCACCCTACTCAAAAGGGCCTGCAACAATATCTGGACTCCTCTCATACATAAACTCTATTTCTGCCGCCATGGCTCGCTTCTTTGCCATCGGAGAACTGACTGGTCAACTTGCCACCATTCTTGAGGTCAAGGAAGTTTACGAGTAACTCGTACCTCTTTTTTTCATTGGCTGACGCTATCTAAGCTTATTTTTTGCGCAGACATATGTTTCGCAGTCATTATGCACCTTAGGCTGATCTTTGATCACTATTAGGCGGAAACAATGACTGCGGGCGTTCGTTATGGCTGCCATTGACCCTTGCCTTGTGTTGATGTGATGGCGACGAGCGGAAAAAATTTGATCCGCAAACCTCTTCTTTGGAGAACAACTAGCCGAGCTAGTATTTCCCCTGTCCCTTGTGCACCTATTTTCTTCTGGTTGTACAGCGCAAGACTAAAATATACAATGTGAGTAGTGTAAAGTGTGCGATTTGCCGTGTATTAATTGTATGTACACCTTGTTGGATAAATGTTGAATGCTTAATGGGTACCGTTTTTCCTTTTCTGGAGTATTGACATTCAGAGGTATTGATGACTTGCATCCATAATGCAATCACCGTGCGCTGTTTTCCCCTGATTGGTCCGTCCCGGACTGATCTGCAAATGTGTGCAATTTCCCATGACATCTCTTCCTCCTCATTATTGTTACAAATTAATAACAATCCATCTTTCTCTCATACCCTCTCTCTTCCTTCTCTCCTCCATTCGTCCTTTGCCCCTTCTTTTCACAGTCCTACCACTTCTCTGCACACGCCTACCACCCCTGTATTCACCCAAAAGCCTTCATTACTCGATGGTCCTCTTCCGTCCACCACATCATCAGCTCCTTCACCACCCTCATATCGTCAAACCCACCACCAACACCTACTCCTTTTCAATAAATTTTTGACTTTTCTCATTGTCTTCCGCAAAAAGCTTGCATTCTTAAAGTCGAAACGGTACTTGTTGGGTAAGCCCTCGTCACTGAGCGACTTGCACAACAAGTATCTGGAGTTATACCTGCCGGAAACCTACGATGCAGAGCTCTACGAAATGATCAAAAACAACTATCGGCCCCGAACCCGTTCGCTGCTGGGTGCCAGATGGCGGCCTGTCTCCTCGCAGGAGAGTTCTTGCCTGCCCAGACCATCCCCAATTTTGGACGGACACCAGAATCCGTGACCAGGAAAAAGCTGCCAGATATGTTGAACACGCGATCAAGGTCGTTATCGAACGGTCGTTGAATGGAGTCTGGTCGTCACGAACGCTTTTCGAAAACGCCCAGATCAAGTTGCTACCACTATAAGTCCTCACATCGGATTCCAAGGATCGGTTCATTGTCGGACTTCGGACACAATTTTCTAACGCCATCGTGTGCAAGGCCGAGGCTGATTCCGCCATTGGCCACATCCACGCCACCAACCCAAGGCTAATCACCAACGACGTTGAACTTGAATGCGTGGCGGTTTTATCGTCCTCTGACCTACTACTATACCCGGGCATTCGGTCTGTTCTCCAGAGAACACTCCATACCTTCCAGGAGCGCTTCCTCTTATGCCCAAGAACGACATTCTGACCTCGATGGAGTTCACCACCGAGGAGCAACTTCTTCTGCTTGCCACTGTGAGCAACAGTGATTATTCTAAGAATATCAAAAGTTTGGATCTTGCCAGGAGCCGCAGCATCATCACCAACATCGCCACATCGCCAGACGAACTCGACAACTTGACATCCTGCTTGCGAAGTATATGGAAGAAGCGCAAGAAGTGATCGATGATGAGGATATGGTTTCTCTAGCACACCTTCCCGGGCGATCTTTCAACACCAGCGACCAACGTTCACGACTGTTGAACCCACCTCAAATGGTCGCTTAGATGGCCTCCAAGGACGACTTGCGGCAGCACTACAACTTAGAACGGCCAATATTCCCGATAGGTCCGAGATTCCGGTAAGATGTTCTTTTTGATAAGTCGTTTTGATAGTATTAATCATCATCGTCATAAGAAATGCTATTACGGCCAACAGAAAATTTTAATGATGGTTCTTCATAGTCGGTTATTAAATCCGAGATGCCGTTTTACACTGGCCACAATACAACACCCAATCAGTTTCGTTCATACTTCTCGGACAAGGGAACCATTCTCACGTCGGAAAGCGTCAGATTGATATTACCACCGTAGCTCTCAGAGGGAACACGGAACTCCGTCGGGAAGAAAAAGAAGAAAAGTGTAGGAGCTGCCAACAGGATGACGACAGCGATTCAAGGGACAAGAAGCAGGAGAAGGAAGATATCAGGAATAAGCAGAACAAACTTATTGTGCCTCTCAACCAAAATGAGTAAAAAAATTAGCCACTAATCCGGTTGTGAGCGGGGTTTGCATGAGTTTGGAACAAAAACGTAGTCGTGAAAAGCTGGCTAATCGGGGTTTAGCGGCCGAAATAAAATATTTTATGTGAAATGCGCAATAAATCATCTCGACTCAGGGTCACCAAAGACCCCGATCGCGGGGCCAGCCATACCGTCAATGTCAAGTCTGCCATCCAGGAGGGCGGACAGCTTTGCAAGACCCATGCCACCAAGACCCTTCAGGTTGGATCTGTCCATGTGTAGTTGAGGCGTGCATTGAACAATTGGATCGAAAATGAGATGACACGACTGTTTGTCGCATGAATCGAGTGCCTTGCCGATACAAACCAATCAAATTAGGGTACACCTCTACCAGGTGCTTCAGCTCGATATTGAACATCTCGTTCAACAAGCCTGGCCCTGGTCTCTCTCGACAAACGGTAAGCTCCACCAACAGAACTCGACCGACTGTTTGGATATCTTCACCGACATTTTTCTGTATCAGCAACTCGTCGCATACCTCCTTAATGGCGAACAAGAAATCGGCTCCCAGTATCAGCGCCATTTCGACGCCCCCCTCAGGATGATTCCCACCCGCCACAGCCCAGCAGCGCAACAAGTAGTCCCCAGACCATCACGCTCTCTCCGAGCATGCGAGCGGTTCCACCAGTTAACATACTTTGGCCCATTCAATGCTCAGCTCGGCGCCATTTCTATCGACACCACTAGTTCTCGCCTGGCAGCCATAGTCGTCTTCACGGCGATGAAGGGTCATTACCTCAACTCGATCGTAAGTTGAGCGCTGTGATGTGCTGTCATGGATTTCTTACAAAACGTTGGTATGAAAAAAAAAATAAAAAATAAAAAAATAAACATTGAATGGGTGAAAAAACTTGATTGTAACAGTTTTACTCGGCCGATCTTACCCATTATTTTAGTTTACAGCAGACAATGGAGCCCCGATCAGGATTCCAGCAGAAGACCATTCAATGTGGTTTGTTTTCGAGTACAATGTCGACGAGCATCCATACCGCGATTTTCCTCGCCCCAAGTTAGCTCCAGGATTTATCTTCTTGTCGGAGGAAGGTCTCTTTTGTGGATTGTGGGACGACTCCAAGTGTCGGAACTTGTTTGAGATCTACTGCAAAATGTAGGGACAAAAGAATAACGAGAAAGAAAGATGATTTTTATTCAAAATCACAAGGGTCTTTTCTTCATCAATAAAAAAGAGAGCTGCTTATATGCTGCACCCAACCCAACACAAATCGTGTTTACCATGTCCAGGTTTGTTCATGAATGCTATAAAATAGGAGGGTGAAGGAAAGTGTGAGAAGAGTGGAGGTAAGGGGCTGGGCAGATGACATGTCGTCATTGTTGTCCATCTTTGCTTTGTCTGTTTGTTCGCTACCCCCTTGCCGCCAACCCCCTGAGAGAAAAAATGAAGCGCTGTTTTGTAATGGGTGTCCACCGTCTACGGGCAAAAGAGGGAGATATCGAACTAACCATTTCTCTCACACCCCTTCCAATCATGCCGTTAACTATAGGCAAAGATGAAGCGCTGGCCCGATCGAGGTCTTTGACCTCTTGTCTCTAACGACGCTGACATCGATGTTGCACATGAGAAAGAAGGTAACAACAACGGCCAGAGTCCTGCAGCGTCAGAGGTAGTTCTTGCGGCGATCGTGCGCTCTTTATCCTGGAGAGGCGAGTTGATTGCTTAACTGAGTCTTGGTCATGTTTCTTGTGCCTGACATTTTGCCCTGTTTCTCTCTTTTTCTTTTTTGTTTTGGATGATTGGTGTCATTGTCACTAGGATTCAAAGTCTGTATCTGCATCTTCAAGAAAAGAACCTGTCGTCTTCGACAGACAAAAATGAGTCGATGCACTGGATATGCTGGCATCACTTGTAGCCAAGGAGAATTCTCTTGGGCAAGACTACAAGGAAGAGAGTGGAACACATAAGGAGAGAAAATGCACGATAGAGTTTTCTGGAAGGAACGCGATTTGGCGAACTGAGTAACGAGAAGGAAAATTGTGAGCCGATGGAAGAAAAGGTTGAGTTGGATTTGTCACTTGTTTACTCTTCCATTTCCTTCTCTGGTCTGGGGCAGGGAGGAAGATGGAGGAGCAGGTGGAAGCCTGCCAGGCAGGGTACACACAGACAGGCGGACGGGGTATTTTGATGGCATATGCAGGAACGACGAGATTCAATCGCGGGCGATGAAAAATGAAAATGAAAATAACTACAAAGAAAATCGACACTAGTAAGGCACTATCAGCAGCACAATGAACGCATTGTGTTAGTTGTACCTGCTTTTTCTATGCCCTTGGGAAAGGGTAGGAGGAGGGTGGCCAAAAAACCTTTTCTATTAACAAAAAGGGCAAGAGAGAACGATAAAGTGATCTGCGAAAAGCGTTCGCCGTCATATGCGTTTCTTGTGCCTGAATGACATCTGGTGTGTCATACGTTGACAGACAATTCAGGAACAAAGCCGCGAATCAATCTTGTTTCTTTCAACTTTTTCCGTGGTTCTGTTCCTGAGTCCACATGAAATGAAAGAAGAGATGAAAAAGGGGCACCAAGTTTGAGGCATTGCCAGATCTTGTTTCCCTTTCTTGATTGTTGTACTCGTTGTTCGTATTCTCCTGACCTCTCATACATTTCTCACTAGCTCCTTTGAGTCTGCCCTTTGGAGATGAACTCCAACAAGCGGAGACGACATTCCTAAAATGAGAGGAGAGACTAAGAGACGGAGTATGGATCATCTTTTTTTCAAGTTTTTCTTTTTATGATTCTGGCATTTTCTAACGTATATCACCTTTTTTTTTCTCATTTGTTCTCCAGTGCTTATACTCTCCTTTCCTTCGTTTTTTTCTATGTTCTTTGCTTTCTTCCTTGCATAATTGATGGGATAGGATGTACCCACCATTGCATTAAAAACTAAAAACAACAAATTGAAGGGCCGCCTGAGTAAGATGATAGAAAAGAAGAGATGAAGAAAGAGGAGACAAAGCAGGATAGCGCGTTTTAGTTTGTATCTCTGTTCTTATGTCCTCCTCGCTCGCTTGTTCACTTGCTCACTCTAGGTTGTTGAACTAAGAGGGGGTACATACCTCCTGTATGTTTTCATCCTTTTGGAGAAAGAAAGAGATGACCGGCGATCTGGACCTTTTTTTTTTTTTTCTGTTGCCCTGTGCCGTGCTTGTAGTGCTCGCCAATCATGTCAATTGATGATGATCGCATGGTGACAACACCGGTATTTGGCTATTTAATTGGCCGAGGGCCTAATGCAACTAAAGGGATGTTGTAGACATGAGTACCATAGCATAGCAGCAAGCATGGCCTATGGTATGAACTTACTGCAGCCATGCACCGAAGAGAGAAGTAGGCCATTGGCTATGGACAAGGATGAAAACGGGGCCCTCTTTGTGCAAAATAGTAATATTGAAGGGAAATAGAGGAAACAAGGGAGAGCAGAAGACGATAACATGGCAGAATGGCATTGACGACCGTTGATATAAATATACACATCGTCGTCCTATGTTATCATGTCCCCCTTTCCCCCGATGCATCTATGCGAAGTGCAGAAGGGGAAGGAAAAAAAAAAAAAAAAAAAAAAAAAAAAAAAAAAAAAGACGAAGGAAGAGGCACCAACCAACGACGAAAGAAAAAGGAACCAATTGAGCCTGTCCCTTTGTCCCTTTCATAATATTTTTGCTCACGTTTTTGACTTTGTTAATCTTTCTCTTTCTCCTCTTCCTCCTTCGACTCCCTCCCCGACCCTTGTTTGATGTTATTTATTTCTTCTTCTTCATCCTCCTTCGTACCCTTCCCTTTGTTCATCATCCCATTCCTCTTCCTTTGTTTCCGCTTCCTTCTATCCTTTGTATTATAATCAACAACCCTCCCTTACTTTCTCTTCTATTCCTTGTGTTCCATGGCAGACGACGGCACTCCATCCCGACACTCCCACTCCCACTCCCACAAATCATCCCTCACCTTCAACAACCCTGACAAGAACTGCACTACTCCTCCTCCCGACGACTCCTTCATACTTCCACTCTCTCCCTCACCACTACCTTCCATCACCCATACCATGTCCACTTCAACAGGCTTTACCCACAGCCACTCCCGCTCTCTCAGCCAGCCCGCCATCCCTCTCTCACAGGAGCACTCTCTTCCCTTTCTGCCACACCAGCAGCAACTGTTTGACCTTATGGCTGAACAAGATTCTTCTTCCTCTGTAGACAACTCGTCTTCCAATCAACATCGCTCCTCACATCAACAGCAACAACACCAATCACAACAGCAACAACAGCAATACCCTCAACATAGCCTGGATATGTCCCGGTTCTTGGACTTTGCAGTCGAGGCCTCTGTTCTCCTTGAAACCCTCCATCAAAACGGCCTCATCCACGGTCAACTCTGTCCTACCTCCTTCCGCTGGGAGGAGTCTTCCTCGCTCAAAAAGGCTATCGAGCCAGCATCAAATACGACTTTAATGACAACAACCAGCGCTCACACCAACACGGCCTCGACCTCGGGAGTATTACCCCCACCAGCAACCTCGTCAGCCAACAACACCACCACTACAACGAGCAAGGCTGACCAGGACCATGCTCCCCTCACCATCACAAGCACCTTGACGGGCGCCAGTCCCTCTGCTGCTGTTGCCTCGACCAACGCACCCTCCTCCACTTGCCCACGCACGAGTTATCAGTCTCACCCCAGTCGCAAAGACAACCATACCAGCCCTGCCTCTCTCTCAAGGACACACGCAGCCAGCAACATATCGTCTACTAATAATATCAACAACAGCAGCAGCATCAATGTCACAGGCAACAGCAGCAGCACTGGTGGAAGTAATAGCAGCCACAAACCCGGTCGCAGGCAACGCAGATACTCACTCGTCCTTGATTGCACTCATCTTGGTCTTGGCGAAAAGAGCTCTGAGCCGCCAGACAGCCCAGCCCGAAAGGGCCTTCGTGACCAGAGCCACAACAGCAACAGCAACAACCAACTCCAGCATCCTTTTGCAAGCCCACCCCAAAGCGCCTCTTCATCGCCAAGTGCAGCTGCCCTCACCAATGGCTCGTTCGAGAATAATTATATCAACCATACATCTAGCAACAACGCTAGCCCCAATTCCAATGCTGGCTCGTTTCTGGATCCTCTTCTCTTCTCGCCCTCTGACGCCAACTTGCTCCCCTATAGCAACACCAATAGCGCAGCTGTCTTTCACGACGCCATCGCCGCGCGTATGGCGCGTATTAAGCGGACGCTCTTGCCCTCGTCTTCGTCGTCACCTACCTTGGGCCAGTCTTCTTCATACTCTTCTTCGACCTCTTCGTCGACAGTGGCCTCGCAGTCAGGGTTGACATCTACAGGAACCTCAGGGGCACCATTGCCGTTTGTTCTCAAAAGACACTTTATGCTCCATGTGCCACAGGTAAAGGGCCCTGCTCTTCTCTTTTTTTCCTCTTCTACCTTGCACTTGCTCTTGGTATTTCACTCTCTTTTCCCTCCTTTTTTTGAGCTGGAAATATTCGGGTCCCTGTTTTTCATATCTCATGCAAGCTTAGGACCCACATCAAACACACACCGACCATCAACTACAAACAACAGCATCCTCTTTCCAGATGGTCCGACAGATAGGAGGGTTGCACAGTTCATATACACCTCATCGTGCATCCCCAACCCCCTCGGAAAGTCACTTTGGGCTCAGACCAGACACACCAAAGGGGAGAGAAAGAGAGGAGACAAAACTGTTTTTTCTGCACAAATTGGTCAGAAGATATTTTGTAGTCTTCTTTGACGACACTCCTTCGTTCCTTCTTGAACTGGGTGTGGCATTAGTATTACCACACACCTACACACAATTACACCCTTACAGACAGTAGACATGATGACGCCTTTATGCAACCAGCGCCTTCAACAAAGGAGACAAAGACGAAGAAGGAGAAAGTCAAGGAAAGGAGGAGGGGGCTAGTGAAAATGAGCTAGAGGTTGTTTTAGGGAGTTTGGGTCGCAGTAGGGATCGCAGTAGAAATCGCAGTAGGAATCGCACACGCTCCATCGTCGTTTGTTGTTCTCGCGACTTTTATTGTGAACCGTTGAGAGTCGAATGAACAACAATTAATAGCTTCATTTGCTAAAAAACAATAGCAACAAGTGAGATGACTTGCTTGCTCCGCTACTGTCTATGATTGCTTGGCTAACCTTATCCTCAATCTGTCGACTACTGTATTCCTCCCATTTTTTCAATCAATTAGGAGTTGCATTCCCCTCCTGGATGTGTCCTTCCAGTTCAGATAGACATTTACACTCTTGGTAAGGAAACCCATCTTTTGTTGAACTTTTTGTGTTGGACTTTGGCTCGTGTCTTTGACGTGTTTAAGAAAATGGTGAGAGCGTTCTTCGCGGCAGCCCAGCCAATCAAAAGATATATACTGATATTTCCGACATTTAATTGACAATCCCATAGGTGTAATGTTCTATTATCAACTGACGTCGTATACGATCCTGTTACCGGAGGACATGCTTGCAGGATCAATCGAGCACTCGTTGGCAGCATCGTCGGTATATTATGGACATGATCAGCAGCAAAAGTCAGGAGCTCGTGGTGCAGTGTTGGCCAGTACGCCGAGTCGTCTCGCCAATGTGATCCAGCGAATGGTGGCTAAGGTGAGAACTGAGAACGAGTGACTCACAAAAGCGACCCAGGAGAGAAAAATGTTTCAATGTTTCAGTTGGTGCACAAAAAAGGGTTGGTAGGCAGGAACAGTGCTGTGCTCCCATTGGACATTGATAAATTAACAGACCCCACTCACTCCTACTCTTACATGCTTGTTATGGGAAATAGAGTTCCAAGGATAGGTTCCTTAGCATGATCCAGGTCCGCAAAGAGCTGTCGCTCATCCGGGATCAGGAGCTGGAGGCATCCAACAAAGAGGCCGAAAGCAAGGTACGCATAGTGGATCGATGTTATTAATGAAAGATATCAGGACCATCATCACTATAGGAGCACTCACACCCAAACATCATCATCATTTTGCCCGCATATCTGACATTTTGATTTCTGTTTCTTACTAGGTCATGACACGGACACACTCCGACAATGTCAATGTCAACGCCGGTATTACAAAGTCCTCTCAGACACATTTGGCACCATCATCATACCCTTCGAACGGTTTGGCACGACCAGCATCACCTGCCAACTCGACGCATTCCTTCAAATCGACAGACACTCGGGCAAGCCAGGAAATCGACACGAGCGCAATAGGAGCCAGAGTTTCAGCACCAGCTAATGCTTCATCGTCGTCACATTCTCACGGGACCAACGGAGGAGGACTGACACACGAGGACCGAGCTTTTGTTCTGGAGTCAGTCCTAAATATTGGCTTCAACTCAGACTTGCGGGTGATGTTGCGAGCCATCTCTCATGCATTAGATAACATCTTGGTGGGCCACCCTCCTGAGGAAATGGCGATCATTCTTTGGCAAAAGGACGAGCATCTGCCTAATGGTGGAACCTGGGCAATCCTCGAGGATAAATTCCAGCCAGGAACGACAAACCAATCGAACTTAACTTGGACTGACCTGTCTGAACGCCGTGATCATATGCCAGTCTTGGTCCGCAAAGCCCTCGACACCCAGGAACCCATCTTTTCGACAGCTGTCGGAAGTCGCTCCCAATTGCCAACAATTGCTTGTGTCCCCATTGTTGCTGGGCCTCAGCAACATCAACAGTCACAGCAGCATTGGGCAACACCAGGAACTTCTTCTCCTGCACCCTCGATCTCGTCCTCGACATCCTCGTCATCGACACTTGTAGGGGCCATTTACTTGCATCATTTGCATCCTCGGTTCTACTTTACCAAGCGGGATCAAGATATGTTGATTCTGTTTTGTCAAAAATTGGCACCTTCTCTGCAGCATTGCGACAAGCTGTCAAGTCTTGAGAAACAGCTGGCTTTGGCTACCCATCGCAGTCGTGTCCTAGAAGAGACCAATGCTCGCATTCGCAAGGTATTGATCAACTTGTCAGAAATGTAACGAAGAAAATCTATCGTTTGTGTGAAAATGAAACTTACGCATCTCTTCTTATCTTTTTGAACTATAGAATGAAGATGAGGTCTTTTCATGGATGGAGGCTCTGCCGTGCTTTGTTTGGGCTGCTGAACCCGATGACAGTAAGGATAAATAGAAGTGAAAGCTGGTGTATATATTGCAGGAGTGATACTCGGTTTCACTGCTGACGTCTTCATTTTCTGCTTCTTAGTTGCAAGTCGCAGATACCTTTCGAGGTCGTGGTTCGAGTTTACTGGATTCCCAGGCGACAAGCGTACCAGCGACAGGTGGATCAGCGCCATGCAGTAAGTTCCTGGAACATCTTGATGCGCCTGTTATTGAATATGAATTTTTAGTTGAAATTGACCCATCATTGTTTGTGGTTCTTTTTGTTAGTCCGGACGACGTGGCAGCGTTCCAAAAGGAGGTGTCGCAGAGCTACAAGACGGGAGTGTACAAGGACTGTGAGTTCCGATTGATGCGGTTTGATGGTGTCTACCGTTGGCATTTGTCGCGTGCCATCCCGGTTCTAAACCAGTATGGAGCCATCCTGAAATGGGTTGGTGTCACCATCGATATCGGTAAGTAACGCTCTGTTTTACGATTTTGGCTGTGTGATATGACGAGACATGTGAAGAGAAATGCCTGACATATGTATTTTTTCAATTTTCAGATGACCTTTACCTTGCGCAGAAGGCCGAGTTGCACAAAAAATCCAACTTCTTGGCCAACATGAGTCACGAGCTGAGAACGTAAGTGAACATGCTTGTTTGTTCAGAAGATGCGTTTCCCTTTCGACATAACCTGCATCATACAACGAGATATTTACGCATGTGTCTCTTTATTTGATACTTCATATAGGCCCTTCTCAGGATTCCACGGAATGTTGACGTTGCTGGGTTACTCGAATTTGGACGAAGAGCAGCAGGAGTGTGTCTTCACTGCCAAGGCCAGTTGTGAGAAACTGCTGCTTATCATTGACGACTTGCTGGACTTTTCAAAACTGGAGGCCGACAAGGTTACTCTGGAGGCATCGCCTTTTGACCTGCAGGAAGTTTTTGATGAGGTTGAGGACATTGTCGAGTCTTTGGCCTCCCAGAAGTCGCTAGAACTCGCCTTTCTCAAGGCTGACAATGTCCCTGATGTCTTGACTGGGGACTGCAACCGGCTGAAACAGATCTTGTTGAACTTGGTCGGAAACGCCATCAAGTTTACACATACTGGACATGTTGTCGTCAAATGCAGAGTTCTGGATCGGGACACGGATATGACGGCGCTCTCACCTGGATCTTCGTCTTCGATCGACGACGACAAGTTTTATTTCCGACACGAGAAAAACGGCGGTGGGCAGTGTCAGTCCGAAATGCGCCCACCCAACTCTGGCCGCTTCTCGTCACCCGAACCCCTGAGCGAGTCATCTGTGAAATTGATGTTTTCAGTTGAGGACACGGGCATTGGTATCAGCCTCGAGGAACAGGAGGTGCTCTTCTCACCTTTCTCTCAGGTTGACGGAAGTGCTACCCGATCATATGGCGGTTCAGGATTAGGATTGTCGATCTGTCTTCAGCTCGTTAAGCTGATGAAGGGCCGCATTGGTCTGGTTTCTGAGCGTGATAAGGGCTCGACTTTCTGGTTCGTGATTCAATGTGAGCTTGGCACAGCAGCTGAGAGTCCCGTGCGTGCTATTCCTGAGACCGACGTCGTTGATTCAACGAAGGAGATCAAGCGTATCACCCGCACTCTGGGAACACCCCGTATCCTTATTGCTTCGACCAGTGAGACTACCATTTCAACCCTCCAATCGTACTTGTCTGATTTCAACACTGAGGTCGCCAACTTGCCCTCAACAGCTGCCAGTCGCTTGGAAGAGTCGGTCGTGAACGGAATCCGATTCGACTTTGTCTGCTGGGATTTTCCCAAATACGATCCACAACACGCCAAGATGCTGGAGCTGAAAGCACGGCCAGACTTGAACAATGTTCACTTCGTGTTGCTTTACACGCCTCTGCCTTCGCCTGACTTGATCCGTCGTGCTCAGTCACTCCAGTTACCTCCCACTTCGTCCTCAGGCAGTCCATCCCTTGGAAACCGCAAGCGACCAACCCTTAGCCAGTCGGTTTCTTTGCGACTTGACAACAGCGGCTCTGTCATTGGCAATGCCAACAACAATCACAATTCAGGATCGACGACGGAGAGTGAGGTGCCTGGACTCAGCCCCGAGAAGCTCAACAGTCTCAGGATTACATGCATCTCCAAGCCAATCCGTCGTTTGAAGTTACTTCGTGCGTTTGTTGAGATCTTAGACGATTCTACTCGGATTCATGGATCTCACGCAGTCAAGAAGGTAGTCGTTGCCAACGTTGCTGGTTCGACTCCTATCCCACCCACTAGTCCCACAACTTCTTCGGCGACCGCCATCAACTCACCGATTTCTTCCCCTACCAACTCGATCGGTTCCTCAGCTACTCTCTCACCTGCCGTGATAGCTCGTAGCCCCTCTACGTCCATGATAGCCACACTAAATGGATCCATGACCAAGGAAAGCTCGAGTATCAAGGATACTGTCTCGACAACTGGAGCGATTGCCGTTCCTACTCGACCTTCTTTTCCTAATGCAGACAGCGCGGCCCAATTTCTCAGCAAGTCTCAGGAGCAAAACGTGATCAGCCAAACGGTAGCCGAGGCTGGACTTCACAGTGCTCTGGATACCTCCGTCAATCTGAGCGAGTCCGACAGCAACAACACCGGCCACAAGCATGGCAGCAGCTCTGTCAACACTCTCGCAGTGGTTGAGGAGGTCACCGCGTTGGAAGAGTCGGCATTCGAGCACCAACAACAGCGACTGAGGTCCCAGTCCTTAAGCGCACCTTCGTCTGTGGCATCTTCGAAGACTGTGTCCTCTGCCTCTGGAAATGGTGGCGATGTCAATGGCAACGATTCCTTCTCTTCTTCCCATCACGATGAGAAAATTAGTGATGACCATGAAAACGACAAGGGCGAGAAAGAGGAGGAACAGGATCGAATCTCATCGCCGCCTCCTGTCAAGGTGCTGTCTGTGAAGCAGAAGCTGCCTGTCAACTCTAGCAGAGCCTCAAAGCTTCGATCAAATTCCCCCAAGCCCACCAAGACATCCAAACTGGTGACCGAGGAGGCCACTGAGAACTCCTTGTCATTGGAAGAAGCCAACCGCATCACCGGTATGCGTATCCTCCTCGCCGAAGGTACTCTATCTCTTCTCTTTCATTCTTCTGATTGCTGATGAACTTGTAGTTGATTAATATGACGTGCTAAATTAATTTTGCGTGTCTTGCTTTTTTTTTTTAGACAACAAGGTTGCGCAGATGGTTTTGTCGAAGCAGCTGGCTTTGTTCGGGCTGGTGATTTCGTGTGCGAACGATGGTGCTGATGCATTGGCGCTGTTCAATTCTCATCCTCGCGGATACTATACCATGGGCTTCTTTGACCACCACATGCCTAACTGTAAGTATACTTTGCCGTTCTACTGCAAATGTCTCGCTCTGAATTCATTTCACGATCAGTGATTAACCAAAATGTTTCTTTCATCGAATCCATACAACAATAGGTGATGGTGTGCAGGCGACGCAGCAAATTCGATTGTTGGAGAGGGAACATGCAGCAGAGGTGAAGGGCCCAGTCCCTCGTCTTCCAATTGTTGCAGTCTCAGCCGACATTCAGGAAACCGCACGGAAGGCTTGTCTCAATTCGGGCATGGAGCGTTATGTCACCAAGCCGCTGATGCAAAAAGATCTGGTCGCGATGGTTCGTCAGTACTGTGTGATCGGTGATGCTGAGGCAAGCACTCACTCGTATGTGTCTCCTCCAGAGGGCGCAGGAGTTTCGAATGGTTTGGAAGTTGTCTCGTCATCATCGGATTCGAATGCAGTTACTTCAACTGTGGAAGCCATGGTCTCTGCAGGCCATGTCTCTGCACCTATTGGGAGCTCTTCTGGCCTGACAGGACCTATGCTGTTATCGCCCTCTCCGATTGGACCGCAGCAGCTTCATCTTGGATCACCATTGCAGAAGCAGCCTACACCTGCACCGAAGCGAGACCTGGAGTTATCACCGGCAGCTATGCGTGGGTTGGCGTTGATTCGGGAGAACACTTTGCAGGATGAGAGCTCTAAAGTTGGTGGCGGAGGAAACATCAAGGCGATGAATCTGGTCTTCCCGACGTCCATGGCTGCCTCTGCGTCGACAGGTTCCCTTCCTACACAACAGCAGCTGTTACAGCAGCAACAGCAGGCCGGTAGCGGCGTCAATCATCTTGGGTTGAGAAGCCATGGATCCCAGTCTCAGCTCCGGACACCCAGCGTAACTTCCTCGTTGTCAAAATCCATCTCGTCTTCTTCTCTTTCGGGAAGTTATCACGCAGGAGCAGCAAGTGGACTTGGAGCAAGTGGTGGGATTGTCTCGTCGCCCATTATCATGTCGACTTCCACTCCTGTCGTAACGTCATCCCCATCACCGGCTCCCGGACCATTGGCCATGTCTGGAGGTGCCGCGAACATCCTGAACCTTTCTTCATTTGGCTCGCATCATCACCACCACCCGATTGCGGCCATGGCAGCAGGAGCCGCAGCCGCAGCAGCCGCGGTCGTGAGCACTGTCAGCTCTGCGATCAGTGAACATATCCACCCACCGTCGATCTATGCTGCCCAGCCCAACTCGAGTGCACTGAGCTCGCCCTGGAAAGGGTCTCTTGAGGGCCAACAGATTCAACAGGATCAACTTCAACAGCCTTTCGTGTGGCCGTCTTTTACTTCTGCGACCTCGACCGAGCAAGCAGCTGGAGCTGGGGCTGGAGCTGGAACAGGAGAACACATTTACCATCCACCTCAAGAGGTGTTTGTGCCGTACCTGCATCCCTGTGAGCCCTCGCCTACGATGGACAGGGACGAGGACCCCATGACCAGTGGATCGTTTTCGGCAGCTGCCCTTTCCCTCGGACCAACCCCTGCCTCGACACATGCTTCGGCTCTTGCCAATGATACCGGTAGTAGCAGTAGTAACAGCAATGGTGCTGCTGCTGAGTCAGCTTCGGATGTTACAGGAGTGCAGGCTGCGCTTACGGCTACAGCAGCAGCGTCGGCGTTGACAGGCGCGACGGCCAAGGCTGTGGCAGCTACCAATGCTACCATGACCACGACTGCAACTGTCCAAATGAACAATTGGTTGTAAAAAAGGACGATGTAAATAAATCCGCTTTGTGATAACAACAGCCGTGTATTGTTTGTTCGTTGTTTGCGATGAATGGTTTTTGATGTGAACGAGAGTTTTACTTTTGAGGGCTGCAGAATTGCAAAAGAGTGAGTCGCGCCGTACTTGAGAGATATGCATAGGCTTAGCGCACAGCAAAAAAAAAAAAAAAAAAAAAGAAACGCGTAGGGACTGCCAATCAACTCGAAAATGTTTTTGAGTCTGAAAGAATTTCGTTGGTGATACAGTCCATCAAGAGAACTGACGGGGGGCGTTGTAAGACTGTTGGTTTTAAAACCCATCAGATCTCCAGATGGACTGTGTCACCAGCACTCTGGTTTTCTTACTAGCCCTACTTCCTCAAACGACGAAGATGGTAATGAGAACGACTTGTTGCTGAATATAAAGGTAGTGGATCAGGACCAGAACAAGACACTGCTGTTACAGAACATTGGTCCCGATAGACCATACACCTTCCGTTACATCCCATCTCTGCACCGCCTTGCTCCTTCCACCTCCAGGAACTTGTCTTCATCATCCCTGTCGGATATGCAACCGACACCGACGACACGCGTCTCTTTCCCTTTCTCTCTCCTCTTGTAACAACAGAACTAAGAGCTGTCAACAATGGAAGATGTCCTGGCCTCGACGATTGTCAATCTCTGTGAGATCTTTCAGAACCTACCTCAACTCAGGCATATTGAGTCTTAAAGCTGTTCGTGGCCGCCCTTATTAGGATGGGCCGGTAGGAGGTGCTGAAGTTTTTTTTTTTTTTTTTTTTTTTTTGATGGGAAGCGGGGGCGGGGGTACGATGCTTCGGCAGCTTCGATCCTTGCAGTATTTCCGTTGTCAGTTTGCGAGGTAACACTGGGGTGGTATGACGAGGAAGAGACTCACGTGTTTGATACGGCGGGTTATAGGGATTTCAAGTTCCTCTTCTCGCCCGAGAATGGAGGTCTTTTGGACTCTTACGATGCCTTAGAGATGCTTTCCAGACCAAAGCCCGAGCAAGAGTCGGAATCCTTGTCGGAGTCTGAACAGTTCGTCATCCTCGTTGTTGATGTTGAACAGAAGCCGGCTATCTCTGTCCATTGCTGTCCCTTGATTTTTACTGCCTTTGATCTTCATATCGACCCATCAACCGTCTTCAGCTGTGCCAATCCCCCAAACAAATCCAGAAACCCCCGTCGACCGTCGCCTTGCTCAACCAAGCGAGCATTCCAGGAAGGGGTGTCTCGTAGGTAGGGAAGGCTCCAAATATCAAAATATCACCATCATTGTTACTATGAAAAAATCCGGTCCTGGCAAGGCAGAGATCCCCTAATTCGGTTAAGCTTCCGATTTGTCGATAAAAGATCTCGAGCTGTGCAAAGAGGCATTCTTTGTCCACCGATAGCCAAATAGGTGGCTCTTGAAGATAGAAGGGTATGTATAGGCTGTTGGAAGGATACGATTGTAAGGTGATGTTGCTATCCAGGGATAGGCTTAAAATCCTGGTGCCGGTTCAAGGAGAACAAGCAACGGCATCGCTCAAATCGATCGATGTAAGTCTAATATCCATGACCTCCAGGACCTCGCACATCTCCAAAATCATCCATATAACTGAGCCGGTCGTTGGTGAATCAACCTTGACTTGTCGAAGGGAACGAGTGTGTCGGAGAAGTGTTCTGGTGGCTGCAATGTTGTTTAGGCGATCCTGAGACGGAAATGAGTGGTAATCCAAGGTTTATAGTTTATTCTCCGGCAAGGTTTCCAAAATCTCAAAAGGCCACGCTGCGCCATCCCCTCCCTTGCCGTGGCCACCGCCGCTCGAGTCGATTGCCCCGCGGTAAGAGATTCTGCAAAGATTGGGACAGATCCCGCAAATCTCAGTTCCATTCACCCCAGCAGGAACAACCGACAAATGCATGTTCAACTTCTCCAATCCTGGACATCTCTGAAAGATCGCCAGAAGCTCCTCCTTTGTGCGACTATCCTTCCAACTCTCTAAACTCAATTCTCGTAGGTTTGATAACAGTGCCAACCTCCTAGTAGCCGACAACTCCATCCCCGGACCTTGTCCAGTTTCCTGGCCTCCAGAGCCAACAATACCCTCCGCGTCGTAAACCTCGTGCGCAGTACAAGAGTGCGCAAAACCAATACACAGCTGTTGAATTGATGGAGGGCAGCCGCCAAAAAACAACTCCTGCGTAAGTTCTCCGCGAAACTGTCCTTCAAGTGCAAGAATAACGTTCAGTCGCTCCATATGGACCATCCCTACAAACGTCGACGAACGTCCCCCAATCCCTGACCAAGAGCCTATGTAGGTTCAGGTGACGAAGCTGTGGTAAGAGACGAAGGATTCCACAAAATCGAAAAACGATCGCTTGAGGGTTGTAGTAGTTTTGATATTTATTTTGCATAACCTCCCCTCCTCCCCCCACCCCCAATTACCACTCCCTTGCGTCGCCGCTCAAGGCATTTAAACAAATCCTCTCTCCACGAACTGATCCATAGTTAAGCGGAAGGATTTGTGGAAGTAAGCCTGCACAATTTTTTGAGCAACTACCACACGTAAACCAACATACAGAGAGGTCTTTCGCGCACAAAAAAATGACTGCCACACCAACAGCGACACGATTGCACATCGGTCTTGCCTTACGCACCCCGTTTAATCATGAAGAGGGGTACATGAACTTTATGCGTTTTCTCTACTTTTTTTCTCAAACCGCCCGTAATCAACCCAAGACTCTCTCGAGTACTCCTCTCTTCCTTTTCTTCACTACCCAGTCCTTGTTACTTCTCATCCTCATCCTTCACACCTCGTGATGCTGGAAAAATTCGCCTTCTTTGCTCCCTCCCTTACGAGCTGCAGAAGATGATTGCCTCACAAGTGGACCGATCCGGGTTCCTGGGTCGCATGGTCGTCTGTCACAAGCGGAAAAAAAGTCTTTACCTCTTTCCTTTGACAGCATCTCGGCTTCTCCGATGACGGCTATCCCGATGATTGTTGACAGGATAGTTTCTTGCGAGTTGCTAGAACATCAGAGGCGATGAAGACCCATGATCGTTACGTCAAGTCACTCACGTTCTGTTGTCGTGGCAAAAACTTTGAGGAGCTCTTGGAGCTAGCACTGTCGAATTTTCCGCGGTTGACGTCCACCAAGCTGGCGGGCTGCATCAATAGCGATGAGATGATAGCAGACTTGATTGGACGAGGCATTGGCGGGTTGCAAAAATTGGTCCTTGATCTAAATGGTTATGGGAGGTACGGGAAAAACTTTAGAGTTGACCCTTTGTCGGCTAAGGCTCTCTTCAGGCAGGCACGAACACTTGAAGTTTTTTACTCGGAGGCACTTTCGTTCAAGAGTGCCCGTATCCATCGGTTCCTGTGCTTGGCACCCAATCCCAGGGAGCTCAATATCCTCACAGAGGATCGCAGTGACGGGATTAATGAGTATTACTTTCGGAGTGCGGCGGGTATTGTGGGTTGTAGTAAGGACTGGACGTGTAAGGGTCTCGAGATCTTTGGCTGTCCAGTTGTGGGGATCCCTCGACCGGATATCAATACGGACGTCCGCGGGGACCCACTGAGCGATTACGCCCAGGAAGACATTCATCAGGATAGCATTAGCCTTCAACGCAGGGTTTATACATAGGTGGGGCGTATGACCCAGCTTTGAGAGCTTCGCTTGAGAATCTCAATCGACACAAACAGGATTAAATACCGACAATACAACACTTGCAGCAGCATGATTGCCTCGCCATGACTATCGACAGTGGACTGTGTGTGTTGAAAAAACTCGAGACGCTGCGGGTTGTTGGCCTGGAGGATATGGAGGTGAGCTTGGGAGACAAGGGGAAACAATAGATGGCCGATTGGTGGCCTAGGGTGAAGGTTATTGAAACAGACTATTGTACGGACCGAGACAGCCGTTCACTACTGTACTGGAGAACATACTGACATCTCTGACGAAGAATACAACGAAGAAAGGGACGAAACAGCAACTACAACTACTACTAGGCGCCAGCACCGATAGTCTCGCATATCGAAAGTCAGGTTGTTTATCAACATACTCAGCCCTTAAGCTACCGAGCACTCTCCCTCCTTTTTCACGGCAGCGCCAAGATACATCGATCTCTCTGCTCGGCTCCCTTGCTCACGATTTTTGGTTTCTTCCTGGAAGGACGCGAGGGTGCACGGAAGGACAACAAGCACCAGTATTTTTGCATGCAGCGGATGTTGTTGGTGAGAACTGAGCTTGCACCTCTCTCGAGAGCTTCGGTTGCGCAACCGGAGGAATTCCGCATACGGTGTTGTATCTACCATCAACGACAAGTTAGCAAATGTCTTGGTTTTGAGAAGCAGTCCCCAGGAGAGCATCGATCTCCAACGCCAGATCTATACGCAACTAGGACGATAGGTGCATCTCAACTACCTTCGCTTGGATACTAAGCGCCATGACTCCCATCCACGTAGCCATCGAAGTTCTCGCCAAGCGAGTGCTCCCAGTTCGATTGCCTCGCGATGAGCCTCGAAAGCGGTTTGGATCTGTTTGCAGGGTCTGGAGGAGCTGTGCTTTGTGGAATTGTTTGACATGAGCATGGGTTTGAGGAGAAGGGGCGAGCAGTGGAAAGACAAATATTTGGCTCGAGTCGTCCTTCGCTAGTCATGCTGGACTGTCATGCCCTTGTCTACGGCAGCCTTGCTACGCCCCGCGTACAAGACCATGACGATTCAGCGCAGTTTTTTTTTTGTTCTCGAGGGTGATCCCGGCAACAACTTTTCGCTTTCTCTCTTGACCACAGCAACAAACACCTTCACCAAACACAGTACTATTGCCAGAATATCAATTCTCTTTCCATACTTCATAGCTTGCCTCTTCATTTCCATACATCTCAGATCGCAGATAGCAATAGAAGTCAGGTTGGCAAATATGGGTATTAGTATTTTGGTTCTTTTTCAAGTACAAGTTTGAGATATTTTTTTCATCCATAAGTTCCTACCAAAAAACTCCATTCCTAAATCTTTCATACTATCCTACAATCCATAAATCCATCCGAAAAAAAGCCACCCTGTCCACCACTCCCACTTCCACCACTACCTCTGGCTGATTTGGTTCCCTTGGCCCTCCTCTAGCCCCCCCACCTCCAGGCTGACCAAGTGCGCCAATTTAGTATTCATCTGGTTCCCCTTTCCAAACACTTGGTTGTCTGCTGTGCTAGAGGTTGCCAAAAACGCCGACGGATTCATGTACTGCGGTAGCTGTTGTCGCTGCTGGTCGGGCCGTTGTGAAGTTGTTGGCTCACCATCGGCACATGGAATACTCTGATCGTTGTACCCATCAACGTTGCGTTCGTTCCACCTGCCATACTCAATGCCATCGCCATCGCGTGCGGTCATTAATGAATTGCGCTCATCAAATGATGGCTGTTCATCTGGCCTTGTTGAGGCTGTCCAGGCAAGGCGATCGACATTGGGACCTGCATCCCACCTCCTGCTCCGCCAACTGTCCTCAGTAGTGCACCTGGAATCCAGGCGGAAGTTGCCCAAATGGTTATGATAGCTGAGATTGTCCTGCTTGACCTTATGGTAAGAAATGTAACGGCAACTGCTGCTGTTGTGAATGGGGTTAGCGGTGCCTTGAAGGGTGCTGAGTTCGGAAAACCGATCGTCGTCTGCAACGAGGAGCTGGGTGCCGTTGACGCAATAGGTGCAGCAGTGACAGGGATCGGCCTCACAGACACAGGTTTCGTTGCAACTGGAGCAGCTGCTGCTGCCGCAGCGAGCCTTGCTGCCTTTCCGACTGCCCTTGCTAGGGCGCGCCTTGATGGTTGTTGTAGATGCTAGCGCAGCTGATGTCGCCAGAGTAGGAGGACCATTGGAAATTACGGCAGCCGTCGCACGAGCAGCCTTGGTGTTGTCTGCTGATTTCTTTTCTTGAGGGAGCCGGAGGTTTCGCTGCAGGAACAGCAGTAGCAAGCGCAGTGATCGCTACAAGCACCGTCGGCAACGCGATCGACACGGGGATAGATGGAGCTATGGTATCACTTGCGCTCCATCCCCTGTCGAGTATCTCGTCACCTTCCATCTTTTCAATCGTTCCCCGTCCTTCACCAAGGAGACGCCGCCACCGGTCAGAATCGACGGTGTCCTCAAGGCGCCACATGTCACCGGTGGATGCAGCAGGAAGTGTGGGCGTTAATAAAGAAGCGGTGATATCTTGGCCCATTTCCAGATCATCTTCGCCCAGAACCTGTCCTTCCTCTTGTTCTGGGTCGGGCTCCTGTTGCCGGACTAACGGTGGTATGAATCCAGAGATGACATCTCCTGTTGGAGAAGGTGATTTCGAGCTCAGCGTCGGCACGCTGCCCACACCGCCGCTGCCGTTCGCATTTGGAGTGTCCGCTTTCGACTGGGATTGCTACTGAAGCTGTTGTTGTTGGAGTTGTTGCTGTTGAAGTTGCTCTTGTTATTGTTGAAGGAACCTACTGCTGTTGTTGTTGCTGATATCGTTGATGTTAAAGGCCCAAAGCTGCTGTTGGTGAGAGTAGTTGTACTCGCATGGACGCTGCTGCTCCTCCACCACCAATAATTATTGCTCGTCGTCTCCGCCACCATGGCCAATTGGAACTGCATCTGGTAGGTAGTTCCTTCTGTCGGTTTTCGAACCTGCTTGGCGCCAAACAATGTGATTGACGTGTCGTTCAAGTTCTCGCCGCCATGACTGCCTCCACTGCCTCCATTGCCTCACGCCAGGGAAGACGATGGTCCTCCGAGGAATGACGAAGCCAGTCCAGAGAGAAGTGCTGCACCGCCGGTACTATCGCCATTGCCAAATCCTGGACTGGAGAAACTGTACGTTCGCTGTTCACTTGTTCCATCTGGGGCGGATAGAGCGGATATCGGCAGAGTCTGCCCCAACCTGCGTGACATTCATAGCTGAGACCAAACGGCGACTCGCATGGCAGTGATATGTGGCCCTTGAAGGTCATGGAGATCCTGCCAGAGGACCAAATGGAGATGTTGGACTTTCATTCGACACCTAACCGATTGGAAGTAACTGTTGTAAGAGCCACCCTCCAGCGACACTCTCTCTCCTTTCAAAAGATTAGTATCATCTCACAAGTTACCAATTAGGTTATACGGATGACCCTGGAGACGTGCGGTGTTCTGAGGGCTATACATACTTCTCATACTACTCTCAACCTGCCTGATGTGGTTGCGTCTCCTTAGACATGCATCAAGACAGCTCATTTGCTGCTGGATAGCGCTATCACCTTGCCTTCACCGTCTCTTCCTGTCGACTTCCTGTCGACACCCAGTATGTATCTTCCGATCTCAAGACACCACCAACGCCTATATCCGAGAATCAGAAACTCATCTTTGCCCAGCTCAAGGCCTTTCTATCAGCAGATCGGAATGCAAACCAATATGTAGCCTCTTCACCTTTACAGAGTAGCTGCTAACGGGCTCGAGCCGAGACGACTGTTGAGTGATAAGATGTCGTTCCCAGGACTACTGCCTTTTAGGGAGAAAGAAAGTCGCGGGTCGACTTGGTTATTCTTGATTTGCTGGGACCAATTGAGGGAGGTTGGCAGGGATGTTGTTCCAGCATGTTATGTGACTGTGAATTTTACCTTTCGAATTTGGTACTTCCACGTAGTTAAGGCGTACAAAAGTCGGGGAGAGAGCGAGTGAGACCCAGCACAAGAGCAAGCCAGTCAACCCACTTTCTATTCTCCTGCTCTTGCCCTTTGACCCACTACTTTCACACACACTTTTGTCTCCTTTTTCTCATCTCCTTCTTTTTGCGTTCTTACTTCCCTTCATCACTCTCTTCGTTCACACTTCACTCAGTTTCTTCACACCGTCTACCTTCGCACACACTCATCGTCGCCAAGCAATAAGCAATGTCACAGCACCAACCTGTCGACACTCCTCTGACTGCAAAGTCAAAGGAAACAACCACGTTCACTTCAACCCCCGACAACGACTACGACGACAACCTACTCAATAACGACGACGACGACGACTGGATTGACATGCAGGCATCTGCCACCTTCACCCAAGGACAGAAATTAGCAACAGTCGGTCAGGACGACCACTTAGTCCCTACTTCTAGCGTTACTACTACCACAAGCAGAGGAGAACGGAATAGTAGTCTCTCGTTGAACAAGGATCGCCTAGAACCCCTTCCTAGTGACACCCTTGCAGAGTCGGCTGCCTCTCTGCTCTCACTCCCCTCAGACTATGGCCTCGAGTCCTCTCCAGACACAACTACTATCGACACTGCCTCGTTTCCTCTATCCCTTCAAGTTCCCTCAATTGACCAGCAGCAACAGCCTGGACTTGACGAGGATTCTATTCCAGGGTCAGCCACGTCTTCCAACTCCGAGTCTGAATATTCCTTGCTCAACCCATCCCGCAAGAACTCGCTTACAGGCAGCTCGGGTTTTCATGCCCTCACTCCCACGCACTCTCATACCGATACTTCCAGTAGCCCTGCGATCACAGACGACCAGCTTTCCCAGGGTAGCCAGCAGGACGACGACGAAGACAACGAAGTTGAAAGAGATACTTATCAACCCCCAAGTATTGGTGTTACCAGCCCCTCTTTTTCGGATTTTGTGCAGATTGGAAGTGACCAGGGAGACAACTTTTCAATGTCTCCTCGTCCCTCGAGCGGCAAGCAAACACCCTCACCCACATCCCTCTCGCAAGGAAAGGCGCGCATGGACGGCAACAACAACGATAACTATAGCAGCCATGAGGATGACGACATTTTGAGCGTTACAGTTACTCCCCCTGCTGCGGCTGTGGATGCAGAAGGAAAGGTGACAGAGACAGAGGACGGGAAGAATGACAGTGACAGATCAAGGGGTATCCAGCAGGTGCTACAAAGTGTCGCGAGCGGTCAAGGAGAGAATGCCTCATCACCACCACCGACAACACTACCAGCAATAAATACACCCGCATTCTCCACACAGTCAACACCAATCCCCACAGCTACTACGACGACGACAACACGAGACCCGACTCAATCTAATCCTCCCCTGCCATCCACAGCTTCACCAGTCGACAGAGGTAGATACAGGACAACAGTGGAGGATGCTAGGAGTAGTAGCGAGGGAGAACGAGAACTCACCGGTGGCTCATCGACAGTTTCTGGAATGCGATACCGAGGTGCCCAGCGACAGGATGATCGCAATGACGTCCGTAGTTCGTTCTTTAGCGCATCCAGGGCGATGTCGACCATGCCAGGAGCACTTAACCTTGGTTTGGATGCAGACATTGCACCGCAACCAGCTGCTGTTCCTCTGAACGATCCTCCGGTTGACGAGCGACAATGCAGGATTTGCCTTGGAGGAGCGGATGAGGAAGACACTCTGGGACGCCTTATCTCTCCTTGTCTCTGCAAAGGCTCCATGAAATATGTGCACATCGAATGGTATGTTGTTTTTTTTGTTGTTAGGCGTGTATTCTTGGTGAGTTTGAGAAGAAGACACATAAAATTGACAACTGGTATCGTTTCTCATTTCTCAATGACATCTAGCTTGAATGCGTGGAGAACAAGGAGCCCGAAGCGTGAGAGCCATTATAAGTGTGACACCTGCAAATACGAATTCTCGTTCCGTCGAACCAGCTTTGCGCGGTATCTTGGCCACCCCTTGACGGTATTTGTGCTTACGATCGTCGCCTTTGCGTTGCTGGTGTTTGCAGCAGGCTTTGCCATGAAGCTGTTACTGTATTTGATGATGGATGAGTCTCAGGAGTTTATTTATCCCGCCGACCTGTAAGTTCACACAGTTGTAATTGTATGGATGGGTGAACAGATGCTGTGGAATGTGAGCGATCGATCGGAGATAAAGGCCACGTCAACTCAAATACTTTTTTTTTTTTTTTTTTTTTTTATTTTTTTTATTTTACAATAGGAGCGATGAGGATGATCTGGAAGTGATGCGGTTGAGGGAGGATATAGTGATTTTCAAGACACCAGAAAGTCTGCGGGCAGTCTTTCGGATCGACAAGACACACATGGTGTTTGGATCGTTCTTTGTCAGTATCATAGGATTCCTACAACTTTTTGTGTCGATGTGGATGGGTGGCGGAGGAGGCATATTTAGGATTGGAGGGTTTGGATTGGGAGGTGGTGGTCGTCGACGCGGTGGACGTGGTGAACGACAAGGAGAGGCGGGAGTGGGAGGGGTATTGATGATTGTTATTTTGGTGTTTGGGTTGTTCAAGTCTGTCTATATGACATACCAGTTTGTGAACAAGATGTCACGGCGTGTTTTGGCCAAGGCGGAGATGATGGTCCTTGAAGTACAAGCCTAACGGGCGACAAGGCAAAGCAATGGGGTGCGTGCTGGATCGCTGGTGCGTCCAAATTCAGAGCCAACGCTTGAGAGAGTAACTTCAGCCTCTCTTTCAGCTTCATCGACACTGTTCGAAGCGGGCGCAGCCGTAGATCCTCGACGCGTTCAGTTTTGCAACCAGTTTTAACGTAAAGCAAAAAAAAACCATCAATTGCTTGTGACGTTTTCTGTAAAAAATAAAAGTGTGCGAAATAAACACGAACAAGCTTCTTGTTTCTCTTCCCTATCCTGCTCTGTTCGCCAAACTCACGCCTTGCTTGTGATGGCCCTCCCTATGGTCTCGCTGACAAACAAGCATCTCTCCTCACCCCCACCCTCTCCCCACTTACTCATACAAGGTATACATCCACCTCACTCAAACTTAACCTTGCAAGCAAGCACAGAGAAAAAAGGGTTACTGTGAGTGAGGTACAGATCATATGAGACGGAGCGAAGGAAAGAATGGTCTACCAGGTGTCATTAACAAGGGCTCACTCTTTCCTCGTTCTTATTCTTCATAGACATCACCCCCTTGTCGCTCTTCTTCATTTCTCTGCACACACTCACCACTGGCTAGTGCACCCGCCAGCATCACCCAAGTGAATCAACAGCTGAAACACCAACCTCTCACCGGCATCAGCACAGCAGCAACTTTACAATCAACAACTTTACAATCAACAACCCACAATCAACATCATTAGCATACATACAATCAGTTCGTGGTCCCTCTTACAACCCCTTCTCCCTTATCACCCTCTTTACGGCGTCATTTTTCCCCCGCCTCTTCCCACGCTCCCCTCGACAAACATTTTCCACAAAAGTTCCCCTAATTTTCATCAGCACAGAAACATTCACAGCAAACTGTGTGCGAAACGGACATGCTGCCACAAGGAGACGACTCGCCCACTGACCAGCCAACAGGCGACAGTCCCGCAGCACCGTCCGACATCTCAATGCACTCTGTAGTATATCAGCAACAAGAAGACTCCCTTACACCAGCATCACCGACAGCAACAACACCAACAACATCGGCAAAACTTCTAGTCAAAGCTATCACTACAACCCTCTCAACTGTGGAAAACATTCCTCTCACCTTCTGCAACCGACCGCCTCTTCCCTTCCACTTTCCCAGTCCAGGATCCCCAGGCACAGAACATGACGAGACAATTATCCGGATGGTGGACGACGAGCAGTCATGGGGCGATATTGAGGCTTTTGCAGGCGTGGAGGCCTTTGATCGATACTACTCGTTTTTGGATCCTGGACTGGAAGAGTTTTGGACACGGGACAAGATCGAGCAGCTCAATGATACTGTGATTGATCTTGTTGTGCGTTCTCTTAAGCCTTGTGCGGCTACCATCCTCAAGGGCACTCATCACCATCAACAATGGCACTCCAAGAACAACAATAACTCTATGACAACATCAAATCGAGCCAGTGGCAACAATAATGACAGCGAGAGCGAGGATGCCAAGAAGATAGCCACGATATACCCAGTTGTGGTGATGTCAGCATGGATGGATATGTTCCGCTGGGAAAAGGTCGCCAGGTCTGTCAGTTCGTCGCCTTTAGTATGTCAACACATCTGGCAGACTTTTGGTGATGGGCGACCATTCACTAAGGAGGAACAACCTTTTCTGGATGCGATCAAGGCGGCGGCTATTGAGAACGGAGCCAGAATCTCAGCTATCAAGGAAGCAACCGCCAGGGTGGAAGCAGCCAAGGCCAAGGCGGCACAGGAAGAGGCAGACAGACTTGAAGTAGAGAGACTTGAGGTGATCAGGATCCAGGCGGCCAAGGAAGAGGAGGAGAGAAACGAAGCAGCTAGGATTAAAGCAATGCAGGAAGAGGCTGACAAGCTCGATGCTGAAAGACTTGAGGAAGAGAGGATTGTGGCCGCCGAGGCAGCGGCCAAACGAGTTGAGGCGAATAAGATCAGGGCTATGAAACGGAAAGCCAAAGCCGATGCTGCCAAAGCCGATACTGCCAAGGCCGATGCTGCCAGAGAGGAGGCAGAGAAGGAGGCAAAAGCCAGGAAATCTGCCAAGAAGAAAAAATCTAGCGAGTCGAGGGCTGCGAAGGGATTGACCGCCAGACAGCAAAACGTCGTCATGCAGAAGAAAATCGGCAGGAAGGAGGCTACAAAGCAGAAGACGGCAAGGGCAGGAGCTACACGGGGACAGACCGCTATAGAGGTGAACGAGGACACATTTGGCACTAGCAAAACTAAGCGGGAGAAGGCCGTGGCTGCAGCAAAAGCCTGGGAGATAGCTGTCAGAGGAGTGGCGGCCAGAAAAGCGGAGATACAGTCTGTAGCGATCAAACGACAGCGGAATGTATTGAGTGGCCAGGCTGGTTTAGGTCGGGATCAGGATCTTCCACCGAGTCCCGTTGTCACCGGGCGAAGCAAGCGCAAGATTAGAAACATCGAAGTCTATTTGCCTCCCACCACTTTAATTTCTAACGCCACTACCGCCACCGCTGATCAGGAGAATCGCTCGCGTCAGCAGGACACTATTGTTACGCCACCAACACTCCGCTCCTCCGCCTCTTCAACCTCTTCTTGCACTTCGCTTATTAGCCCAGCACCCTCCCCACTGGATGAATCGCTTGATTTTCAGCTTTCAAAACGTACTCGACGCTGCTTACTGCCTGAAAACCTTAGCGGCAAGATGGTCACATCAACAGTAACAACAACAACTTCGACACCAACAACATTAACAACAGAGCTAAAATCAACAACCAACACTACTCTTTCTGCAACACTTCTCACTACCCACCACGACACCCTTCCCAAGGCATCATTCACACCACCCAGTCTGCCCCCTAGCTCATTCCCCCAGGACACAGAGGCTTATGAGCGGATGCATAAGCTGACGATGATGAAGCAGGTCTTGATAGACAGTGTCCAGTCCATGGAACTTCAGCGTCATGACCAACAGGTTGAAACCAATTTTCTTCTTCGACAGCGGGACGCAGCTATTGAAGCGGCCAAGGCTCGACAGCGGGAAGCAACCATTGAGATGGCCAAGACTCGACAGCGAGGCGGCAGCAACACTTCGAACCACCACGAGAAGAACAGGGCTGCCTATTCTCAAGATTCTCCGGAGAACCCCATGCCTGCCTTTTTTAACATTTCACAGGAGTCGACTCCGGTGCCTACGGGTCTGCCTTCACCAGTCACACCAAACCAGTCTTCGCTGTCTTTGTCACCGCGACCTGCTGCAGCTGCTCCAAAGGCCACCTCGTTAGTGATCGACTTGACGAACAACGCTGATCGTATCCCTGCATCAACCAAGCAACAACGGTCCCAACTTCAGCAATTTCAAAGAGCACAGCAGCAACAACATCAGAACTTGCAACAAATACCTGAGACTCAACAATACTACCAGCAGCAACAATACCTTGTACAACAACATTTACAACAGAACCAACAATCCCCGCCTTGTACTCAACAACCACCAATCATAAACCGCCCACAACCGACAAAACCGTCTGGCCAGCCCGCGCAGTCTATTCAGTCTTCATCTTCGCAGTTTTCTCAACACCTTCAGCAAATGCAAGAGTTCATTCAACAACAGATGCGGAAAAGTCCTGAACTCCATAAACTACACCAACAACACGTACTCGAGAGAGAACAACTGCTCAAACAACAGCAGCAAGACAGGGAGAGACTTGCCCAGGAACAGCAACTCATGACAGCTCAACATCAAGCCAACCAACGACATGTTGACGAACAGTTACGCTTGCAGGCGGCGAACAAGTGGCGGCATCAGGAACAAGTCTGGCTAAAACGATCACAAGAGATTCAACAACAAGAGCAGGTTTTCAGTCTCAAACTGACAGGGCATCGCCAACAGACGCAGCAGCTCCAGCAGACGATTCTCAATGAGCAGAAGCAGTGGCAGCAGCAGCCAGCGGTCACACTGGATCGGATTAAGCAAATTCATACGTATCAGAGGGTACAACTGGCAACATCACAGCAACAGCGGTATTCGGCGCTTCAATCTGTTCCGGTGACTCAACAGGCGCAAGCGATGGCGAATCTCAACCGTATGTGTCAAACCGAGACTCAGATGCTTATGGCGCGGCAGATGGATACGGAGGAGAAGGCGGCGCAGGATTTGCACCGCCAGGAGGCATCCAAGAAAGCTGTCCAGCGGCTTCAACTCCAGCTGCATCAGGTCCTAAAAAGCGAGAAGGCGGTCATGAAGCAGCTCGATGCCCTTCACGCTCAGAAGCAGGAACAGGATCGCCGACGTGTAATCTTGCTGCAAGAGCACCAGCTGCTACAACAAGGGCTACCGATAATGCCAGCATCGTGGCCGTCGTTACCGCAGGGGCTAACTGCCGGACAAGGCACGGCACCTTTGAATATGGCCACGTCGCAGCAGCAGCAGCATCGGCAACTGAAAGAGAAGTACGCGATGGACGAAAGGCTGCGTCAACAACTCTCTCAAAAACGGGATATTCTGCGTAAGCAGCACTTGCAAGAACAGGTCGACCTTCAGCAGGCGCATAGGAAAGCTTTGTCGCAACAGGCGCGCTCCCTTGCAGAGATGCATGTCCAGAGACTTACACAAGCGATATCTCAGTGTCAGTCATGGTTGAGTGTGCAGACCCAGGCTCAGCAACAGCAGGCGCGGATGACAACGGTGCAGGAGCAGCAAGTCAGTAAGGATGGTTCGCCTGCCGTGGTCTCTCCGACTTTTGCTGCCTCACTCAACCAACCAAGCGCCACCAATCCGATTTCTATGCCAATTCAGCCAGCGCCAGCCGTTCTGGATCCAACTCGACCTCAGCCATTGTCTCAGCCACAAGCAACAGCGACTTCCCAGCCTAAACAACCCACACCTCAGCTCTCTGAAGCTACTGCTTCAGGGTCGGACTCATCATCAGCAGAAATACCACCCCGACAACAATCAAGTCCCGAGTCGACTGTAGCACGATCCAAACTGGCCGCCATCTTCCCATTCCCCAATCCTTTGTACGACATTACAGAGTGGACAGCCGAGGACAAGAACCGACTTTGGACGACATGGTTAGAAGTGGGCGACGACTGGGAGCAGATTTCGACCAAGGGACTTCAAGGAAAGTACTCTGTCGATGCCTGTCGCGCTGTCATCCTCGGCACAGCTTCCTGAGTGAAGAATGCTCATCCATTCTTTTTTTTTTTTTTGATATTCGTACTTTTTTTCCTATTTCTTAGTTTCATTTTTTTTTCTTCACTCTCTCTCCTTTTTGTACTTTTCCCACAATCGGTTCTCTGTATTTCTGTAACATACTTTTGCTCTTCAAATAAAAATCCTTTCATTTTCGACAAATATTTTCCTTGTTTTTCGGTTTTCTTATTTTTGTATCATGATGCTTGTGCAGGGTCCTGCTACGATGTAATACTGGTGTTGTTGGTAGTGGGATCCCATTTCAATTTTTGTTCTGCCCTTTCAACTCGTTTCCGTGCAATATCCAGTCCATAGTGCTCCTCAAGGTAATCCAGAACCGCCGGGATGGTCGTTAATGAATTGAATGTCCTCCGTTCTAAACATGAAAATTGACAAAATCGATTTAGTCGTCAGTTGTACCAAAACGAGAGGGGGACCACTCCTGACAGTAACGAAAAATGATAGCGTGCGCTCGTTCGTACCTGCGTTGCTCATAGTCTTTTCGAACATGTACATGAGGTGATGGTGGAAGATAAAGGCATTTGTACCGTAGGATAGGGCGAGGTCGACGTAGTCCTCAATGCATTCCCAGGGTGTTACTGTATGTCCTGCGAATAGCGCTGGGTTCTCCAGAATGCCTCTTGCCGACATTGTTCCTATTGAGGATCATACATGCAAAGAATGATTCTTAGTTAGTATGTCGCTTCCTCTCTCACACCAAGTTCCTGAATTTGATCCGCGAATTAGAAAGTCCATGAATAACGACATACCATCGACGCCAGTAGCAGCGACAATGTCATTAGCATCCTCCATCGTAAATACATTCCCATTAGCCAGCACAGGGACGGTCGACACCTCCTTGACAAGCTTTATGCCCTCCAGACTAACAGGTTCTGTTGATTTCTGCCGCCTAGTCCTGCCGTGTACTGTGATAAAGTCTACTCCGACTGATAGTGCCCTTTTCACAAATTCTTCCGTTTCCCTATGGGAGATTTTACAAGGGGAAGGAAAAAACGTGGTGTGAGGCGGATGATACCACATTTGGGTTAGTGACGAATTTTTTGTTTTGTGTTTTTTTTTTGTATCCGACGTATGTTTCATATCGACATTGGTCCGTTCACAACTGCTATCCCAAACAAACATGCCAAGCACAAAAATAAAACAAAAAACGAACAAAGCATCACAAGAAACATACCGAAGGTCTCGATGGATTCGAATCTTAATCGAACAAGGCACATCCACCCTTGCCTTAACTTGCTTAATCATATCCCTGACAGTCTCCGGATCCGACATCAAATGGGATCCAATCTTTTCATTAATTGCCCATTTCTGAGGACATCCGCAGTTGATATCGATGCCTGAGACAAAGGGAGCGGCGAGTTCGGCAGCGTTGGCGAGGTCGAGGCCGTTGGAGGCTGCAAATTGGATGACGACGGGGTCGTCGAGGTAGTTTGTTGAGAATTCGCATTCGCGGGCGTAGTTTGAGGATGCGAAGACGTCGGCGAGGATCATGGGTGTGTAGACTATGTCGCAGTTGTATCTGTTCAGTTACAGGAGAAGTGAGAGAGAGATGTGGAAGGGGGCGGGTAGTCCAGGTTAGTTCCTAGGCTGTTGGATAAAAAGTTGCGATTGAGCTGTTGAAAAAGACAGAACCGTTTGTTGTAGTTGTGGTTGCTCATTTTAGGGTTTCCTGAAGGAGTATGTGAGTATTACCTCCGGACAAGTTCCCGGAAGGGCAGTTTGCTGTATCGAACCATGGGGGCGCACACATTAAGTGGTCGGGTCTTTGTTGAGAAGAGCTGCATGATGTCTGTCCTTGGCAGAGACCTTGAGCTGGCATTCTCCTCTGACATGGTGTTTGAGTTTCTGAAATGTAAAGTTGAGAGTGAGGGGTGTTGGGTGTTGGGCGCGTTGTGAGTTGTCTTCAGTTGGATTACTGGTATGTCGAGTTTTGTCCTGAAGGCAGTTGGAGGTGTGAATGCGTTGCTGTATGAGTGAAGTGGATGCGGAGGAATCTAAAGAGACCAAGGGAGTGATCCTTCAAGGCCAAGGCCTTTCTCACTCCCTTTATTCTTTTTTGCCTTTTGCGCTCAGGGACAAGTGGCTTAAATTCAGCAGTCTTACGCCACCAACTTCGCTCTTATCGAAGGGGTGGTTGGTTCGAAGACGAGTACAAGCGGGATCTCCAGGTTGCCATTGCTTTAAGCATGAGAGGTCAACCGTCGTTAAACCAACGGGTTCAGTGCAATGCCTATAGCGAGGGTTCGTCGCCAGAGAGGGAAAGATTGGATTTCAGAGTGATTATGTGGCTTGAGCAGAGAGGACAACACCCGAACAACGACCGGGACGAGAAACTGTCTAAAGGAGGTGATGACAGTTAGTGTGAGGAGCACACTGTACAGGATGGTGGATGGAGACAAGTTGAACCACGAACCGGACGTTTGCTTTACAGCCGAACGCATTTAAAGTAAACTGAATAGTCTTTTTCATTGTCCTAATATTGTTTTCTAGGCAGTGAATCCAAAAGCTACTTGGATATTGTTAGGGTGGCACATGTAGCCAACTTGCCATGTATGTCTGTTATTCTTTTGAGTGTTGTACTTTGGGCGGTGCTTGCATGATCTACGAGAAAGGAAAAAAAAATGGGAGGACTGACCAAGTGCAAGGATATGGCTCAGGACTTTCCTTGACCGAGGCTGGGGCCCGTCAATAAAGCCGGCCATTTCAAACAGCCCAGATAACTTCCTTAAAGTGTGGTGTCATGTAGCGAGGATGGTACGATTCGGTTCTACGATTCACGGACAGGAGAGCTTGGTCTCGTCCTGACGACACCTCATGGAGAGATCACCTCGTTGGCGATTTCGACTGATAGTCAGAGGTTCGTTGCGGGTCATTACAATGGACGAATGCAAGTGTGGGACACGGCTTCTGGCGAACCTAGTCTGACCTTGGCTGGGCATTCGGACCAAATCGACAGCGTCAGTTTTTCGCCAGACGGGAAGTGGATCGCATCGGGTGGCGACGACCATATGGCCGCGCTTTGGGATGCACATACAGGAAGCAGGGTGTCTGTCTTTGCTGGTCATGCCGATGGCCTCAATAGTGTGGTTTTCTCACCTGACGGATCTTTGCTGGTGACTGGCGGTTACGATCTCACCTTCCGACGCTGGGAGTTGTTGAACTGGAAAAGATCCAAACCCGATACTCAAGACCGTTTCGTTCCGGTGACAACTGTGGACTACTCTCACGATGGTCGGTGGATCATCTCTGGCAGGAGTGATGGTTCTGTGCTGCAGTACGATGCGGCGACTGGCGAGGCTGGGTTTCTCTACCCGAGTCGCCCCAGGGCCGTTGAACAAGTGGCCTTCTCCCCCAACAGTTTGCTCTTTGCTTCGGTTGGGACTGACGCTGCGGAGGAGGAGGTCAGGCTGTGGAATGCGGAGACTGGAGGCGTTCATGCTGTTCTCCTGGGTCATACCAATGATGTAGCAAGAGTCCAGTTCTCACCCTGCGGTCGGTGGATTGCCTCGGGTAGTTTCGATAGCACTATTCGATTGTGGGATGTGAGGTCTGGAGTACAAGAGCAAGTACTTGAGGGACACAAATGTGGAGTCCTTGGGTTGGGATTTTCGAAGGACAGTCGGCAGCTGGTTTCTTGTAGTTGGGACGATACGATTCGGGTCTGGGATCTAGCGACAGGTAGCGGCAGCAGCGTAAGCGGCGGTGGCGAGTGTGATGGTGTTGAGTCTAGGATCTTGCACTCGGACCCAAGTCGAGAGGTCAATACGGCGAGCACGGCGTTCGCACCCAACGGTCGACAGATCGCGTCCTGTCATTTGTATGAAGAGGTGTTTATCAGGGATGTGTTGACCAGGAAGGTCTTGCACACCTTGAAACACGATGATACGGTGTTATCTCTCAAGTACTCGTCTTGTGGGGAGTGGCTGGCGACGAGCGGGCGTTATGACGTGTCCCTTTGGAAGTCACCCTTATCTCCTTCTCCCTCGTCGTCGTCGTCGTCGTCGTCGTCGTCGAGTCTGGGCGAGGATTCCCAAGAAAAATGGACACGGGTCATCACGATCAAGGGTTTTGCTGGAACTGTTACAGAAGTAGCGTGGAAGCCTGAGACATTGGAGTTTGTGACAGGTTGTAAAGACGGGTCTGTTCGTGTGTGGCAGATTGTGGATGCCACCAGTCCTGGACCTGGAGAGCTCAAAAATGATAACGCTGCTGATGCCTTTGGTGATGTTGGTAGCGGCGGCGCTGTTGGCAGCGAGCGGTTGTTTTCAGCCCAGTTGGTTTGGAGTGCTGGGTATCCGGTCCTGATGGCCGACAAGGCCTTGTTGGCTGATGCTGTTGGACTGACTGCGGATAACAGACTGTTGTTGAAACAGCAAGGCGCTATAGATGGGACACCGCCTTTGGAGGAGAAGACCGAGTCGGTGGATGATCAGGAGTAGGTAGGACATATAGTAGTGTTTGTTGGCAGATATAAAATGCCTCACTTGAATGGCCCAAAACACTGACCCACATTCGCAGCCTCAAGTCATCCTTCACTCTGTCTCCCATATCAAAGTCCGGTTTCTCCTCACCGCCTCACCTCTACAAAAGGTGTTTCAAGATTTCCCAGTCGAGCCATCGCTTTGAGGCCTCTTAGCGAAGGTCTCGATAAGGACGCTGGGCTCGTTGAAACTTGTTGTTTTTGAATAGTATGATAGAGCAAAGAAAAATGGAGGCATAGTCACGCGTGCAATGGTGCTTTTTTATTTCTGTTCGAGCCACCAACGGTCATTAAGCATCAGCGACATTGTAGTCAGATCGACCATTGTGCAATCTATTATTTTTTTCAAGCACATTAATGATCGTACCTATACGTGTTCTATTTTTGGTTTTTTTTGAAGCGTTTTTTTATTCGTGCTGACCAGCAAGTGAAAGATGAATGAAGATATCAAAAGTATATTTTGGTAAAGAAACAATTGGTAAAAGTACATGTGTGCAAAAAGAAGATGCGAAAATGATGTGTGATAAAAGGGGGGCCATCCCAGATCTTAAGGGTAGCCCAGAAACGCTTGCACAGTCTGGATTCCAGAGAACCGCTCGTGTGGCACATCTATTGAAACTACACCCGTCCATCCAGCGACCCGGGATCTCTGTGAAGCAGCAAGTCATGTCTTGTCTTTCTAAACCAGCAAGCTAGACTCTCATCAAATCTAAAGCTCGACTTCATCACAGGCGGCCTGGCAGACACCATCTTTTAAATCAGGGGCACTGCGCTTAGTCCGCACTCTGGTCCTCTGCTCTCTCACGGTCCATTTTTAAGAGATGTGATGATGAACCCTGGAGCAGCTTTCCGTTGCTGACTGCTCTTTCGATTGCTGCAGCAGCGACAAGTCACTGTGCTATCTGAAGTGCAGTCTGAGTCCATCAGACTGAGAACAATCCCCAAAGTAGAGGTACAAGAACAAAAAAGGGATCAAAAGAAAGAGGGATCAAAAGAAAGAGGGAAAAAATGCTAAAGATGATAGAGCGGGATTGTCGAGCAAAGGTACGAAAAGAAAGCTTAAAGATCATTACAGCATATTCCCGGACTGATGAGGGTTTACAAGCCCGATCCGCTGGGGAGGAAATACCGGCTACCACAGCCCCAAGTCGCGTTGTTGTCAATGGCGTAGGGGTGGTGGGGGGTTGTCACTCTGCTCTCGATTAGATTGGCGAAGTTATCGCCTCCGAAGGCAACAGCACAAACCGGGTGACTTGGCGCCTTGAGGACTTCACAATCACTATGGACGGCATCAATGGGTTGTACCTGTTGTTGTAGATGGCAGTCTCGGTATAGTAAATAAGAATATGAGCCGCGCTGTTGTCATGGCGGACGACCATGACAGGGGTCTGGATGATGTAGTGATCCGCTTTGGCACGAGGGTAGTTGATGGGAATGCCAACGCTAAATTTATAGTGCTGGTTGCGCGACGTAGGAGGGGCCTACTGGTGGTTGTTGTGTGGAAATGTCTTAGCAGGAGTCTGATTGGCGTAGTGGGCAGCCTTTGGAAGGAGAGTGGTTCCTGAGAGCGCTGACGTTAGGGCTATAGCACTTATAGCGCTGGTCGCTTACACTATTGAGACAAGGTCGATGGTTGCCATCACGGAAGTCCTGCATGTGATTAGGATTGTGGTGGTCAAGATGGTACCGATGGTATGTGTATCCGAGGTTTTGTTGGTGAGAAATGGTGTAGGATTCTGCTAACAGCTTTTTTGACGAGAGTCTTGATGATGCTTCTTATCGCCATAGGCCTGCTGGTGGCGGTAATGATGGTAGTGGTGGTAGTGGGCGAAACCAACGTCGAGCCGCCTCAGAAATCTGGTATGAATTTATTGATTCTCAAAAATACTCTATTTCTATCTTGACTTTGCGGAATTTTTTACTATTTTCGTGCATAAGAAACAACTTCAAAAGAAGAATGGCAAATTTTCATTTTCATTTCTGTTTTTTTTTTTACCAATTGAGTATGGTTCAGAAAACAAAAAACAAAGTGGATTATCAATGCTTGGGCCATCCTACTTTAGAGCCTTAACACTACGGAGAGAGTAACGGGAACGGGCAGGCGTGCTGTGCAGCTTTCCTCTTCCTCCTCCTCCTCTTCCTCCACGTTCTTCTCCTCCATGCCTACCACTATCTCCCCTTCCTTCTCGTCGTTCATTATCTCGTTATCTTCGTCCTCTTGCTCTTCTTCAACCTCGTCAGGCTGTGCGAGCACTGTCTCGTCCCCATTCTCCTCCTCATTGGCTTCATCCTCCGACGAGTCGGATGAGTGAGATGAGCTCTCATAGAGGGGCTCTTTCTCCTTCCACACTTCATCGAGCTCTTCTATTTCCTCCTCCTCCTCCACTTGATCCTCGCCTTCCATGTCATCGCGCTCAACCTCTGGATAGGGATCGGAAACTCTTTCCATCAGGCGCAGCACCTGTTTGGCGCTCATGAAGCGACCAAGTGGCATATTCGCGCAAGCCAACTGGAAGCTGCGATCGACCTTCTTAAGCCTGCCTCGGGCTTTGGTTGCAGTGACGGAACGCTGGTGAGACCCTCGGATACAGCCTGCCAAATTGTAGCGCTGGGCAGACTTCTTTTTGACATGGCCTTTAATGCAGTTAAATGCCCACTCTGCTAGGTTGAAGTGGAGAGTGTAGGGAGGGAGAAAGAGAGCAATGTGTTGAGATGCACTGAACGCTTTCTTGACACTCAGAGTCTTGTGAATGCGGCAATTATCCACAATGATGCTGCGAGGGCCTGAAAAACTGGGGAAGAGCTTGTTCATGAGAAATCGCGCAAAATAGACACCATTGTACGCCCTAACCTTGACCTCGGAAGCAATAAGGCCGGTGCTGTCGAGGGCCACAAGTAGTGACATGTTGGCTCCTCTATGGATTGGGATCGGTTTGATCGGACGAACACCTCGAGCAGCGCGACCGTACCTCCGGCGGATATGGAGATTGAACCCGGATTCATCCAGATACACAAACCCGTCCATTCCCTCATATTTCTCCCAGACTTCGTCCGCCCACAACTTCCTCTGCTCGCGGCGTGCATCGCTATTGTAGTCCTCGAGCTCAGGATGTACCAGCTTCAGGATGTAGGCAATCCTCTTGTCGACGGCATTCTGGAGAGTGTTCCTACCACTGGTGGTCGGAGCCTGAACTTCTTATTGAGCTCAGCGTGGAGATCCGAGATGGAGAGATCAGGCTCTTCAAGGAGACGGTCCTTGATCTAGTTCAGATGCTCCTGCTCAAGACGTGGGTGTCGATTGCCGCTTCTTGGTAGTTGAACGGAATGGCAGGATCGTTCAAACGTCTTGTAGACGGATCGAACTGTCGACTCAGGAAGCTTGAAGCGTTCGGCAGTCTCGCCAATGGTGTGGACCTCGTTCGTGATAGACTCAATGATATTAAGTCTGTCCCGGTCGGAGATTCGTCGTTGTTTCTTGTTGAGGTGTGGCTGTGGACTGGAGTTATTGCGTTTCATGGTGTGAGGCGGTGAGTGTATTGGGATAAAAGGATGGGCGGGAGAAGGCGAGAAAGACAAAAAAAAAAAAGGAGAGTGACAACCCTGTCCCTTACGTCATAATGCACGACTAAGCTTCGTGTGGAACTATCATTTTTTTCGCTGCTGCGTGTCAACCGTAAAAAACTATTAACCATTGGGATTAGTTTTCTGCGACTACTGGACTTGCTTTGATGGACGACATCTCAGTTGGAGGGAATTTTTCGTTGTTGAATCGGTTATTGTTGGGTGCTCAAAAGAGAAAAAAAAAAAGATATACATATTATTCTTGAACAATTAGTTTGAAGAATCGCGAAGTCAGTATGGAAATGGAGTATTCGACTTTTAAGAATCACTAGGTATGATTGGCTGTTGCTGCCAGCGGCTTGACAATGTGCTAGACAACAGGTGCATAGGCCATGGTTGGATGCGAGGCGACAAGCTGTTCGATGCAACCGATGGCTGCTAGAAACGCCTTGATAGCTATTGAGTAAACGACGGGCTGCCTGTTATCCATAGAGTCGCAGGCAGGCTTCGTAAAGACTCTCTGATTAGTGGTAAGTAGGGAAAGGAAGGATTTTGAAGGGGAAAATCTCTTAACGGCACGCTCAGGTGCAAGAACCCTAGGGGAGAGACTCTTGGGGTTGGTCCCAGCGGTCAGAAACATTTTAGGCCCGTAAGGCTTGGAAGGGATTGCAAAGGTAAGCTCGAGTCTACTGAGAACCTCCGCCATGTTGTCATTGTCCTTATGAATGTGGTTATAGAAGTTGTTATTGATGGAGTTCTTGTGGTTCTCGGAGTTGTTGTTGCCAATGATGGTAGGGCTGTTGTCCGGATTTTTGCTGCTGTTGATGCGGCCGTCGTTGTTACGGACCTGAGGATAAATGTCCGTGACCTTGTTTAAAACCGCTGGGATGGAGGGTGCGCCTTTGGTGGACTCGCTCTTGACTGATTTCTCCTCGACTGACAATTTTGGAATGTCCTTGGCTAAGGGAGCCTGCTTGACTGCCGTAAGTAGAGAAAGAATCAATGACTCCCATGGCCTCCTTACCAACATATCTCCAGCGGAGGCATTTCCTTGGTCTTGGTGCGACCACACAGATTGTGGGGACGAGGTGGGAGTTCAGAGCGGTTTTCCTTCATCTTCGCGTCCCATTTGCCGCTCTAGGTGAGGGCTCGAGGTCCTCCAGGGTCATATAGTCCGAGCTTGGAGAAAGGGCAATAAAATTGAATTCCATGAAATCGGCTGGCAAATTGAATTGTGGTGGTGCGGGTCAGGCTGCCGTTGGGGTCGATGCCTGGAGTCTCTTGTACCCGATAAATTTGACCAATGCATCCACCAGATCGCCGTAGCTACTGTATACTCCTGGGCGCTTTAGGTATTTGAACCATTGAAGAAGGAAAGAATGAACTTGTTGCTCTGATGCCTTGTTAGAGCTTATCAGTTTTTTTTTTTACCATCCAAAAATTCAAATTTTGCCAATAGATTGACAGGACGGTGCATATCTTTGAATTCTTATTAAAAAGGGCGCTTAGGATGCTTCATCGAAGCTCTGCGCTGTCTTTCGTACATGTTATCTTAACTTTTAGGATATAATAAAATTCGCTTGTTGGTGATTTACATGCTTCATGCTGCTCATGCTAGAGCAGCTTTGCAGTATTCGTTGTATACAGCTGGTACTTCTAAGGTATGTCCTTGGATGCAGTTTGCTCTTTTTTTCGCCGCTTTTATACGATCGATATTCCTTGTTTGTTGTCTTCGTCAAATCTACGTTGGTCAAAGATAAGTAAAGAGAACAACGACGATAAGACGTTCAGGATAGCAGATGCGAGATTAACATAATTACTAGTTAGCAGGATATTCATCGTTTAAAAAATATACCCAGAGAGGATACTGAAAGAATAGAAAGAATACCTCGAAATGAGCAAGGAGAGAGAAGGAAAAAGTGAGGAATTGCTAGAGAAAAAAGCGAATGAAGATTAAAAAAATGCGTCTGGTTCCATAATTTCTTGTCCCACATCACCAAAGATCCCTTGGTTCAAGAAGTTCGCCATCTGTCGAATGATGAGTGAGGTCGATCGTTAAACGCGCATTTTGGCCATCGCCGATCTTGAACACGTAGTTTTTCCATTGTCAAATCTGGAATTTTAATTTCCATGTTCTAAAATTTATTGTTAATATTTTTTTGACGATGATTTAATGCATGGAGTTGGAGTGAGCAAATTGAACTAATGTCGAAGTGAGGGATTTTATTTTTCTTGACCAGGAAAGATCAGAAAAGTGAAAACGGAAGAGTTGCATACCAGAATTAAAAAAACACGCGTTGTTACTAAGCGTTGGTGGTGCAGACGCGTTTCAAAATTCAGTCAGTCCTTCATCCTTGAGGAAAGATGAACGTAAGGTACTGGATTTGATGGAGATGCAGGCGAACTTATTCGAGTATGAAGATGAGTCGTAATACAAATGCAAAACGTTACTATATTCAGCGAGGGCTTTTTTTTGCAGAGCAACAGGGGTTGAAGACGTACTGTACTCATTTGCTCTGTCAGAGCTTCGGAAAAGTCAGCGTCAGATTGGTAGCGTCGATTTAATTTTCCTCTATAAAAGAACATTTGTAATTTTGATTTTATGAGGGGTGAATGTATTGGTCATCCTCCTCGGGAACAGAGAAAATTCGAGCGGGCGAAGAAACGATAAAGAAAAGGCCAGACAATATTCAAACTAAGAAGCGAGCGATGTTGCTGGTGCCTGTTGTTTTGCACAGCCGAGGAGCACGCCCCTCCTTTTTTCTGTTGTGTTGACGAGATTGCAGGTGTCTTTCTCACTGTTCATGTACTTGTTTTTGTTGTCGATAGATGGTTTGTTTGTGTGTGAGTGTGTGCGTGAGTGTGTGTGTGAGTGTGTGTGTGAGTGTGTGTGTGAGTGTGTGTGTGTGTGTGTGTGTGTGTGTGTGTGTGTGTGTGTGTGTGTGTGTGTATGTGTGTGTATGTATATGTGTGTGTGGGTATGTGTGTGTGAGTGTATAAGCAGAGAAACAAGGGCGGAGAAAAAGAAAAATGATATGTGAGTGATTTAGTGAGCAAACGGGGAGAGAGAGAGTGGATGTGCCATGTTGCTAACCCTTTTTCATCCCCTTGAGTCGACATCTTTGTCCTTCCCTGCAGCCACCTGCTCTCGTCTACTCTTCGAGCGCCGATTTCTCACACACCGTCTATTTCTGCCCTACTTTTCTTTTCTCTCTTCTTTTCTCTCTTTCTCCTCTTTTTCTTTTCTCACCTCCCTCTCCCTTCCTCTTTTTCTCACCCATCCTTAATCTTACTCTCCTCCTTCAATCCTCACTCAACTCGTTCTCTTCTTTCATCCCTACTACTCCCTACTCCCTACTCCCTACTCCAACTCTCGCTCACTCTCTCATCTGACGACAATGAACTACGGACAGGGATACCCTCCCCAGCAGGGCGGATACAACGGAGGAAACAGCGGCTACCCCGCAAACAATGGCGGATATGACTCCTCTGCATACCCTCCCCAACAACAACATGACGGATACAACAATAACAACGGTGGATTCGACCCCAACAGTGGCGCTGGAGGATATGACCCCAACAACGCATACAACTCCAACAACTACAACAACACCTCTGCCCCCCCATACTCTGCCTACCCTCCCTCAGCCAACATGATGTCAGGTGGCAATTCTAGCGGTGGATATCCAGGCGCCTCGCCTGCCTTCAATCCCATGCACCTCAACTCCAACAACTCTGTCTCATCACACGCAGGAGGAATGAACAACTATTCCAGCCACGGCACCGTCAACCTCGGCAACGGTGGCAATATCGGAAATGGATATGACAACAGTGGATATGGCAACAACAACAACAATAACGGATATGACAACGGAAGCAACGGCAACTATGGCAACAACAACAGCAACGGTAACTTTGGTAACAACAACAACATCAATGGTAGCAACAGCAACAGCGGCAACTACAACTCACCTCCAACCAACCAGTCGTACCAAGCTGGTCAACTCAACTACCAAGGAACCATCTACAACCCCAACGCTGCTTCCAATATGCATAACAACAACAGCGGCTCGCCAACAAGTCAGGGCCAGTCCTTCAACCCTGACCAGGCTAAGGCTCCGCAGCCTGAGGGCGACTACCCCGTTGTGATGGCTATCGACTTTGGTAAGTACTACCTTCCTCTACACGCCTTTGTCATCACCGTTTGCATTCACTTTTTACTTGTGGAGGAAGAATGTCCCTTCATCATCTTAACTTTTGTTTGTCGTATTAATCGAACCTGCATAGGAACGACGTTCTCTGGCGTGGCCTATGCTCTCAAGGCTGATGGCGAAGTGCACGACATGACAAAGTGGTAAGTAAGCAAATCCCCCAAAAATAACCGGACCGGATATAGGAGAGAGACAAACCCAGAAGGCTGTAGTGTTTTTCAGGCTTTTGGAGTACCCGTTGTTTATTGGACTGCCAAGAGAATTATCCCCCTCCAAGGCGCTACAGCAGCCTTTCCTTCGTCCTTTCTTCCTTCCTTACAAACGCATCGCCACGTTTGGGCTAGTTCAGCCCTTGGACAACATACATACACAGGCTATCGTACTGGATTGGTCTGGACACACACAAAAAAGGACATGACAGGACACTCGGAATAAACAACACCCCTTGCAAAATCAATAACATGACCCCCGCCATTGGACAAACACCCCTGAACCGAACTGAATTGAAACTGAACTGACCCGACTTTGTTTTCAATTGGTTGTCGTTGCTAAATAGGCCTCGCCATTTGGCACAGTACCCCAAGACGCCAACACTCAGTTTGTACAAAAAGGACTCGACCAGGATCTTGGACTGGGGTCATGCTGCCCGTCTGGCCATGCTCAAGCCTTCTGCTAAAGACTTTTGCCTCCTCCGCAAGTTCAAGCTGCAGCTAGACGAGACCCTCCACAACGCCCCCCTCGAGAACGGAATTTCGGCTTTGGACGCAGTAACACACTACCTCAAGAAACTGCACGGACATGTCATGATGGAGTTGATGAAGGGCTTTATCAAAAACTACGAACCCAACCAGTTCCAGTACTGTCTGACTGTCCCCGCCATGTGGTCTGATGGTGCCAAGAACACTATGCGTCGCGCTGCCATTGGAGCTGGACTGATCCAGGAGGGCGACCCACCAAACCGCCTGATCCTTATTTCGGAACCCGAGGCTGCCGCCATGTACTGCGAGCGCATGGTCGACCGCTTCTCGCTCAAGCACGGAGACCGCTTCATGATTTGCGATGCCGGTGGTGGAACCGTCGATTTGATTGTCTTTGAGGTCAACGAGCCCCCAGGTCAGGCCCGTCACTTGCGTGAGGTCACCCGCGGTCATGGTGCCTCTTGCGGATCCGTCTTTTTGGACGCCAACATGGAGAGATTGCTCGAGCGCAAGTTCAAGAGATATCGTCGTGGTATCAAGGCCTGCGGATGGGCTTCGCTCATGGATACCTTTGTTGACATGGTCAAGCCCATGTTTAACGGTCAAGAGGATGTTCTCATGCAGATCCCCCAGGCGACTGGACTTGAGGACTTGAACGACCACGAGATTGGACTGGAGGATGGTGTTCTCTGCGTCTCGGTTGAGGAGATGAAGGCTGAGGTCTTTGAGCCCGTCATTTCGGATGTGCTCGACTTGATTCAGAAACAGTTGCACCAGAGTCAGAGCTGTTCAGCCATTTTTATGGTCGGAGGTTTTGGTTCCTCGCGCTACTTGGAGGAACGTGTCCGTCAGGAGTTTGGCCATTTAGTTGGATTGGTTGCTGTCCCCCAGCGTCCCGAGTTGGCTGTTGTCCGTGGAGCTGTCTATGCGGGATTGAACACCAAGACGATCAACATGCGTGTTGCCCGTCGCTGGTACGGAGTCGATGCTAACATGCCCTTTGAGGAAGGTGTTGACCCCGAGTCGAAAAAGATTATATCGCACGATGGTCATGTCCGCTGCAAGGAGCGCTTCTCGGTGTATGTTCGCCCTGGACAGCAGATTGGAGTGGATGAGTGTGTGTCGAAGGAGTACGTGACCTGGTCTTATCCCAAGGGTCTAGACTCTCCCCTGTATGTCTGCAACTCGCCCAACCAGCCCAAGTATATTACTGACCCTGGCGTCCAAAAGATTGCCGACTTCCACATCCCCATGCCCGAGATTCCCGGTGCACAACCCCGCACCCGCGTCGTCTTCAAGCTCAATCTCTACTTTGGTATGTTTTTGCCTGTTATTTTTGTTAGCTTTGCTGCACTTACTCTTTTTTTTTTTTTTTTTTTTTTTTTTTTTTGCATTTGTTCAGTATCTAACTGATCTATTTCGTTTACATTTGTCTTGATTAGGTCTTACTGAGGTTCGTGCTGAGGCAGTGATCAACGGAAACACCTACACGACGATCTGCTCGTTCGGCGGAGGATCTGGAAAGCGATAAGAGTATCAAGACCTAAGGAGTGCTTCAATTTTGTTGTTATTGCCCGCATTCCTAGTTTTGATCATCCTAGAAGTAATCCAAAGAGCTAACCCACCCATCCCAAAAAAAAAAAAAAAAAAAAAAAAAACCAACATACCACATGCAATAAAAACATTATTAAATGAATCGATCTATGGTGCTTTTTCTTTGATCTTTTTTGCTCGAAGAGATGCGGCGTAGGGGACTGCTTTCGGGCAATCGACATTTTTTCTTTTTCCTCAGTAAAGACGTTGTTAAGCGGACATACTGACATGTTTTGTCTTCACGCTTCTGGTCTCAACTTGCATTCTCTTTCTCAATCTACAGCCACACCTCACCACCTACCGCCTCGGTCTCTAACAAAAATAAGAACGACTGAAAGCAGGGAAGAAATACCTCCTCAGTTCTTAAGAGCCTTTCTTTACAAGAAGCCTCAAGGAAGAGTCCCTCAGTCCAACTAGACAAGTCATTTCCACCCTCAACACTTAGGTCTTTTTTCTAGCAAAGAAATCATGTCGGATGCACTTGACGATTGGGAGCAGGCTGATGAAGTCGAGGTAATGACCAATAGGAGACAACCTAAGGAGGTGTTGTCTTCTTCAGCTGACCGAAGGAAGAGAAAGAAGCTTCTAGGAAAAGCGACTTATTTCATGCTAACGAGAACAAAATCAACCTGATATGCTCGCTTATGTTTTATGTCTTTCCTATGTTAGATCCACGCACCTGTGGCGGCGGCATCGGGACCAGTAAAGAAGATCGTGATACTCCCTCTCCCGTCTACAGGATCACCAGGATCATCAGGAGCTCCGGGACGAGGCATCGGCCGAGGAGGTGGCTCGCCAATGATCTTGAAACGGAACCCTGGAAGCAACAGTAGTAGTGGAGGTGGCGCAAGTCAACAGGGAATCTCGCCGTCTGGGCAAGGATCGCCTACACCACCCTTTGGTCGAGAGATCAGTCCCTTTAATGATAGCAGTTACAGTAACAATGGGCAACGGCCGAGTATGGGTACGGGATATCGGGAAGAGGATCCGGATCTGGTGGGCGAGAACACGTTACGGCGGCAGATGGATGGGTTATCGTTACGGGATCGTAATCGTGTCCTCTGGGATCAAGCGTAAGCTTATTTTCCTTTTGTTATGTTGGTTGTTGAAGGACAAAAGGCGATGCAGGGAAGGGTGGATAGTGCAGAATTAGGGAAAATGTGCGACTGAATTAACAATATTTGTCGTTATTTTTTTTCATTATTTTTGTGGATAGCAATGCGTATGAGCAGCCGATCATTGCAAGGGCCGACACGACGCGGACGGAATATGTCCCCGAGGTAAATCAACCAAACCCACAACTTTCTTTCCTCACTTTCAACTCGAATCCTCAACCTAACGTCATCCCTCGACTAATCTTAATTTATATACTTATTTATTTGTTTGGTAGATTCGGATCCTGAGAAGGCCCAAAAGTCCAGTACAAACAGTGCGGGTCAGCAACCAAGTCAAATCCAAACCACTCGCACAGCGTGAGGCAGATTATAACGCCGCCCGTGAGAAGATCTTTGGACCCTCTCCCACTGCCACACCCTCTTTGCCATCTCCATCTCCCAACAGCCCCAACAATAATAACAACGACATTACACCAGGATCACGCACACACTCGGGAGGAGCAAGAAGTCCGAGGCGGCATTCTCCTTCTGTAGGCGGTGGCGGGGGGTCATCGTCCTCACCAAACTCGAGACCAACCTCACGTCCTTCTTCAAGATCGGCGTCGCCTTCTCAGCCACATCAGACTGTGCAGATCTATACAGGAAGCAGTAGTAATAGTGGAGCGTTTGAGAGTGCGCTGGAGAATGTGAAACCGATTGAGTTTCGTGGTGGACCACCGCCGTCACGACGAGGAGGTGGTAATAGTGGTAGTGCAGGTGGTAGAGGAAGTGGACAGGAGGGTGTCAACACTGCGATCCGGCAACCTCTGGGTCCCATGTCGACCATGGCTTCTGGTGGCTATGATGGCGGGAGCAAATCTCGAGGACGTGGAAGGGGACGAGGCACTGGTGGTGGTAATGGGAGTGGGAGTGGAAGTAGGACGAGATCACCGGCAGGAGGTTCAGAAGGAGGTTCAGCAGGAGATTTAGGATCAGCAAGGCAGGAAACAGGGTCAATTGGGTTCCGGAGACCTATGGGGCGTGGTGGAAGCACCCAGCCTCGTCCTCCGCCTTCCTCATGACACTCTCAGCCCCTTCAGAAGTGTAGTCGTCATAAACTAAACATCTTTGCATCTTATCTCTTACAATTACCATCACAACAACTAACAGCATCACAACAAATAACAGCATCCTAAATCATAATAGAACATCTCTTTAAAAAACTGATCCTCACTATTTTGTGTGTTTTAATTATTATCTACGATGGGATGCAAAAATGTCAATGAAGGAGAGAGGGGAGATAGGAGGTGGGAGGGGGGAACGACAACGAACAAAGAACATTTACTTTTGTTGGTGGTAGGTCTCTGTTGAGCTGTTATTGTTTCCGTGCACTGGATTCGGTTTCTTCGATCAGCAACCTCCATACCCTTGCCACCAGTCTATCCGCGTCATTATCCAGTGCCTACATACATAGAGTCAACGAAAACAGAAAGAAAAGTTGTTAGCAAAGTGAACATCATCGTACCAAACCTGTAATCCTCACAATATTACAAACAAACGAGGAACTTACACCGCGAAGCTCGGAAACAAGATCCTGGGGTGGTTTCCGCTGACGGATATGATCCACAACATATTTAGTCAAATCCTCCTCGGGGACACCCAACAGTTCGATAACAATCTTGGTAGCAAATGGCACGATCTTTTCCTTCAATATCAAGCCATCGTTCTCCTCCATGACCGACCACTGGACCGGCCAGTTCCACAGCTCTTCTGGGTCTGAGGGGATGTTGATCGCATTCTTCTCGGCTCCGTCAATAGTGGCAGCAGAGACACTGGATATTGGTCCAGATCCAGAAGCCTCATTCATGTCCACATCCTTGTCTTGACTTGCTGAGGGTGCTGCTAATGCTGCAGAGTCGACCTCCATGGCGGCGCTTGCTTCAGCAGCAGCGTTAGCAACAGCAGCAGCCGCGGCCTCAACCTCTTGAGCGGCCTTCCTGGCAGCTTCTGCCAGCTCTTCCTTTTCCTCCTCGCGGTCCAGATCATCATAGCGCTGCTCCTTCTGCAAGAACGCCTGTCTCCTGTGCCACCATCTCGATCTACAAACATGAACAAAAAATATGTTAGTTTGAAAGGTAAACAATAAATAGTGCACGGACATCTTGTCAAAGAAACCCACAAAAAGATGCTCATTACCGATCGCGGTAGTAGTCCTCGTGACGGCGCTCGCGCTCGATATCATCGTTCCACTGCGCAAACCGAGCGGCCATAACATCCCGAGCAGCATGAGACTCGGCCTGGTAATCAGCATCGCGGGCCTTATCCTTCTCATACAACCGCATCCTCTCAACCTCGCGTTGCTCCCATCGACGCTCACGCTCCTTAAAGGTATGCTCGATTTCACGGTCCCTCCGTTCCTGACGCGCCTTCTCCTCCTCCTCCGAGTCCATACCCGTATCCTGGTCTTTTGACGCTGATCCAACGGTACCTACGGAAGTAGATGCAACCGCAGGCGAAGACCCCGCTTCGGTATGGTTGGTCCCGCTGGCAGGGACAAAGTCCATCTGTCGCGATCCACCTGAACCACCGCTGCTACTACCGCCCCAAGCACGGTCTCGTCCCGCCCTATGAGAAGTCGAAGCAGCCGATGCATTGGCACCCGTAGCCGCAGAAGAATCCTTGGATTGACGATGATGTCCAGACCGCGCCATCCTCTCAGACCGTTCCTCTTCCTCTTTACGCTCCTTCTCCTTGAGAGCTGCACGTTCTCTGAAGAAATTGATCTCGCGTGCAATCAACTCTTTTTGCTCTTCCGATATCTCTTCCTCGGTGCCATCTTCGCCTGTCTTGCCTGTTCCGTCGAGGTTCTCACGACGTCTTGGTCTGCCGACCAGAGTAAGGTCTTCCTTGTCCTTGCTGTTGGAAGAGGATGATGGTTCAGCCGCAGTGTCGTCAGATCCTACAGTAGTGTCTGTGGTGTCCAGGGTGCCGTCCCTCATCTGCTGAATGATCTTTGTCGCATTCGCCAACGCCACCTTATCTTTCTCCGTATCATGCTAAAACAATTGCCAACACGAATATAAATTAGAAAAGGCAAACAATAAATTGGACTGCAATTGAACAGGTACAAAAAAACAAGCAACTTACGATAGTGCGGGGACGACTCTCCTCATACTGATCCAAGAACTGCCGAGTCTTCTCGTCAGCCTTGACGAGGAGGGCCTTGACGACATCCGATCCATCCATGGCCTTCAACTCAAGTCCGACAGGCTTCTCACCCTTGGGCTGTTGTCCATCCTGGCCCAGAACCCGGAGTGTCCTCAGCAGACTGTCAGCATCCGCGTACTCTGCGAATCCAAATGCCTTCCACTTTTGCGTCGTAGGATCCTGAACATGCTTCCACTTTACTAAATTTCCGGTCGTCTAATTTTTTAATTTTAGCAGCAGTAATTAAAAGTGTCAAAAATCATATCTTCCGTCTTCGGATGGATGAGATAAAAGTAAGGTTGATCTGAAAATAAAAACAAGACAAAGGCTTACCCTAAGCAACTTTTCCATGGCGACCTTGTTGATACCAGGAGCAATAGATCCAATGAAGAGAGTGTTCATCTTATCCGGCAGCGCGCCTCCAACAGCCATGGCTCCTCCTTGTCCAACAGCTACGCCAGCGCTCACAGAACTGGGTGGCCCAGCCAAAAGCGCATTGCTGCCAAGTCCAACAGGTGGTATTCCTGCTCCTGGCTTCAATCCTGGCATACCAGGGACGGACATGGGTGGCACAACACCTCCATAGGGTCCAACCATCCCGACAGATCCTGGTACTGAAGGTGGTGGTCCAGGTCCGAAACCTGGGCGAGGTGGTGGCGGCATGCGATGATGAAGCTGTTGTTGATGAAGGTGTGGGGGAGGCTGCTGCTGTCCTGGAATCATGCCTCCAGGGTGTCCAGCTGGTGGTCCTTGAGGAGGTGGGATCCCATAGGGTGGCATGGCTCCAGGGGGTGGTGGGCCCCCTGGGATAATATGTGGTGGATGAGGAGGTGGGTAGTGCGGCTGTTGACCCGGCGGTGGTCCGGCTAACGAAGGAGGTGGACCTCCGGGACGTCCCTGGAATTGTGGTGGTGGCGGACCTTGCTGCTGTTGTTGCATATGGTGGGGTGGAGGGGGGTATTGATGTTGGCTATGTTGTCCGTACATAGGGTGTCCTTGGGGAGGGCCTCGTCCTTGGTGGTGGTGTGGTGGAGGTGGTCCTCCATAGTGCTGTTGCTGTCCTGGAGGAGGGCCATGCCTTTGTCCCTGATACGGGGCTAGTATTTTTGTTAAAATACGAAACGGTGTTAGTTTGTTTGTCGATGAGCGAAAGTGTGAATGTTATGATTCGTATTTGTTCGTTTTGTCCCTGAAGTTGTGAGTAACTGGTTGTGAATGAGCAGACACGTACGGTATTGTTGACGGTAGGGATCCATTTGTATTTTCTGTATCTCCTGTGTTTGTCCGTAGCTGCTGTTGTCGGTGATGGGAGTGCAAGACTGATGGCAAGAAGCGAGGTAGCAAAAAGAAACGAAGCGATCAACGTTTAAACAAACGCAGGGCAGGGCAACAAAAGAAAATTTCCTTTGAGTGAGAGGAGAGGAGAGAGTGAGAGAGGGATCGAACACGTACGGGGAATAAAAAGGGATATTTCATACGTGGAAAGACAAGCGAAGTGACTGTGCGGTGGATGATTCGTCGATTGGATTTCTTCAGCCTACTTGCAGCTAGAGTCTGTTGAGTTGGACACGACCCAAAAGAAGAAGGAAGAAGAAAGAAGAAAGAAAGAGCAAAAAGAAACTCTCGCTCTTTGTTTTCTTGACTTCTCTCTGTCCATCCACACCGCTCATCATCCTTCGCCCTCTTCTCATTTCTGGACCACCAAGCAAAAAAAAAAAAAAAAACACTCACGGAACGACAACTCACTCAACCAGGAGGAAACAACACAACCAAGCCGACACAGAAGGACAAATAACCTCTCTCTGTCTCTCACTCTCACTCTCACTCTCGCTCATCCGGAAGCAGATCTCTTTTTCATACCAGACACACATACACACCACATACAAAAATGCAGCTGGCGTTTGGCGTATTATTGGTGGTCCTGCTCACAGAGCTGATCAACCTCATCGGAAAGACACACTTCACTGCCCTGGTAATACACACTTTTCTACTCTCCTACTTTTTTCACAACACATCGCCTTCATTCTTGTTTGTGTGTCAACCAAATAGAATGTGCAACACGAAGTAACCGGATGCACCCAAAGAAGGATGAACCAATCTCTTCCTCTGCGCCGGCTGATAACCCCATTTTTTGCGTAAAATTTTCATATTCACACTCTCGCTCTCTACATCCATGCGCGTGATAATTTCATGCATTGGTTGGTTTCCTTCTTTCTACATTAGGGCTACGATATTTTCCTTAAAGTAGTGCATAAGGACAGGATGACGAAGCAGCGCGCCCTCAAGAAGGAAGTCTTAACTCTCAAGAACGAGCTTGCCAGGACTTCTTCTCAGGTAAGGAAAGGATCTTTTTCTGTTCATCGTCGATCGCCCTCTTCTTTTTCTTTGTTCGTTGTGGGCTTTTTCAGGATTGTAGAATGTAATATTTTATTACTTTGCTCAAACACGAGGAGGAGGGCAAGGGGAGAGAAGGAACGGGGGGAAGGATATGTATATTTTGGAGACATAGTGTAAACAACAAAAGACCTAACGTTTCTGAATATTCCTTTTTTTTTTTTAATTTGAAAATGGTGTATTTTAGGATGAGTTTGCAAAGTGGGCAAAGTTGAGGCGCAAGATGGACAGCAAGATTGCTGATCTGGAGAAAATGAGTAAGCTAGCCATCAGCAGGATACATGATAACAATACAGCAGGACTTGTTCTTCATAAAGAGATCATCACAAGATAACAAACAACAAGCAGAAGGACATACGAATACAAGCAACTAGAAACAGGAAACATACATGCCAAGAAAAATGCAAAGCACAGAGATTGCACAGTGAACTGATATTCAACCTCTTACTCCTTTTTTTCCACTTACTAGCGTCGGAACTGCATGTGTCAAAGGCATCGTTTGAGGTGAAGTTCAAGGCACTGTTGTGGTTTATTACAAGCGGAATCCAGTTCTTGATGGTCGCTTGGTACCGCCGGTCACCCGTCTTTTATCTTCCTATGCGCTGGTTTGGTCCTGCCGAGTGGATCTTGTCAATGCCCTTTGCTGAGCGAGGTATGTCATGTCCTCTGTTGTTCTTTTTATCACGAAATACTGGATCATGAGTATTGACATGGATCTTTTGCAGGACTTCAACCTCCAGATGGATATGGCGATGGAATTCAGACTTGGACACATTATGGATTCGAATTATGGACAAAAAGAAGCTGGTTTTCGACTACAGTATGGACAATGAAATCAGGCACATTCTGGGACGGAACATAGACTTTTACGTCGTCACTGTCATGGAGACAGGTCAGACAAAGGTCAGCAGACATAGATCTTCAACCAACATGATCAGGGCACTCACCAATGTCCTTTTTTTTTACATGATCTGCTACTATTAGGATCGGTGAGCATCACAATTTGGTTCTACTTTTGCCGCAAGTTTATTACATTGCTGGCATCCAACTTGGCCGAATTTATTCCCGCAGTCAGGGCATTGAAACCCGAGCAATCGGCCGATTCGTCTAGCCCCTTTGCCGCCTTTGCTAACATGGCCAATCTTGCAGGAGCAGCCGCAGGAGCAGCAGGACCTGGTGGATCAGGAGCAGGTAGCCCCGGAGGAGCTGCAGGAAACCCTTTTGCTGCCATGGGCGGTATGGGTGGTGGAGGAGATCCTTTTGGGGGTATGAGTGGCATGGGTATGGATGATATGGATGCATCGGCCATGTTTGGACCAGGATCGCCCTTTGCAGCCATGTTTGGACAGGCTCTTAATCCTAATGGAATGACCGGATCTGCAAGCCCTTCACCAGCGGCTTCGCGGTCTTCTTCTGTTCGTGGAGCAGGCAACCTTGGTCGTGGCGAGGAGCGGAGGAGAAAAGTGTAGTCCGCCTGCTCTTTGCGTTCTCTCTTCATTCTTGACTTCTTTTTTTAAGTCATTGTAACACTACAGGGTACATAGATACAAACACAAATACAAAAATGCATTTTTTTGCTTTCTTAATCCTCACTTCTCGAAGTAATAAATGTTTATCATTCACTCTCTGTGCTTGTATGATAATTTTATTCGATCTGAGAAAAGAAAAAGTGCAAAAAAAAAACAAAGAGGATGAAGATCGAAAAAGCGCAATCTTCGACTGAACAGCGGGTGCGATACCGATGAGTCGATGACGATGATCGAGCGTCATATAGTAGTTGTTCATGAACCAGATGTTCCCAAACACCCAATCGTCCTCGTTGTTCTTGTAGGCCTGGATTCATGAGAAGCAGAGATTAAAGACCCCACCGATGACGGGGACACGTTCACGAACGAGGTCTTGGCCTCGGACTTTGAACTTGTTGGTCGATGTCCATTCTCCTGTGGTCGTGATGTTTCCTTTTGTGAAAGATGCTGCCGCTGGCGCTGAGACTGAAGCTACAATGTTGTCGAATGATGATGTCCCTGAGGGCGAAGCGGTGTCATCGTTACTGTTGACGATGGTCTCTGGAGTAGGAGTAGGTCTGTCAGCCTGCGGCCCCAGATCGAACCGGAGATCAACTTTTCCCAAATCATACGACATCGTATACAGACCCGACAAGTAACTATATCCCGAATACCATCCAAAGAAATAATTATAAATCAACTGATGTGTCCTGTGCGCGATCCGGGGTGGGACCAGAATAATATTTGTCGGTATCAAAAATCGCATTCGGCACACAGACGCCCGTCCCGGTCTCGACTCCCGAATTGACTTCATCAATCGTTCGTTTGTTTCGGGTGTTTTTATCCTTGAGCTCAATGAACTTGTCGGTGGTGGTAGTGAGGGAGTGGATGGGTGTGGAGCAGTATGAGGAGCTCGTGGGGACTTGGTAGTAGGATAGAGAGCCTATGTAGCGAGCTCGGTCTTGACCGCCAATAGTGAGTTCTCCGCCTTGGTTGCCTGCTCTGAGCCAGATGCCTACTCTTGAACGCATAGCATTTGCGTTGATCAGGTTATCTACCGGTGTCGGGTCGCCTACATCGAGTTGTTGTCCGAGGAACAGAGCAAGTTGGTTCGTTTACATTAAGTCAGGTAGCAATGTGAACTAAATAATTGCACGGCGCACAGATATTCTATAGGTTCAAAAGAAAGGCGTACAGTACATACCATTGAAGGTGAGGTCCATGAGTCCAAGCCCAAAAGACCCATCAATCCCATTCTCCTTAATACCTTTCAACGAATCCGTAAACCCAATCAGCTGTCGATCCACTACAAATCCAGCGATCTGTACCACATCCGTCCCCAATTTCCCTTCCATCACCGGCCCTTCACCTAAATTCGAGATGCCATGAAATATCCGGAGAAGTTTCAAAGGTACTAGACCGTTTGATATGAAAGCCTCGTCGGGTGATGGTGGAACAAGGGTTCTTGGAACAGTTTGCCTTGGCGGAGGTGACCCATGTGTCGGAGGAGCCAATGTCGAATTCGAGGTTGAAGTATTGGTTTGGAGTAGCAATTCCTACTTATCCCACGAATTTTTTTTTAAAAGAGAGAGGTAATGAGGAGAGTGTTAGATAGAGATAACAAGGCGTCATCTTTTCGCTCACGCCCATAGCAGCAAAAGTACAAAATAAAGGACTTACGGCGACTCCAGAGAGGTTGTACTCAATGGAAACATGCTCAGAGTCAATTGCCTTGGACCGACGCGACGACATAGAATCGAACTGTGCCAACTGCGTCACCGACCCAAGCATGCTATCCTTCTCCTTCGCCTTCTTGTCCGCCTCGCCACCTTTGTGATCCAGCTGATCATTTTCATCCTCCAGCTCGTCGTCGTCATCATCATCATTGTCAACTTTGTAGATATCATACTCCTTGTCCTTCGTGTTGTCCTTAGTGTTCTTCTGCTTGGCAGCACCAACCTCTGCTCTGAGAGCGGACTGAGGTCCCTGCCTCTGTTGCCGCTGCTATTCATCCTGACACTGCTCTAGTTTTAACCTTTGCTCCTGAACTTTTGCTTGCAATTGCGCCTGCCCCCCTCAAGCGTCTCAAAATCTTGGACGTAATTCTAAGCAACCGCTGCTCCAAACTAAACGCCTTCTCCTCCTCCGTCATTTTCTCCTGCCCTTGCTGCTGTTGCTGTTGCTATTCCTGTTTTTACGCGAGCTTCGAAATGGACGGCTGAGAGTATCGCACGAGTGCTTGTTGGACCCGATGACCTGTCCGGTCTGTCTCCTCTATGCGTGCCACCCTATCTAGAACAACTCTGTTCATTTCATCCGCCGTCCCCCCTAAGATATCAGAAGTATTAGTTTGTGTACACTTATAGTGGGTTTAAAGGAGAGTGTTCATAGATCTAGAGAAAGAACCTCAGCCCAGAGTTTTTTTTTGGATCCTTTGACAGTGTGTCGGTGTTTAAATGGCAAGGTCGTTTGTCGCCTACTTACCGATGTAGATCTGGTGCAGAGGTAGAGAGTGAGACGGCAGAGGGAACGACTGCCAGACTTAGGAGTGTTGTCGTTTTCATATCGGATTAACTGGGATTGTGCTTGACTGGGTAGGTAAGAGAAAATATATTCCCTTCAAGTCAGAGTCGCGTTGATATGGAAAAGAACAAAAAAAAAAAAAAAAAAAAATGGAGTTTGGCGGGTAAAAGAGAAGATCCTTGACTGTGAACTAGAAGATAGGAGAACATCCAGGGACCGAGAATTCCGAATTCGCGGTTCGTAATTTGTATTCCACTGTCGACCGTTTGGTATTCTTCATTACTTTACAGCAACATTTCTCAGAACCACAAAGGGGGGCGGTCAATATTACATGAGAACAAAAAGGGGGATAAAGAAATGGGGGGTGACGACGACGACAGAGAACATCATAGCTGCCGATGCATGCGAGCATACTGCGTATGGTTTGTTTGCAATGTTTTTTGTTTGTATTTTTGAATGAATATGAATGTTAGTGATAAAAAGTACAACTATATGAAAGAAAAGAGAATAGGGGAAAACGCAAAGACTTATGCGTTGCCCGCTCTCCTGGCACGACGACCACGAACGCCCTCACGCAAATTCTCCAACAACACAACAGTGTTCTCCCACGAGATACAAGCATCGGTAACTGACTGGCCATAGACAAGACCCTGAGGACCAGCAGCAGGGATATCCTGACGGCCCTCCTTCAAGTGCGACTCAATCATCACTCCCATAATCGCATCTCCTGAAAGCTCGGAATTGCTCATCTGCTTAGAAATATCCTCGGCAACAATCATCTGGCGCGAAAAGACCTTGGACGAGTTTCCATGAGAGCAATCGACCATGATCCGGGCAGGCAACTTGGCACTGACCAGCTTGTCGGCCACAGCCTTGACCTCGGCCTCTTCGTAGTTGGGGCCCTTGACTCCTCCACGCAAAATGACGTGGCAAGAGTCGTTACCCTCGGTCGAGACGATAGCAGAAAGGCCCTGCTTGGTGACAGAGAGGAAGTGGTGGCCCGAGGAGGCAGACTTGATGGCATCCAGGGCAACGCCGACGTTTCCATCAGTACCGTTCTTGAAGCCGACGGGGACTGAGAGACCGGAGGCCAGCTCACGGTGGATCTGAGACTCGGTCGTGCGGGCTCCGATGGCGCCCCACGAGACGAGATCTCCGACGTACTGGGGTGAGATTGTATCCAGGAATTCGCACCCAGCAGGCACTCCCATCTCGTTCTATATAATTATGATGCATTGACATAGCCAAGGAAAAGGTTAGTGCACCGTTGCAGAAGAAAAAAGTGGAAAAAAAGAATAAAAGGGTTTGTGCTTAATTTGTTTGGATGGATGCATATCCGATGCAAACCAGGGAAACGACCGCATAGCCTCCATGTGCTCGTCCTCATGATCTGTTGTAGTATTGCTGTTATTGATGTCGAGGCCAGTTGCTTGCTTTTTTTTTTCATTTTGACACTGCTTGGAGTAAAAAGCCGACGGTCGCTATCTCTTATTTTTTTTTGATCGATGTGTCACAAAAGTGGCGATAGCACCATTTGTCTCCATAATCAAAACACACAAAAGGGGGGCTCAACTAGCCACAACTGGTCCACTGCCCCTCCTCCACCGCCAACTTGTCGGTCAAAGAAAAAGGAAAACTCTATGATTCACCCTCTTCTTTTTTGTGAGGAATAAGGTTTGGCTCATGCTTTTTCCGTTTTCTCTCTCTCCCACTTATGGTTCACTTTGTCCGTTCATGTACTGATCCTGATCCTGTCAACCTGTCTGATCCAATTGCCTTGCCTGTCCGCCCTCTTTATTGCTGATTTTCTTGTTCCTGGTTTCGGTTCGAAGCTAATATAGTTCATCTCTCCCTCTTTCTCTCTCCAGCCAGTAGTCCTCTGATAAGATTCTTTGCTCATCATCTCTTTTGTTATTTGCTGATTTGGTGTGTACTTCCGGGCAAGTTGTTGATTTCTGACAGCCATGAGTCAAGTCCATCAAAAAATGCCGAAGGCAGGGAAGGAGGAAAGGTATCCATGTAGGAGGTACTATCGATCCAGTATGTCCTGTGTAATAATTACTTCTATCCAGCCATATATTTCTCGTATGTATACATGATCCACTGCGATTCCTGACGAGGTTGAAGGGAAAGGAAGACTCCAAAGAGAAACGGGATGCATAAACAAGTAGGGGGGACGAAGGGAGATGAGATCACGAAAAAGGAAGTCGTAAAAAAAAAAAAAAAAAAAAAAAAAAGTAGAACTAAATAGAACTTACCAAGTCAAGGAGAAGAGTGCGGGCAACACGAAGACCCTTGTTGATCTGGAAGGAGTTGTTGAGCTGGGGGTCGTTGATGAGGCCCTTCCAACCGACGGTCGTCCTGGGCTTCTCAAAGTACACTCTCATGATGATCGCCAAGTCCTTTGATGCCTCTGCTGCGTATGCCTTCAGCTTGTGGGCTATTTTGATTGGTTGTATATGAAGTGACATGATAGATAGATAGATCGGGATTAGTCACATACACTTAAAGATACGATTCATAGATACTTCCATAACAAGAACAAAGAAAAGCGTAAAAAAACAATACCGTATTCGACGGCAGCCTTGGTGTCGTGGATGGAGCAGGGGCCGACGATGACGAGGAGACGGTCGTCACGGCCCTTGATGATCTCCTCGGCAGCCTGGCGACCGAGGATGATGGTCTGGGCAGCAGCGAGAGAGAGGGGCAAGTCCTCCATGAGAATTTGAGGGGGGATCAAAGGCTTGATCTCCTTGATGCGCTTGTCATCGAGCTCGTTCAAGGCTATGTTATCATGAAGATGAAAGAAGAGAGTGGAGTCAGGATTATTATTTCTTCTTGGTTGTAGTTTTGCCACCACTTCTTTGTTCGTTCTCCTACTTCTTCGATGATTCTATCGTCCGTCCGTGATGAATCTCCGAAAATATAAAAGAAGGCGAGATAACGTCGTAGGGTCGGAGGAGTGAGGATAAGAATTAGAAAGCGAGTGCGTACCATCCTTGAAGCCGATCTTTGCTCCTTCAGTCATGATGTGATATGTATATTAGGGGGGCGGAGGTGGTGAAGAGAAAGGTAGTTGTAGTGGGAAAATGAGGTGTAAAAGGGAAAAAGTAGCAGAATGGAGCCTATTTATCTACGAAATCAGAGTTCTCGGACCTTCGTCGCCGAACAAAAAAATCGATGAGCCATCCACTTTTTTCTCTGTGAATCACACACTTTTTTGGCTGGGTGACTGTTTCTCGTGATTCATAGAATTAGCACATTGACATTACATACATGCACATGAATATTCGAAACACAAAAAAAACACAACGCGTGTCAAGAGAAAAAAGAAAGATGTGGAGTAACAATGCTATTGGTAGAAAAAAAAAAAGTACAGCTAAAAGTAGTAATAGTAAAGAAGAAAAACGAAGCAAGGGGTTTACTCCTCGAACTGGTCGAGAGCAAGGGTAAGCGTCTTGCTGCTGTTGACGCCCTGGTCACGATAGATACCCACAAGGCCCTGTCCACGCTCATACAGCGAACTCTTCAGCGAGATTACAATAAACTGCAGATCCGCTGACGCGTGGTCCTGCAAGTACTGTCCAATACGTGCAACGTTCATGTTATCCAGCGCCGCATCCACCTCATCCAACACAAAGAACGGCGACGGGCGGAATGAATGGATCGCAAACAGCAGCGCCAACGCCGCCATCGTCTTCTCACCTCCAGATAACTGGTCCATGTCCCGGAACCGCTTCAGCGGTGGCATAGCATGGTAACGAATGCCATCCAAGTATGGCTCTTCCGTATCCTCCAATGACAAGTACGCCGTGCCGCCCATAGGGAACGCAGTCGACCTCGTCAAAGATTTGTAGATCTCGTCAATCTTCTCAGAGATATGTGTGAACGCCTTCTGGAATCGATCATAACGCTCCTGCTTCACCGTTCCAAATTGCTCCTTGATCGTCCTAGCACTCTTACGAGCCACATTGAACTCCTTGTCTGTCTGCTTCAAACGCGCCTCAACTCCATCCAACCGCTCAATCGCCTTCATATTGGGTGCCAACCGCTCAATCTCCTCACCAAGCTGCCTCAAGCGGTCCAAGAATTCGTTCTCCATTTGCTCCATAGTGCCTGCCTCAGCCTGAGGGTGAAGCTGATGTTCGTTCTGCGACGACGACCCAACCTGACTGCCACTGGGAGGATGCTGAGACCCAGACTGAGCCTGTGAAAGCGAGAGGCGGTGAAGGTCTAATCCAGCTGTTCCTGAGCCTTGGCTATTCGATGACGACGAGCTAGGCAACACCTGTCGCTGCTCCTCATCCAAATCTGTGAAATCAACGGTGATCTTCCACTCTTGGCTACGGCGGCTGTGGGATGAGCTAGTGGGAAGTCCGCTGTCAGTGTCGACATCCATATCGTCCTCGTTTGCTGCAGAATGGCGCAATCCCTCGACGTCATCCAACGACACATCGTCCAAAGATCCCTTCTCCATTGGCAGCTCAATCTGCTCCAGTCTGCACCGTCTAAAGATGGACGAACGCTCCGAATCCAACTTTTCCACCAGTGATTCCTATATGAACAAATAAAGAAAATTGTGAGAAAATGAGCACAGACGTTTTTTGCTGCAAAGACCTAAAAATACACAAAAAGTAAGGTACCTTGACACTAATATCCTTTTGCAAGGCATCGATTTGCTTGTAAACACGTGCAACCTGCTTCTTGTTCTGGTTCACCTCGTCTGTTAGGGCCTGAAGAGTCTCCTGAGCAGACACAAGTTCCTCCTTCAGCCCCTCAATATCTTCCCGAATAGCGGTCTGTTTGTTCTGAATCTCATCGCGCAGTCCACCATACTCGTCCAAGGTCGCCAGCTCAGTCGCCAGCATGGTCTCCAACCGTGTGAGGCGTTCCCTGGTCTCGTTCATCTGTGTGGTCTCAAACGACAGCTGGTTGCGCATCTTAGACAGTAATGTCTCGAACTTGGCCCGCTTCTCCGAGAGCTCCTGAGAGCGTTTCAACTTTTGTTCCTCATACTCGCGAATGTTGGACACACCAACCTTCCGGCAAAGAGAAGCAAAGACCTCATCCTCAATCCGGGCAACGATTGCCTCAATTCTAGAAATCTCAGCCTCTTGTGCAGCTAATGCCTTTGATGACTCGTCAGCCTTGGGGCCCTTCTCTGCCAGCTCAACCTCGATCAGTCGGAGCTCCTCTCGAACGCCGTTCAATTTTCTCTTTGTCGCGCTCAGGTCCTCACGAGAAAAGGACAGCTTGCTCTCAATGCCGGCCAGCTCGGATCTCAAACTCTCCTCTGGAACTCCGCGCTTCTTGGTCTTGGACAACTCGTTCAGCTGAGTCAAAAGGACATCGCGGCGCTTCTTCAACTCATCGACAACGCGCTCATCCCACCGCTTGGTGCTGGATCCAACACCTCCCTGTCCTCCTGTAATCAGACCGCTCTTGTGGAAAACGGTGCCATCCAAAGCAACAGCCTTGACTTGCTGGCCTAGTCCATAGCAGACATGCTTGGCTATCTCCATCGTGTCACAGACCAGGGCATTACCGCACACGTACTGGATAGCACGCTCAAGCGTCTCGTCATACTGAACAACATCGATGGCCAGACGGGCTCCCTTGGACAAACTACGAAGGCGATCATTGACGGGCTTGATGATAAGAGTATCTAGAGGAAGGAATGTCGCATGTCCGGAACGCTGTTCTCTCAACAGTTGAATACATTCGATGGCAGTCTTTTCCCGATCGACGATGATAGCATCCAAGTGACGGCCAAGGATAACAGAGATGGCCGTGTCGTACTTTCTCTGAGTAGGTTTGCACAGATCTGACACTCTGCCTCGGACACCAGGGAAGATACGCTTGAGCGATGACAATGTCTCCTTCAACTTTTGCTCTTTTTCGGACTCACGTTGATCCAGCTTGGCTTCCATAAGTTGGTTGAGGATGTTGGTCAGTTTCTCGTTCAGCTCAGTCTCCGTCTTTTCTATCCTGTTGCGTTCGTTGGTAAGGTTAGAGAGCTCATGCTGTGCTTTTGCCTGGTCCTGCAAGACCTTCGCAATGTATGACTCGACATTTTTTTGGTGGTTTTGCAAGTTTTGCTCCTGCTCCGAAAGTCGACCCTTCTTCGCCTCCAACTCTGAGATCGCTGCCTTCAGCCGGCTGTTCTCCTCCCGCTCCGTCTTGATGTTCCTCTTCAATTGACCAAGCTGCTGAGTTTGAGCAACCGTCCGCAAAGCGACTTCCTCCTTCCTATAAGCGACGAAGTTGGAAGAACAGCATTGTCAGTTCTATACTCATCACCATCTCCGCAAATAAAATTGATTGTTCTGCCCAATCTTTAACTGCAGCGAGGCAACGTACTTGGAGCTGTAGACGGCCAAATCCTCTTGATTCAGAGTCACTCCGCGAGCTTCCTCCTGGACTTTGGCCTCCTCCTCGAACTTAGCGGCTGCCTTTTCGAGCTGAGCGAGGTCCGCCTGCTGCTGTGAAACACTCTTAAGCTGAGCATCATATGTATCCCTAACCATAGTCCCGTTCGCCTGAATAGACTTGATCTTCTTTGCAACATGAGCAATCTTCTCGTCCAAACTCAGGGCCTCAGGATGCTATTGTGAAATAATAACGATAAATGTCAGCTGAGTTCCCACAGAATGGATTTTGTTCCGCATGGATCAACAACTAAACAACAACGTGAAATCTTACAAGGTCAGCGAGAGCCTTCTCACGCTTGGCGATCGACCGTTCCTTGCGGTATGTGTCCCTCTGAGCCACAGCCTGGTTCTTTCGGGCGGTTGCCAGCGCATTCTCTAAAGTGTTCTAAAAAAAATGCAATATGGACAAACTTCACATTAGACTTTGTCACCTCAGATCATAGCAAGCAAGGACATAATCATTAACACTCGACACTTACAAGCTCAAGTTGAGTGGTTCTGACAGTCTGAGCTTTGGCGTCGATGGCGTCCTCGGTTGTAGTGATGTTGCGCTCAATGTGGAACAGCTTCCACACCAAGTAGTTTACCAACAGGTTTGCCTACAATTAGGAGATGCAGTGAGGTTTAAAAGCGTCATTCAGTTTGAGCACCGGCTGGCAGTAACTCTCAAAAATTCATCTCACAATATGTACCTTCTCTTCCTGCAAAGTCTCAAAGCGCTCAGCCTCAGCCTTCTGCTCCTGGTACTGCTTAATCTCGGCGTTGATACTCTTCTTCTTGTGAAAGTTGAAAGTCGAGTTCTCGACAGCGCGCTCTTGCTCCTCCTGAAGACGCTCATATTCCTGCTTGAGTTCCAATGATCCACTGATTTGCTCGATCAGCTTTGTCAGATCCTTAGGGGACTGAGAAGCGATCGCCTCTACATCACCCTATGTTGACAAACGTAAAGAAGACGAGTATGTTATTATTTGGCTCAAAAGACAGCATCATCACGGCGACTTTGGGGTGTGATGCATACCTGGAAAACGAGAAAGTTCCTTGCTTTGACAAGGATGTTGATTTCTTGAAGTCTCTTGTCATAGTCAGCATACAGCATAACCTTTCCGTTGATCTTGTACTCGCTGACACCAGCCATATTCACACTAGTAGAGGGCCAAACAGAGGAAATTGTTAGTCAGCAATCAACTCGCCAATGATTGAATCAGAGGCAACTATAAGAGGTAAGATAGCTACCTGCGGGTGAATTTGACTTCGGTGCCATCATTCTTTTGATACACTGCCATGACCCAGGTCTTCCTGGGGTCCGATTCGTTAGAAGAGGTAGCGCGAGCATTCTTGCTGGCTCCAGATCTGGTGTTGTCTTCAGTGTCGTCCGAACGGTCTCGGTAGATAAGTTCCCTGAGCTGACTCGATCGCAAATGACTGGACTTTACTCCCAGCACAAACGATATCGCATCCATCAAGTTTGACTTTCCTATAAGTTTAACAACGCAAAGGTATACGTGTTAGAAAATTGGTGGCAAAAGTATTCGATTGAGCCTGGAACCCAGGTGTTTGTCATCCACTTCCGAAGCTGATGACAGTGCCAATGTAGGAGGTCGAGATAACAAAGACGAAGCAAGATGCTTTACCTGCACCGTTGGGACCGATAACGCAGGTAAAGTCGTTAAAGGGACCGATGGTCTGATGACCCTTGTAGGACTTGAAGTTCTCGAGCTCGATGCGGTGCAGTCTCCCCATCCTGACAGCTATGTTTCAATGTGTGAAGAAGAGAGAGTGCTTTTAATTGGTTGGCAAGTGAGGGTAGAAGGTCGTGAAGTGCGTGTTTGAGGAGTAGGGAAAGAGTGAAGAGCAGCAAGAAAAGAGGTGAGAAGCAAGAGCAGTGGCAACGAAGGGGAGTTTGTAAACAAACCGAACGCGTTCAGCCAATTCTGTGTGCCTGTCTCCTAATTCAATAAAAATCGAAAGTGGTGGCGTTTGGACAGCCGAGTGACTGCTCTTCTTAATTGACCAGTGAGCTTTGTTTACTTTTTTTTCTTTTTTTTTTAGAAGGGTGTGTGCCTTTTTCCTCGTTGGCATTCACTCTTCGTTTGTAACACCTTGTCCGCCCAACCTCCTCCTCCTCTTTCACCTTAATACCTGTATGTTACAAAACACTGAGACAATTCAACTTAAACAACTACTTGACCGCTTTTTCAAGGGCCCAACAGGATACTCGCAGCAGCCCATTGACCAACCTAGCTCTTCCACTCTCTCATTCAACCACTTCTAGACTCAGCCAAAACTCACAAACACACTCTGCGCCATGGTCGAGATCAACACCATCAAGAACAAGCTCAAGAGAGAGGAACTCTACCAGAAGCAAAAGAACGCCAAGGCAAAGGCAAAGCGTGACAGACGTACCACCCTCCAAAAGGAAGAGTCCTCTAACCCCGAGAAGAAGGAGGTAAGGCGAACTTACGCTAGTCCACTCTCCAATAGTACCTTTGACTACAACTACTAGGCATTGTTTGCTAACGTTTTTTACATTCAACTAAAATAGAAACGTTTGGCTGAGAATGTGCCCAACACACTGGAAAACACCAGGGAGTTTGACGAGACCATCGTGGAGGAGGACGCAGAGGTCGCAGCGGACGAGGCAACAGACGAATTCTCACAATACTTCCAGAACGGACTCACACCAAAGATCCTCATCACCACCAGCAAAGGACCCAGCGCCGTAAGTTTCTTTTTTCTCGCTGAAGCAGGACCTTGAAAGGACAAGCAACTATCTTTTCAGGATTCTATGCGTAAGGAGCCCTGTTATTGCATGAACTGAAGGAAGACGACAAAACTGACAAGCACCCTCTTTTTACGTTTCCAAACTAGTCTGTGTATGAATTCGCTACAGAGCTCGTGGATATTTTCCCCAACACTCATTTCGTAAAACGCAAGCCTCAGTTCGAGATGAAGCACATTATCGAGTTCTCCAAGAACCGCGACTTTACCGATATCATGGTCATCAATGAGGACAGGAAAGAGCCCAGTATGTTTTTTATTCATCCTTCACAAGGACCAGCACAGTATTGACTTTAGTGCAATGCACGGATTGGTCACATTCAAAATTACAAGCATGCAAAACTGACCTCCAAAATTGTCGTTCACTTTTGACTGAAAACTTCAAATTAGACGCGCTGACGCTGATTCATCTGCCTGACGGACCTACAGCACATTTCAAGTTGAGCTCAATCCAACTCAGCAAGGACATCGAAGGCCACGGTCGCACATCCTCCCATAAACCAGAATTGATCCTCAACAACTTCAACACCCGTCTTGGTCACACTATTGGAAGAATGTTCACCGCCCTCTTCCCTCACGTCCCCGAGTTTCAAGGCCGTCAAGTTGCTACTCTGCACAACCAACGCGATTTCATCTTTTTCAGGAGACATCGTTATGTCTTTAAGAACGCCAAGCGGGTCAATTTGCAGGAGTTGGGACCGAGGTTTACATTGAAGTTGAAGTGGTTGCAGAAGGGGACTTTTGACAGAAAAGGAGAGCACGAATGGATGTTCAAGCCTGAGATGGAGACCAGTCGTCGTCGTTTCTTCTTGTAATCGGGATATTCTTTCTTCTTTTGCAAGGGATTCAGGACAACAAACAACAAAAGCATGCATGTACACTATTACTATTTTTCAGCATTAAATCACACTCACCATCAGATACATTTTCTTCTGTCGAATCAAATATATGTGGTTTTATCTTGATGCTGCGAATGTAGGTCAGTGTTTTGGACAGAGCCATAAACCTATGGGTATCACCTTCGCACGGTCCAGTGCTCAAGGAGTAAGAGCGAAACAGAATAATTCAACTGGAGAGTACTTCAAGTGAGGCGTTTTATATATGCCAACAAACACTACTATATGTCCTACCTACTCCTGATCATCCACCGACTCAGTCTTCTCCTCCAAAGGCGGTGTCCCATCTATAGCGCCTTGCTGTTTCAACAACAGTCTGTTATCCGCAGTCAGTCCAACAGCATCAGCCAACAAGGCCTTGTCGGCCATCAGGACCGGATACCCAGCACTCCAAACCAACTGGGCTGAAAACAACCGCTCGCTGCCAACAGCGCCGCCGCTACCAACATCACCAAAGGCATCAGCAGCGTTATCATTTTTGAGCTCTCCAGGTCCAGGACTGGTGGCATCCACAATCTGCCACACACGAACAGACCCGTCTTTACAACCTGTCACAAACTCCAATGTCTCAGGCTTCCACGCTACTTCTGTAACAGTTCCAGCAAAACCCTTGATCGTGATGACCCGTGTCCATTTTTCTTGGGAATCCTCGCCCAGACTCGACGACGACGACGACGACGACGACGACGAGGGAGAAGGAGATAAGGGTGACTTCCAAAGGGACACGTCATAACGCCCGCTCGTCGCCAGCCACTCCCCACAAGACGAGTACTTGAGAGATAACACCGTATCATCGTGTTTCAAGGTGTGCAAGACCTTCCTGGTCAACACATCCCTGATAAACACCTCTTCATACAAATGACAGGACGCGATCTGTCGACCGTTGGGTGCGAACGCCGTGCTCGCCGTATTGACCTCTCGACTTGGGTCCGAGTGCAAGATCCTAGACTCAACACCATCACACTCGCCACCGCCGCTTACGCTGCTGCCGCTACCTGTCGCTAGATCCCAGACCCGAATCGTATCGTCCCAACTACAAGAAACCAGCTGCCGACTGTCCTTCGAAAATCCCAACCCAAGGACTCCACATTTGTGTCCCTCAAGTACTTGCTCTTGTACTCCAGATCTCACATCCCACAATCGAATAGTGCTATCGAAACTACCCGAGGCAATCCACCGACCGCAGGGTGAGAACTGGACTCTTGCTACATCATTGGTATGACCCAGGAGAACAGCATGAACGCCTCCAGTCTCCGCATTCCACAGCCTGACCTCCTCCTCCGCAGCGTCAGTCCCAACCGAAGCAAAGAGCAAACTGTTGGGGGAGAAGGCCACTTGTTCAATGGCCCTGGGGCGACTCGGGTAGAGAAACCCAGCCTCGCCAGTCGCCGCATCGTACTGCAGCACAGAACCATCACTCCTGCCAGAGATGATCCACCGACCATCGTGAGAGTAATCCACAGTTGTCACCGGAACGAAACGGTCTTGAGTATCGGGTTTGGATCTTTTCCAGTTCAACAACTCCCAGCGTCGGAAGGTGAGATCGTAACCGCCAGTCACCAGCAAAGATCCGTCAGGTGAGAAAACCACACTATTGAGGCCATCGGCATGACCAGCAAAGACAGACACCCTGCTTCCTGTATGTGCATCCCAAAGCGCGGCCATATGGTCGTCGCCACCCGATGCGATCCACTTCCCGTCTGGCGAAAAACTGACGCTGTCGATTTGGTCCGAATGCCCAGCCAAGGTCAGACTAGGTTCGCCAGAAGCCGTGTCCCACACTTGCATTCGTCCATTGTAATGACCCGCAACGAACCTCTGACTATCAGTCGAAATCGCCATCGAGGTGATCTCTCCATGAGGTGTCGTCAGGACGAGACCAGGTTCTCCTGTCCGTGAATCGTAGAACCGAATCGTACCATCCTCGCTACATGACACCAACCACCGCTTATTAGGTGTATAAGCTAGTCCACTTATATACCTGGTATGGTCGTTCACAGAAAAGATGGTGTCGCCTGTGTCTAGATCAAACACTTGCACCGACCCGTCGGAAGAAGCCAAACAGGCCCGATCACCCTCTGGCGAATACGCCACCGCATCCACGGCTCCAATCCGAGAATCGAAAACGCGAATCAGGGATCCTGTCAGACAATCCCACAACCGCATGGTTCCGTCCCTTGAACCAGAGACGAGGCGTCGACCACAGGGTGAATAAGCGACCGAGTTGACGTCCCTCGTATGCCCTCGAAGGTGGTGAATCACTGTCCATGTAGATGTCTCGTAAACCTTGACACCATTAAAGTCGAGACCAACGGCAAAAGTCTTTCCATCAGGCGATAAGGCGCATGTTATGCCGCAGAGGGGTTCTCTGAGAAACGGCAATTCTCGAAAGCAAACTTCGTCCAGACGAGCGTTGGCGAAATTGGCTTGTCGAATCCAGGCCTGGCTAAGGTCGGCACCAGTCAAGTCAGCGCCCTGTAGCTGCGCCGAATCAAACTGCCCGCCAGACAGGTCCGCGCCCGGGACTCGAATGCCGCGAAGGTCAGCACCGTGGAATCGAACGCTGGCTTTGACGAGGATAGTGATGGCGTTCGCTGCAGCTTGGCTGACTTGCGGATCCGTCTTGGACAACTCAATGATGTCGAGGAGCTGCTGCTTGTAGGCAGGGTTCGACTGGGCGCGCTCGGCCAAGGACAGGATTGTGGATGATGCCGGCAGAAGATTTCTCTGTAACAAGGCGTCTTCTAATATCGGGCGAGCATGACCAGTGGAGGGGGAAGCACTGTTTGGGCTGAACACTTTGCGGCTATGTGCCATCGCAGATCGATGAAGAAAACAGTGGGAAATGCCGGCGGGCGTCAAGGGTTTGGCTATTCGCGCAACGTATCCTGACTTCGACATCGGGACTAAGGAAGCCAGTCTTCTATAGCCACCTGCCGTAAAGGCGAAGGTCCTCGGCAGTCGCGTAGCTGCTAGACATTGCTATAGAAAAACGAAGCAAGAAGCACTCGGTTGGATGAAACTACTCATTTGTGGTATTAGGCAACAACAAAGGCAGTAGTATCTTACTCGAGTATTTATGAATAGCATGTACAGGCCTTCAGTGAGCTGTTTGTTGATTAGGTAAGTTGCCAAAGGTCGGAGGCTGGTGTCAAAGACGCGTTTTGCCCTTTTTGACTTTTTTTTTTTAATGAGGCTGGTGTTTCTTTGATGAGCAATGATAACTGAGACTGTGTCCGTCGGAGAAAGTGCTGATGTGGAGGATGAGTAATGGAATGAGATGGAAGGTTAGTCAACGAACGAGAGTGAGGATGTGAATGGGAAGTGGAAATGGGTGATGAGCGAAAATAAGAAAAGAAGAGAAAACAGAAAAAAGAGAACTGCCACCGCCACACTTTAAGGAAGTTATCTGGGCTGTTTGGATCGGATAGGCTTTATCCACGGCCCCAGCCTCGGTGAAGAAAAGTCCTAGACCATGTCCTTGCACTTGGTCAGTCCTCCCATTTTTTTTTCCTTTTTCGTAGATCATGCAAGCACCGCCCAAAGTACAACACTCAAAAGAATAACAGACATACATGGCAAGTTGGCTACATGTGCCACCCTAACAATATCCAAGTAGCTTTTGGATTCACTGCCTAGAAAACAATATTAGGACAATGAAAAAGACTATTCAGTTTACTTTAAATGCGTTCGGCTGTAAAGCAAACGTCCGGATCGTGGTTCAACTTGTCTCCATCCACCGCCCTGTACAGTGTACTCCTCACACTAACTGTCATCACCTCCTTTAGACAGTTTCTCGTTCCAGTCGTTGTTCAGGTATTGTCTGCTCAGCTCAAGCCACATAATCACTCTGAAATCCAATCTTTCCCTCTCTGGCGACGAACCCTCGCGTTGAACCCACTTGTTTAACGACGGTTGACCTCTCATGCTTAAAGCAATGGCAACCTGGAGGTCCCGCTCGTACTCGTCACCGAACATATCGTCTCTGTCAGCAGCATCTTGTTGGATCGGTACTGCTGATCGGCCTTGCTCAAAGCGATGGCTACCTCGAGATGCCAGTGTTCTCGTCCTGTCAGCAATTCGTCGTCAATCCAACCGCGCCGTCTCAATGAAGTCGAATTATCCTCCTCACCCGGGTGAATCTCGTCCCTAATATTCAATTCGCCCCCTTCTGCAAAAAAACCTTCCCTTCTGGCTCCGCGTTGAACAAGCAACTGTAGATTGACTATGCTGAGTGCAGAAGCACTCTCGAAGGCGGCATCCGATACAACAAGCTGTCCAATGTTTGACCCCTACAGCATGGAGACATGTACAACTTTCTCGTTAGGAGAAGTCATTACTTGCCAGACACGAACGGAATGATCCTCGTAATCAGTGACAAATTCCAACGGTTCAGTTGGTCTCCAAGCAACACTTTGAATCTCTCCGAAAAATCCAGAGATAGTGTGTGCGACCTCCCATGTCTCCTTGGAACCTGGATGTCGGCGCCAAATTCGGACCGCCTTATCATCGCCTCCAGAGGCAATCCATTGTCCACATGATGAGTACGCCACACAGCTAACCTTGGAAGTGTGGTCATGTAACTTGGTTTCAGGACGGTCAAACAATAGTCCCCAAAGACAGATCGTCGAGCTCGAGGTCCCAATGGCAATCTGCTTGTCACAAGGGGAGTATGCCAACGCCGACACCATTTCCACATCCAACCTCAACGTCACCAGGCGTATCCTGGATAGTGGATCAACAAGGCAGACCGACCCACCCATAGTGCCCATCGCAAGCTAACTTCCGAAAGGCGAAAATGCCAAGCAGTAGGCATCGTCATCTGAAGAGTCGGTAAGTGCTTGCCCCTCTCCGGCATCGTCAGTGTCCCACAGTCGTACAGTCTGGCCCATGCTCGAAGAGGCCAACCAGCGACCGCATGGTGAATAAGTCAAACTGAGTAAAGTGTTGAAGTGTCCCTCCCACACAGTACTAGATGCGCCAGTCCGAGAATCCCACGATCGGATGACGCTGTCATAGCCAGCAGTGGCGATGTGTTGGCAGGCAGGATAAAAGGCCATGGCATAGATTAGCCTCTTCTGGGTCAGTATAGTCTTTTCATGAGCACCAGACAGAGAATCCCATTGGCATATCGTTTTGTCCTTGCTGCCAGTAAAGATCCACTTGCCGTCAAGAGAGTAGGACACCTTGAGAACGGCTCCATTATGATGACCCTGCTCAGAGGTCGGGCCGCTCACATTAACTTCCCATAAGCGCACTTTGCCATCATTGCCTCCAGAAGCAATATGTCGACTATCCGTAGAGAAAGAGGCGGTACAGACATTGTCCCTATGCCCGGCCAAGACAGAAACGCAGATGCCTGTGGACGCATCCCACAGCCTCATTGTAGAGTCGGAACTGGAGGAAATTACCCACTGGTTGCTTGGCGAGAATGCAACGCTTGTAACTCCTTTTCCTTTGGTATGCCCGCTAAGGGCCATAGTGAGACGTCTGGTCTCAGAGTCCCAGAGCTGCACCTCGCCTTCCTCATGACCAGAGACAATTGTTCGACCATCAGACGAATACGAAAGGCATCGGACAGCTCCATACGAACAATCACAAACGTCGCATAGCTTCCCTGCGACTAGGTCCCAAACCCGAATCGTCCCCTCTTCGTCACTGGATGCAAGCAGCAGTCCGTTTGGCGAATATGCCAACCCATTGACTCTGCTCTCGTGTCCCACCAAGACTAACACTGCGTCGCATGTCTGAGAGTTCCACAACCACACGGTCGAGTCACTACTGGATGAGGCGATCTGCTGGCCACAAGGTGAAAAGACAACACGGGTCACGCTGCCTCTATGACTACGCATCGAAATGGACTCGCTGCTGTGATCGTTCCATAACTGCATTGTGCTATCGATACTGGCTGACACTATTTGACGACTGTTGGGTGAAAAGACAACATCGAGAATTGGTTGTTCATGCGTGTTCAAATGGCGGTTTATTATCCAAGTTGCGATGTCGTATATGTCAATGGCTCCACTGTAAAGTCCCATGGCGAGCTGAGTACCATCGGGCGAGTAGGCACAAATTTGCACTCGACTAGACTTCTCCAAGTATGGTAGCTCCCCGAAACGGATGTTATCCAATTGAGCGCCACTGAAGTTCGCCTGTTGCGACCAAATCCTTGTAAAGTTAACGCTCTTCAAGTTGGCACCTTGGAACTGGACCGAATCAAACTGGCCGCCAGAGAGGTCAGCTCCTGGGATGCGGACGCCTCGGAGGTCGGCTCCATTGAAGGAGACCCCGGCTCGAACTAGAATGGTAATGGCATTGGTCGCACCAATGGCAGCAGAGGCATCGGTCTTGGATTGTTGAATGATCGCAAGGAGCTGGTTCTTGTAACCGGCGTGCTTTTGAACACGCTCACACAAGAACTGGATGACGGCTGGTTCACTGAGAAGGCTGCGCTTGAACAATGGGCCTTCGACATCGAGCAACTGAATGTCGGTAGTGTCAGTAGCCGGCTGCTTGGAGGAATCATCGTTGTGTCGAATACTAGGATTGAAGAAGACGCGGGAGAAAAAGTATTCCTGGATAGATCGGTGAACGAATCGGAACAGACGACCAGACCGGGTCAAGGGCGAAGACTCTCGCAGCATGCGGACCTCTGGATCTGAACCAAAGAACTCGACCCGCCACGACTCTTTGTCCTTGAGGTGGACATACTGGACTACAGGGTTGCCCTCCTGCTTTTCAAAGATTGCTGATGCCAGCCTTGTAGAGTAGTCGATACCCATCAGAGTGAATCCTGCATCCAAGAGCTGGTCCAGAATCTCGCGATCTTCGAGGGTGAGAGTGCTGCTCTCGAGACGGCGTTTGTTGACATCCAGCCAATGCTCCACGAATATGTCGTAAAGCTGCACGCGAGTGACCAAGACAGCTGAAAGATCCACCTTGCCCTCCGTGACATCAGGCAGCGTTTCCAATGCGAGAGTGAGAAGGAAGGGGTTTTTGACGAGGTTCAGGAGGTTTGGGATAGTAGTCAACTTTTCCATATAGTTCTGTATGGTCCAAGTCCGAGGCTTGAGAGGGACATACTGTCCGACATAGTTTCTGATCTGGTTCTTGGAGAAGGGAGCAATGATGGCCTCTTGGAAGAGAGCAAGAGTCCGTCGTCTGTAATGACTACCTCTTTGAGGCACAAAGCGGCCGTGGTAATCTTGGCCGAGATACTGGGTCCTACAGCTGATGATCAACTTGACGCTCCATTGCCCGGCACAATTAAAGGAGTTGGAGGTGTGAAGGTTGGTGGTGAGTTGGCTCTCGTCGTAACCGTCACAAATGAGAATAAACTGGCGGTGCTCCTTTAAGTTCAGGATCTGAGCTTTGGAAAATCCGTGAGCTTTGAGCTGCTTCCCGATCATATCGTCTTCCGGGTCTCGGATGCTGGGCAGGTTGATGAAAAGAGGAATAGGATCACCACTCTTGTATGCCTGCAACAGCCCCAACTCGAGGTTCATGTTAAACGTAGACTTGCCGGCACCGGAATCTCCTAGGATCAACATGACCTGTCGCTCGCTCTTCAAGAACTCGTTCACCTTGTCCATAAGGAGGAAGAAATCGTCATCTCGTGCTTGAAAACTGGATTTGGCCATGGTAGGAATGTAGACCGGTTGGCGATACTCCTTCAGACGCTGCAATTGAACTTTGTGAAGAGTTTTCTCTACTAATAGTACACTTGGTTCATTCACGAAGACCGGCGATGGGTCATCCAAGTGAAGCTGGTTCATAGCAAGAGAATTAGGCGAAGACTTGTTCGATCCTCTAACATTGAGCTTGGCCTTGTACTGGGATTTAGCGCCACCCAAGGGCTTGCGGGTTTTTTCACGCTTCTCTGTCGGTGCGGTGGTAGCTGAGTTGTCATCACCACCACCAAGAGGTAGGTTAGATAGCTCAACAAGGTCGTCATTGGTCATTATGAGAGAGTTACAACGAGGAAGTATATTAGCAAGTAAATATACCGCCTTGTGATGCGGAGCAAATAAAGGATAACTGTGCCCAACTCATAATTTACCTCGAATAAGTGTAGCGTTCTTGGTAGAGTCTTTGGAACAGCAAAGATTCGATTTGTGGTGGGAGAGTTAAGATGCTAGGAGGAGCGAGGCGGCAGTGACAGCAGGTGTATGGTTACAAGGGGTGAAGGACTTTGGTTATAAACAAAGAAAGGGCCGAAAGTTAAAACTATGTCTTCGCCAGTTTGTTTCGCTGTTAAGTCAGACGAATGGCTCACTGCTTCATACCGACGTGTATCCGCACTGTCGTTGTTTGTAGACGCTAATTCCTGAAACGTATGGCGAGATAGGTGGCAATAGTGGCAGGAGCAGCGAGACGACAGCGGCAATGGGTTCAAGATGGTAAGGGGTAAAGGGCCTATCGACTATGAATTGAAAAACGTCGGATGTTAGAAATATGTCTTTGCAAGTGATTCTTGCTATCGGGTAAGTCAGACCAAGGTCCTGCCGCCTCTTACCGAGGTACCTTCCGTGTTGGTATTTGTTGCAGATGCAGATTCCTGAAAAGGCCGCAACGTGACGAGCGACAGAGATCAGAGTTAATGGAAACGGATGAGGAATTTAGTTGAGGATAAGTGTTGTTGTTGAAGATGAAGAGTATGTAAAAAAAATCGATAAACACGAGAAAGTGAAAAGGCTCCTGCACAAACCCACACAAAAGCGCATACACACACCCAATGGGTGATATCTCTTTTTTTATTATCGTTACACGGGAAGATTGAGCAATATGACTTTTGTATTGAACTTCTGGGGAGGATTGAATGAGCAAAAGGAAGTAGGCTGACTGCCTTTGATTCACAATTTTCATGGGTCCAGGACCCCCTCCTATTCGCTACCACGCACAGATCAGCAAATGAACATCAGGCACCAGAAGTGCACCTTATTTAGCGGCGTCCCATTGTTTTTAATTCATTTGTGACGATAGTCCAAATGTTCATTATACTATTGAAAGGTGATATTAACTAGGGACGCGGCGAGGGGAAGAAGGGAGTACGCGCAAATGATAGCAATGGCCAGTGCTCAAGGACCCACCCCACCTTCTTGGCATTCTTTGACAATTTATAGTCCTCCGTCTCCGGAACAATCGACCCACCAACAATCTCAAGCTTACTCGGACCTTCCAGCAAATCCAGGAATCTCGATCGTTCTACATCACTGTCTCGGAGACGCAGCATCCCAGGGAGCGGCCTTTCCTCTGACTTGAAAGCACCGACGATCGAGCCTCGCTCATTAAAATAAGTTCTGCCAAGGTGTAGGCCTATACCATATCCTTCAACTCTCCGATCTGTCGGTAGAAGACTTCGAGTTGGGAAAAGATGAGCTCATCATCCGCTGTTGAGAGGACTGATGATATCTTGCAATAGTAGGATACGTAATCGGTGCCTGGAAGAGTCGACGACGACGATGGCGGAGGAGCGATATTGATATCCATACTCAGGCACCTCAGATTGGTGCTCGTCTAAGGAGAAAAAGTAGCGGCGTCGCTCAGGTCGGTGCAAGAACGATGAATGTGCAAGTACTCCAGACCCCCGCACGTCCCCAGAATCATCCGCAAAGCCGCACTTGGAGTTGGTGAGTTAATATTGATCGTTTGAAGAGAGCACGAATGTCTCAGGAATATCTTTCCTGTTGTGATGGCTTCCAATTGGGGACGAGACAATGAGTTATAGTACAGTGTCTCCAATCGATGCTCCGGCAAAGTCTCCATAATATCAAATGGCGATAAAGTCGCACCCTTCAGTTTGATGTCGCGGAGGTTGGGACAGATCCCGCCAATACCAGCATCCACTCCAGCAGGAACAGTAGGGTTTATCATCCGGAGTTTCTCTAGGCCAGAGCACTGCTGAAAGAATGAAAGGAATTCCTCCTTTGTGCACTATCTCTCCAATCCTCCAGACTCAAGTCGCGCAGGTTGACCAATTGAGCTGATCTCCGAGACAAGACTTTTGTTACACCTTTTTTAAACCAATAACTAATGTCAGAGTTGCCGTAATCCTCCCGCAAGCAAGGGTTCACACGGTCAATGTGTAATCGCTTAATCGATGGTGGGCAGCCAAAGAAGAGTGCCTTAGTAATTCCAGGATAACAGACCCTGCGGCTAAGATTGATCTCCAGCTACTCCAGATTGACCATGTCTAGCAATGTCAATGTGAAATGTTGTGCTCCCCGAAAGTCACTGATCGAGAGTCCGTAAACGTGCAGATCACGGAGCTGTGGTTGAAGTCGAAGTATCCCGCAGAGACGAATGGCGGTCGTTAGGGATCGTGGTGGTTTGGCACGACATATGAGCTGTCGCGTTTACACTGGGTCCGAGGGAGCGACAGCTCCACCATTGTAAGCTGAGTCATTACCGGTAAGGGGAACAATTCAAATGCACCGCGGGTGGCGGAGAATAGATGAGGCGTCGATGAGGGGGGTGTGTTCGCAGGCTAAGTGTGTAAGGTGTCGGTAGGTTGATCGTCCCAAGTCTCTGATGGCTGTGGAATGAACGAAACGTCTGCTTCCGATTGCCAAGGTACGTTCTGCGAGAAGAATTTCGATATTGCACTGTCGGATGTGTTGTCGATATTGCTGTCGTAAAAGCCGGCAGTGGCGCGAAGGTAATACACAAAGAAGAAAAGCCCACTCCTCCAGGTTCTGGCGTGACGAATATTCCTCGCCAAAGCCCTCAATCCTTCGGGAGACTCCCATAAGTTGACACCTCCGGCTCTGAGGTCGCCGTAGTGCGTGCTTAGGTCCCGGTAAAAGACTGATGTGATCAACTGTTGCATGTGTCGATTGGTTTGCATGAGAGTGGTAATGTCTTTCTTGTCGAGGTATGATGCGACGATGGATACCAGCTCTGGGATGTTGAACAGGCGGGTGGATGCTGTAGACTCCATGGCGATGTGGGGCGGGGCGATGTGGGAGGCGTAGACGCAGTGAAAGAGGGTTTTGGATGCGGAGAAGGAGAAAGAGAAAGAAAAAAGAAAGAAAAGGTTGGGTCCAGCGTAGTGCTCATTTTATTACTTTGGTTGGTGGCAACAATGTATGTGCGCAAGAAATGCGCGTGCTTCGAGCGGATATTTTAAGTGAAAATGAAAAAATGGCGTTGAATATGCCTGCAACAGAGCCCAAAGCTCTATTCTGACTGACCACAGACGCAGTCGAGCGGAATCCCCCTTGGCGAGGAAAAAAACACTACAAATCCGTTTGTTTCCTGATGATAAACACCTTGAGCTGAGCAAAGGGTGGTTCTTCGTCTGTCGATGGTGGGCCAGGCAGTGCCTAGAGGTAGAAAGGCCCCTCCTCCAGAATGCCAGGACGAGAGATCTTGACGCCCAATCTCAGAAAGGTCAGCCTGCAGCCCGCCTAAGGAGAAGCGATGGCATTGGCAAGATCCATTGCAGAATGCTCGATATCGAGAACTTTCAGGACGCTGCACTCTCCAAGACATAACCGCAAGGCCGCGCTGGTAATCGGCGAAGTTGTCTTCAGTATGTCGAGAAATGCAGCGATGGCGTGGTAGGAGAAGACAACGAATATCAGGCTGCCCTCTCAGATCCAGACATGTTGGACATTGTTCGCCAAGGCCCTTAGTCGCTCGGCAGACTCTCACAGGTTGGTCTCTCTCTGTGGTCAGGTTGCAGTAGAAAGGTGCTGATGGCTTAAAAGTCTGGCAGCCCTTGACGTGTCCTTGTAACGATGCTTTTTATTTCGCTTGCATTTATAATCTGTGGCATCCTATCTTAATCCTCTACCGGTGACTATGATGACCCTGTCTACCCATGTCCACTTGATTGTCAAGAATATGGATTGTCTTCATGATCCATATCGCTCTCCATGTTTACTTACTCTATCAAGCACATAAAAAGAAAGGGAAAAAAATGGGTTACCATTATTGCCCACAAACAGTCATTCTCCTGTCCAGCCAAGTAACCCGCCCCCTCCTCCACCTCTAGGGAACTAGAATCAACCAAGAACGATATACGCCCTCAAAAAACAAACACCATTTCACCCTCCTTATCATATCAACGGAACAAGAAAAGCTGGGTGGGCGAGTCGCCTGTCTTAAACCCCAACCGAGACGAGGCCTTGTAAAACGTTGGGACGAGGAGAAACCTCTCGCATGACAAAGCACTCGTAGTTCTCTTTGGAAGCCAGTGCCGCCAAGCTTCAGAAAAGGAAGCTGGAAGTGCGCTCTTGCCGGTTCAGCAGTCCTTGTCAAGTTTTTGAATGATAAGAGAAAGAAAAGGGTACCTCCTTTTGCGAACGGATAGTGTCCTTGTTTGTCTTTGATCCCATCCTTGAGCTGGGGAAGAGTGGACACAACAGCCAGACAACGATGACTTTCCTTTTGATGTTCCACGGAGGTCGATGGTAGGAGTTGGAAGACGGGTAGATGATGTTGTGTGCTGTCTCCAGTGCGCTGAGCGTGAAGGGAAAAGATGGGAAGAAGCAGGCTGCAGGATGAGAGAGAGTTAGTGTGGAGGGGGGTATGGGAGAGTGTAGATGATAGGAAGGGAAGAACGAAAAATAAAACTAAAAAGAGTCGGGAAGGAAAATAGGGGGGGGTGAGAAGGAGAGGAGGCATGGATGCATCATGTGAGCCATCCATGTATTTGTTTCCAGTGGGATCTCGACTGTCAGGCACCGCAAAGGCCCCGTTCAAGTTTCTGCTGATGGAGCTACTCCAAGGTAAGCATGTCCTTTTAGAGGTACATCCTGGTGCCAACGACATCACACTTGAAAACAACCATCGAGACAGGCATAAAGAAGCGACGTTGTCAGATAAAAGTAAAAGACGAAGAGAGTAATTTACCATTGTAAACAAGGGGTGTTTGTTGTTCAGATGCGCATGAAAATTCAGCCCCTGTCGATGGTGGCAAAGGAAGGGAAGAACGCCTCTAGTAAAGGCAATTGAACACGTCCTGTTCGAGAAAACGACTTCGTCGCTGTTCTCTCCACTCTCTCAACCCAACTTCTTTTCAGAATGTCGCCAAGCATCCACAACAACGAACAACCATCGCTGCAACACGAGCAACAAGGACACTTATCACCAAAGACAACCGAGACAACTCCGCCCACAAAAGAACGCGCCTTAGGAGCCTCAGCAGAAGAATCTCAACTGTCACCCCCAGCTGTCAAACAAAATGCAAGAGGCAAGGCGAAGACAACAAGGACTCAGGATCCTTCAATTGAAGTCGCCCCTCTTCCCACCGCCGTCCCCGCCAAGGTCGCTCCTGGATACGTTGTACCATACAAGGTATGCTCTGGCCCTAGAAGAGGCATGCAAATGACAAAGTGATTAGTGATTAGTCCACGTCTTTCGCCATTCTTCCGCTCATTCACGAGAAAATAAAAAAATTAACGTTACCTTTCTTTCTCACACGCCCGAACGAAAAGAGATATCGCGACTGGCAAGAAAAGAAGACATATGATGTGGTGCGACCGATTGCTGCAGTAAGTGACTTGCTGGATTAAGAGCGAAATGGTAACAAGTTTGCCTCTGTGGCCATTTGGACTAATATATGATGTGTTGTCAATGATATAGGGCGGGTATGGGTCAGCATTAGAAGTTCGAAAGGAACGCAAACCCTTCGCTCTTAAGGTCTGTGATGCCGATGATCCTAACAAGAAAGAGAGCGTAAGCTAGGACACAATCCATGCTCGTGCACCTTTGGCTTCCAATCAATCAAACAGTACATAATCGTCTGTTCTCCCTGTTTGTATATGAAATAGTATGACCGCGAGGCCAAAGCCCTGAGGAGGACAAACAGCTGCCATATCATCAAACTGCATGCATCGTTTCAGGAACGTGGACATTTATGTCTAGTACTCGAGCTCGCCAACAAGGTACACTCGAGTTGTCAATCGAATGAGTGATTAATTACACCATAATCATTTCTTTAACGCGAACCATATTCTCTTTTCGCGATAAAGAGTTTGGAGAATGTGCTGAGGCAAACAAAACGACTGCCACTCGACGACGCCAAACACTACGCACGAGGCATTATTGCCGGCCTTGACTATTTGCACCAAAAAGCAATCGTCCACCGCGACATCAAACCCAACAACATCCTTCTTTGTGGCGTGAATTCTCGGGAAGTCAAACTGGCAGATTTTGGTCTTGCCCTCTGGCTCGGTGGCAAACGAAAGACAATTCAGTAAGTCCATACTCCAGTAAAAATGGCGCGTTTTATCTTGTTTTTGTATGGTTTATATGCGCCACTGACATTTGTCAATGTATCATCTTCAAAACCCTAGGGGAGCATGCGGGACGGACGACTATCAAGCGCCTGAGATGTCAGGGAGTACACCCTACACTACACAAGTGGATGTGTATTCGTTTGGAGTGACAGTTTACAGGATGGTAACTGGTAGTCTACCCAAAGGTCGGCTCGCGCGGATGTGAGTACCTTCACGTTACAAAACATAATCAAGATCTATTGCAATTGATCAGCCTACTCATTACTTTATTTTTCTTTTCACGAACTAGACAAGGGATCACGGCAAAGTCGTTCTTTGAGCAAGCTCTCCACAAGAATCCGGACGTGCGATTTGACACTCAGCAGGCCATGGCCCACGCGTTTCTAAAGGCTGGTCAGAAGGGAGGGGAACAAGGCGCTGATGACAACGCTGGGTCTTCGTTGAGCAAGCGACCGTCAGAGGTAGTTCTAGAGGAGAGGGAGCAAAAACGCGCTTGTCAAGTTACTCAGAACAGCACGTCTCAGGACAAGGATTTGCAGACTGCACTCCGTGCAAGCACTTTACCCACTACCACAGCGCTGAAGCTCACTGCTCCCATTGGAAGAGAAAGCTGCTCACTCTCATTGAAAAGCTGATGGTTCTTTTTTCTCATGCTTTATACCACATTCGTATAATAATAAACAATACCTTTTTTATGAATGGACAAACTAAAGAAAAGGTACGAAACATTGAAGGAATCTCAAAAGTCGCCAAAAGTTAGTTGAGCTGGTCCCTCTCTTTTTCTTTGTTTTTTCTTGCCGCGTGTGCCTATTTTCATTGGTACAACAATCAAGTTGTTGCTATTTAATGAGTTCGCGTTCGACCATGGTTCAATCATATCTTTCCTTCATTGCCCTCACACACACTCTTCCATGCCGAACGATGGCTTTCAAAAAAATATGAAATAAACGTTCAAGATATTGAAGGTATGTGCCTTATCCAGTCTGTCATTCTTTCCACAAAAATGACAACTTAAACCGCTCGATAAAAAATTGAAAAAAAGAGAAAAGACATGTCGACACCATTTTCACACTTTTTCCATTCTTTCCTCCTTAACCATTATTCGCTCTGTTCATGGTGTATACTGATGGCGTGTTTTGTCCTGTTGATCATGCTGGTTATCTGCTATTTTTTCTTACATGCAGCTCAACAATTAAATCCCACCACGTCGATGTCTTCAAATCATGATCACCCTTGCTCCGGCACCGAAAAAAGAGTTAACGATATACAATGTACGTGCGAAACGCCAAACATTGAAAGAACATATCAATTAATATTGACAAAGTCACAATGAAGGGCTCAGGAAAATGTTTCTCGCCGACATACCCGATGCCCCCTTTTTGCTTCTTTCATTGCTGGCACTCATTTTTTTTTCTTTTATTTTGCATTAGCTCCAGAGGAGAGTATTGTTTAAAATATAGTGACTTTGGACCCCACGTTGGTGGCAATTTTAAGGCGGTATGGTATACCTGCGTGAGCTATCTTGTCACAGGATCGACGGCATCACTAAACTATTTTAAATGATTGCAAGTCATCAAATGATTGGGATTGGGGTCGATTCGCGTCAACGCTGCTCCTCGCATCATGTCACCACTGCATTCATACATCCATTTGACTCAAACACATGTTGTTCTATATGCCTTCGCTTTTTTGTATGGCTGTAGTTCGTACATCGCCCAAACTCTGGAATGATTACACCTGACGAAAAAAATTATCGGCCACGACTTAATGGGACAAGGTCCTGCTAAACAAAGAATCGGGGATTGTTGGCTTGTGGATCTCAGATCCGCCAATGAGGCCCCTTTAAAAAATGGGGGGGGGGGGGGGTGGATTAGGATTCAAGGTATGGATGAAGTCGCATAACATGATCTTTGCTAAGGTTGGTTTAGCTGAATTGGATATAGAAAACCCGCAAGTGCTTTCATTTTTTAAACCATAGTCGCTTTTTTTCTTTGTTTTCGTCGCCTAACATACTGTAACACCTTGCCCTCCTTGTCAGCGCTAACATGTTTTTTTCTCTCTCTTTCTCTTTCCCATTAAAGACGAACACTGATCATCTTGTCCCTTCTCATGTCGACGTGCCTGGCAAGGTTTTGGCTCGAGGCGATCATGTATCTGGTTCTTGAGGTCTTGAAAACCTTGGAGACCTATTAGACGACTGAGAACACTGCTGATGAGATCTGGCGTCCATTTTATTTTATCTATTCTCTTTGAAATTGAGTTTGCAGGCTTCGCCACCGATGCGGTCAACAGTCGTGGCAACGAGAGTGATATCTTTTTTTGTGATGCTTATTTTTACAACTGCATACGAATCTTTTGGCTATATTTTTTTTTTTTTGTTTGTTTGGATGATTATTTATAAAACACGAAAAGACAAAGTAAACAATAAAACGCGAAAAGGCCATTTGCCTCTGAAGTAACTGCGTCATTTCTTCTACTCCCCCTTTTTTTTTGTCTAGACTCTATCCGTTTCCACAACAGCATCCTCTTATTTTCACTCAAAGAAAAAGAAATTATATTTCTGCCTACCTTCTTTTCTATGCACGACCCATCAATCCACACGTGGAAATTGAGAGTACACAAACAAAACGAATAAAAGAACAATCAAGGGTTCTCATCTTTTCGCATCTCTGTCTCTCCTTTTCTCTCTCGTCCCTTACTTTTTTAATTTTTTTTTTGAGGAAAGTTTATATAAACGTCGTAAAGAAAAAAAGAAACTTCAACTTCTCTCCCTCTCAACCCCTCTTTCTTTTTCCCCGGTCGAGCACAATTCCACACGAAGACAACAAAAAAGACGTGATCGAACGAGAATAAGATTAAAGATGACCACCTATGATTGGCTGTGAGCACTACACCAACATAACCCCCCCATTCGTGAATTTTTTAAGCTTATTTTTGACGTGCATGTGCGCTTTCTGTTTTCCGAGAAAAAAAAATCGAACTTGCTCCAATGCTTCCCGACACAGTCGGAACGCGAGTCATGCACGAAAGAGGCGCTTATCGACATACACTCCCAGAAAGGGCGATCTTTGTTTGGAGGTGTTTCTGTGGGGATAAGGCGGGTGGGGCTAGGCGACTGTTTTTGGGTCCATCCGGTCCAACGGAACACTTAATTGTTCAAAATCTCAGCATGCATACACACTCTTTCTCGCACACACCGATACAAACATCAGATGCAGAAAAGTTCGACGGATCGGACAAAAAAAAAAGTATAAAAGGGGTCATGTAATTCGCCCAATTTTCAGATTTTCAGATTCCCTTTTTTTTTTTTCCCCTCATTTTTGTCGCTTCCGACAGCAGCAAACAACAACATATACATACAACCATGTCAAAGACTGAAGTCGACACCGTTAACAGCGATGACAGGATCTCCGAAAAACATGCCTCATCCTCCTCTTCCTCCGACACGACACCAACAACCACTATCGACCTCCCCACAACACCATCTACCGACCCAACACCTCCATCCGACCCACTCGACACCTCACTAACCCCACTAAACGAATTCGAAGACTCCACCAACCTCCCGCAAAACCAAACTCTCTTCCAAATCTTCACTTTCTTCTTCTTTCACTTCGGTCTCCACGCCTGGGGCGGCTCCGTCGCCCAAATCGCACTCCTCAAAACCGAACTCGTCCAAAAGCGTCGTTGGATCACCATTGCCCGGTTTAACCGTGTCTATGCGGTCTACCAGATGCTCCCCGGTCCTGAAGCCGCTGAGATTTGTATGTTTTTTGGGTGTCTAGTTGGGGGGCGAATGGGTGGGATTGTTGCCGGGTTGGGGTTCATTCTCCCTGGATTCCTGGCGATGGTCCTATTGAGTTATCTCTACACCATTGCTGGACTTGATAACGTATACTTTAATGCGTCCTTCAGAGCACTCCAACCGGTCGTGGCAGCAATGGTCCTCCGTGCAGTCTTCCAGATCGGCCAACACGCCTTCATTTCCAGCAAAACCAAACAATTCAACAAAGTCCTCTTCATCCTCGCCATCCTGGGCGCGCTCCAATCCGCCCTCCGGATCAACTACTTCATCACCCTCGGCGTCTTTGGAATCTTCTACAACTTCTACACCCGCGGATGGCGCTGGGCCGCAGGAGGAGTCATGGTCCTCAACTATGTCGGCTACATCCTCTACGTCGTCTTCAAGGGCGTCCCCTCTCCCTCAGCCCTTGCCCTAGGCGTAGCCACAGTCCCAGACATGCCTCACCTTCTCGCCCTCGGCCTAGTCGCCGGCTCCCTCTCCTTCGGAGGCGCCTACACATCCATCCCATTCATCCAAGCGGAAGCCGTCGTCTTGGGCGGATGGCTCGCAAAACAAACCTTCCTCGACGGTATCGCTCTCGGAAACATTATCCCTGCACCCTTAGTGATCTTCTCAACATTCGTCGGCTTCCAGGGCGGACACACCTACGGCGAAGGAAGTCTCGGCTACGCATTCGGAGGCTGTGTATTGATCACCCTAGGAATGTTCCTCCCCTGCTTTATTTTCACCATCATGGGTCACGCACTTTTGGAACGGATCTGCAAGAACGAAACCATGGCCTCATTTTTCGACGGGATCACAGGGTCTGTAGTCGGTATCATTGCCATCACGGCGTTGGAGATCCTGAAGGCCTCGGTAGTGCACCTCCCAAAACCAGGCGTCGTGTTGGATGGAGAGGAGTGGTTGTTATTGGCGGCACAGAATACACTGAGCGCAGTGATTTTTGTGATGGCGTTTATGATACTGAATAGTGTCAGGCACCAGTATTTGAGTGTGTTGTTGATTATCATTGCTGCCATTGCTGGCCAATTCCTGTTTGTTTAAGACAACTTCTCTCCTTTCATTATTTTTTTTTTCTTAGTTTTCACTCCTCTCATTTTCATTTCCTTCCATTGTAGCATTTCAGTTATCTCCTTTTTTACGCACATATACAAACAACAATAATAAAAAAGCGAAAAAAAGTCCAGGTCACATCTCACTTTTGTTCAAAGTTTCTAATCATGATAATGGCGAATGGCGATGGTGACGATGAATGATGGATGGATGAAACTCCTCTTTTTATTGGTTCTAGACCCCCCAATGTCTGCAAAGCCATGTCAACACACATGTCTTTTGTCTGGTTCTAGGCCCTTGCCAAAAACTCGAATTCACTTTGACTCTCTTTTCCTTGGGCCAAAAAGATTTCAATCATTTAGGGCCCAGGCTCCTCCTCGACTGTGTCTGAAGAAATCAATCTCGACAAAAGATAAAACGCCACCAAAAATTACATTTCTTCCCTGATCAAAAAAAAGACGCGTCCAAGGCAATCGTCTCGGTCAGATTACCATACAATCACAATCAAGTTCATTACGCTTTTCCGGTTTCAAAAGGCGCGTCTTTTGGATCTTTATGGACAAGGATAGTAGGAAACACATCTCTGCCTTTGAAACGAACAGAAAAAAAAATAAAAATGCCCAAAAAAAAAAAAAAAAGAAAGAAAAAAAATAGGCCGTCAGGGAGGACAACAATGAACACTATAATTAGAGGCCACCATGCGACTTTTCTTTGTCCTGCTTCTGCTCCTCTGTCGCAGTAGAGGTCGATCGGTCGTCAAATCCTCCAGTAGGCATGGTCCACCCAAAAGGGTTAAACTGCAGACCATATCCAAACACATCCGCCTCAGATCCTCCAGGAGTAGCGTTCGTGGATCCAAGCGCCGAGCCACTGGTGGACTGTTGGAGTGTACGTGAGCCTTGGCCGAAACCATGTCCGTACCCTTGACCTTGACCTTGGTTGTGAAGCTGTTGACTATATCCAAGACCTGGTGCCACAGATGATGTCTTGGAAGCTCCGGTGCTATCCGCAGCAGACGAAGTCGACAAAGGATGCTTCAACGATGACAAGAACCCAGCCGACGACAACGAAGAAGGTGTCTCGTATCCACGGTGACCACGGTGGCTGAAATACTGGTCCGCAAACGCATGGGCATCAACCGACAAGGGTGTACCCATATCCAACGATGACCCTGATGACCCTGTAGGACTGGGAAGAATACCACTCTCCATCGAAACACCTCCATACCCAGATCCTGTACCAGCTCCGCCCCAGAAACCACGATCAGCTGGCAGAGTCTTGCGGGGCCCGAATGCCGACGATGCATTGCTCTGTGCAAACGAGGTCGCTCCATGGGGTGAAGTAGGCGAAGAAGTGTCCGAAACGTTGAGTGAGCTCGAACTGCCCTCAGCCTGGCTGTTCATCCTGCCCAGCGAGCCTGGCCTGCCAATCACACGATGATCCCAGTGTTGGAAGGGCGCATGAGTAGCGGTAGTTGGCGATGACAATGGCGATGAGGTTCCAGGAGTCGAAATCGATCGAAGGTGGGAAGGCAGAATCTTGGCCTGAGTCCCCAACGAGGAATGGCTTCCGACTGTCCGAAGATGATGGCGAAGATCCAAGGTATCAGGCGACTCGAACATCGACTTGATTACATTCTGCTCGTTCATCTGATGGTCGTTTAGGCTGCTGTTACCTTCGTGTCCAAGAGTGTCAGTCGAGGTCGAAGGTGGTCCGAAAAAGTTGTGATAGTTAAACGTAGGACTAGAAGTCGCGTTGGTCGATCCCTTGGTCTCCAGATCCACCAATGGCGAGCGACTGCCTGCTCCAACCGGTGCCGCAATAGGCCCAGATACATTCTTGAGAGCACTAGATCCGGCGGCGCCCCAGGGCGAAGGAGCATGCGGGATGGGAGGCGAATGCGAAGGTCCAATTCCTTGAAAGCGGTTACGAGGGCTCATGCCATGGGTCTGTGGTTTCTGAACACCATTGTGCAGAGTCGACTGTCGGCTCTGCTGATGCTGCTGATACAATTGGTTGTTGGCGTTGGTGTCTTGATGGGACTGGTAAGCATGAGTCGAAAAGGCAAACGGCGCATCAAACAAGGGTGACTGGAATCCATTAAAGGACGAAATTGAGGACGTCCTTGAACGTGTCCCTTGACGCAGGTCCGACGACTCTTCGCCAAATACATTTGTTCCCGCTCCTGATACTGTTGTTGCAGTGGCTGATGACGACGATGATCCCGAGCCTTCGTCACCCAAAAGGTACTCAGAAGATATGATGGAAGAGGACCGTGGGCGCGCGCCCCATCCTGACTTGAGACGCTGCTGCGCCTTGAGCGGGCCGACAATGACTTGGTTGTTGAGCAGTGAAGGTGATCCAGAAATACCAATTGCACCCTGCTGCCCGGCTTCCTTGCTATCCCGTCCATATCCTGAGAGACCATCCGTCACCAAAGCTGAGCCAGAGTCCAAAAGCGAAGAATCCTTGCGGGTCAATCCGGGTGGTGGGCCAGTCATTTTCCGCACGGACGAAGGTCTCACATCAGGCAGGGCTGAGTCATCTTGAAACAATCCGTTCAAGATCTTGGTGCCAGGGCTCTGGTTCCACCCAGCATTCATCCAGTTCGATCCATGATCTTGATGTTGGAGTTCCGGAAGAGGGGAGGCGGCAATCGCATGGCCTTCAACAGGCGAAACCCGCGCGTTGGCCTTTCTCAGCTCAGCCTGCGTTTTGCGGTGGTCTCGAGCGGTGCGGACCTTAGTCACGTTCTTGGTCGCCTCTGCCAAACGCTCCTGCAATTGCTGATTCTCCTGCTTATACTGAGCAAGCTCATCGGCAAGAAGAGCACACTTGACATCCAAATCCTTGCTCTTTTGCTCCCAGATGAGGTGTTCTTTGGGCGACTGGAGCGATGCTTGGAGTTGTGAGAGCTCCGCCTCCTTGGCCTCGATGGTGCTACAAAGTGTTTTCTGGGACGCCTGCAATGCCTTGAGGGAGGACTCGGCCGCTGCCACTTCCTCTTGTCGCTTCTTGAGGTTGGCTTCGAGCTCGATCCGTTGTTGACGATGAGACTCCTTCTCTGCTTTCAGTTTCTCCTCGCTCTGCTTAAGCGTTTGCTGCAAATTCTCGACCTTCTTCTGCTTGGCCTCGAGTTGTCCAGCTATCCTCTGCCGCCTGTCGACCTCCATCCGATGCTCCTTCTCGACCTTGCTCTTGTTGACTTCAGCCTCCCGAAGACTGTCTTGGAGCTCCTTGAGCTTGGTCTTGGCCTGCTGACGGGGTTCATCCTCCTGTTTTTGTTGTTCCCGAAGCGCAGCAATCTCATTCTTGAGGTTTTCCTCCTGTTGCTTGTACTGCTTCTCAAGGTTGGAAAATTGTTGGTTCAGCAAGGCGTGAGAGGCCTCCTTTTCCTCTAGCTCGATCCTTAGCGCAGCAATCTGCTCATCCGTCACAACTGCTGCTGTCGGAACAGATGCCACTGGGTCTGTAGACGTAATGGCATGGGCGGTAGCGTTTGAGGGACTTGTTGTGTTGTTATTGTTGATATTGGCTGAGGCAGTTGCGGTCACAGTGGCACTCAGGCTAGAGACTGACGTATTCCCTTTTCTGAAGAGGCTGACGGGGTCCTGTGATGGCGCAGTCGTCTCGGATTTTACCGCACTCGCACTGTCCTCCTGAGTAGCTGTCGAATTTTCCAGGTCCTGAATCCTGGTCGTGTGCTGCGGATCCTTGTTCTCCTCGATAGATTTCTTTGCCAGTTCACTTTCCCGTCGGGCGTTCTCTACTATAAGAGCAAGGAAAAAAAAAAGGGAAGAGGGATAGAAAGAAAAGAGAGAAACGCAAGGAAATTCACTGTTAGAAAAAATATGCGATCCTGCTTGTTTCTTCTTGTAAGCAGTGACGGCATATTATCGCCACCCCTTACCCTCGAGAAAAAAATAATAAGCAAACAAACAAACAAACAAACAAATAAACGTACCAGAGCTGAGCTCAAGTTCGACAGGGACGGATGCCAGTGTCCGGACGACGACATAGTCACTAGGAGTTTTCCAGTTACGGGTTGTAATAGCCCAGAGTCTGATTCGATAGGTGTTGTCTGGGTAGAGTCCCTGGATTACTACGCTGGTCTCCTGCTTTCCACTCTCGCCAATCAGCAAGCCGTCAATTTCAATCAAGTGTTTCGAGATGGTTGCCTGGGAAGAGCACTGCCAGTTGAGGGTGATACTCCTGTCCTTGACCTCCTTGAGGGTAACGAGTGATGGTGCCGGTAGCGTAATCCCGAAAAAGTCCCTAAGGTCGTCCGTTGAGGCATGCAGGTATCCAAAGAGATCGTAAAGGAGCCAAAGGACGCCGAAAGCTGAACAAAAGGCTGCCAGAGGTGCCAGAAAGACAATTGAGGGAACCGTGGGCGGATTCAGGGCAGCGATGAGGGTCTGCCGTTCGAGATATGGTTTAAGCATGTACATGGTCATAGCGAGGATGACACCTTTGAGGTTGAGACCGTGGATCAGACTGACCATAAGGCCAAAAGCGACTCCTGTAGCAAAGGGCGACGTGAAACTGAAAGGGACGGTATAGAAGACAAAAGCGTTGGCGACACACATGGCTCCGATGGAGATGAGGACGATGGGCCCGCCGATGAAAAAGATACGAAAGACCAAGGCGAGGATAAAGTAAAAGAGAAAGAACCATTCGATAGGCAGTTGCAGCAGAATGTCGAGAAGAATGGTCAGGGACCAGAACAAGATGCAGGCAGCCGCGCGGTGCCTATCAAGTAAAGAAAACGTGTGTTGTGAGAAAAGTAGTGTTAGTCATATTAAACAGTTAACTCTGCGTCTTTTTAGGCTGTTACCGTAGAGCCTTTGGCACTGAACGAAAAAAAAGGGCAAACCCAACATAATAACAACAAAAAACATTTTAGATCTGAAAATGTTGAGTTGGTCCACATTTGCAGTTTATCCTGTCTGTCCATTTGCCTATTCAAATGCTTACCGAGAGAGCAGTTGGAAGGTCCTGTCAGCAATATCATAGTGGCCAATGTACTTTTTCGGTTTGGGTATCGTCGTATGTGCAGGCGTCCGTTGGAACCCAGACAAAGTCGACGTTGAAGCCGCTGGTGATGATGATGCTGCTTTGTTGCTGTTGTTGTATGAAGAAGGAGTGGAAGCGGAGGTAGTGGAAGAGAAAGAATTGGATGATCCCGAAGTGGGGTCGTATGCTCCTCGCTTGTTATTGTTGTTGTGGCTATTGGAGTTATTGCCGTTGCTGGAGGATGAAGCAAGGGCCGACATGACTGCGGACGACGACTTCGATTTGTCGAGGAACGGCGACAGAGACAACCGGGGCTGAGCTTGTGTTGTTGTTGTTGTTGTTACTTAACAAAGTCAATGAAGATGTACAAGTGAGGGCGGGGGTAATGAATGAAGTTGACACTCCTTTGGGAGCATGGTCAACCGGAGAGGGACGAAGTGAAGAAGAGAGGGACGGATGCAAGAAAGAGTAGAGGAAATAACACAGAGAAATGAAATGTACGAGAGGGGGCTGATCAGTTGCTGTGGTGGATGGAAGAGAAAAGAAGAAAAAGAATCAAAGAAAGCAGAGGAGGAGTGAATACTAACAAACAAAGGAAATAAAGAAGTGGTGGCAAAGGAGAATAAGAGGTATGTGCCCCTGGGAACACATGCAACGAGAAATGAAAAAAGAGTGTGGAAGAGTGATCCGAGTTAGAGTATTTGTGATCTCTGGTGGTATGAGAGAGAAAGAACAGAAGAATGTGTCTAGGTAGTGGATGGCATGCAACGAATAAGAAAGAAAGGTCGAGAAGTGAGGATAGTACAAGGAAATAAAGTGTGCCGTTGGGGTGAGTGAGAAGCGGAGGGTGAAGAGGTGGTGGTGGTGTGAGTGTTGGTAAGTGTGGTGTGATGTGGTGTGGTAATCGCTTGCTGTTGCTGAACAAACAAACTCAAATAAAAAAGATCAAGTCCCACTTTCTCTCTTTGTGGTCATGTACAGAGAAGTGTCCTGACTGACTGTTTAACAATGGAGATCCACAATGGGAGTGAAGGGGTAGGTAAAGAGGCAGGAAGAAGAAGAGAATGAAAAACAGAAAGAATGACAGCACCGCAAAAGAGCGAGAACGACAGGAGAATAAAAAAAAAAAAAAAAAAAGAGAGGGACGAGCAAACAACAGACTCCTTTTTGGACAGAGAGCAAAAGAGTCACTCTCGCCTCCCGTCCGTCTCCCGCAGGAGGAGGAGGCAGGCTGAACGAACAAAACTCAGCTCTCTTGCTCTTTTTTCACAGGCTGATCTCATCCCAGGCATTTTTTTATTTCATCAAAAAGGAAAAAGGGTCCGACAAATTGTGCCTTATTTCCTATCGAACTAGGAAATAACGAACTATGGTATTCGATCCTGGAGCTTAAAGCTTGGCGGGGACAAGGCTGGGAGCAGAACCCTGCACAAACAACTCAGGTGTAAAAGTGCCATGGAACCCAAAAGGAACATGGTGCTTCAATCCAATTGTCGCCAACAACTCCATCGTCTGCGCATCCAACACCGCAAAGTCCGTCGTCTGTCGCTTGGGATGGTATACCTGCACAACCACAAATCCATCATCCTCCTTGCGCTGATCCACCTCCCCAACAACCGCATATCCACCACGAGGGATAAAGCAGGGCTCGCCTGTCACTCCCTCACTCTGCCAGAACTTAGTCCCCTGTCCATGGAGGTCGTGCTTCAAGACTGCAGTGTAGTAATGAGGACGCTTGGGGTCACTCGAGGCCATCATATACGTAAAACGAGTGTCCTGGCCATGACGATAAGGATGGACCGCAGGGAACTCGACCGAGGCTGGATGCAAGACTGCCTGATAGACCAATGGCTTCTTGGACCATACCTTGTCATTCGATGCATTGTTAGCATCTCCAAATCGGATCTTGAATCCCGTCAACAGGCCAGGCGCCTTGGACGCATTGCTCAACCACGCCTTGTTCTCAAACTCCATGTTGAACTTCTTGCCTAGACAAACAGCTGTCAGATCCAATCCGACAACACGGTCCTTCTCAACCAACTCTTGCACATTGCCGAAATGGAAAATGTGACACGGCTCAGGAATGTCCGCTTCGATCCAGGACCGACCACCCAGGATCTGATCAGCGACTTGAGGAGTCCGGGCAATGATCACCAGGCGGCAAGGTAAGTGCTCGTAGTAGCGCATGGCGTCGCCGGGCGAAGACAGACCCAAGAAGAACTTGTACACATCAGCTGTCGAGATGTTGACAAAGGGTGTGATCTGCACAATGTAAAAGTTCTTGCTCAGTAGCAAGTCGTGGGCATAGTTCAACCCCGGGATATGAAACGTCTATTTTTTGTATTTTTTATATTTTTTGAAACACACGATTGGAGTTAGTTATTTGATACTTGAAATATCGAAAAAAAGAGAAAAAAAAAGGTGAAGGTGGTACCTGGAGACTCTTAACGGCCCATTGACGACCATACTCGTTGATCTGAAGAGAAGGCAGGCGGTTGACTCCAGCCTTGGCAGACATGGTGACAAGGCGGTCCAGGAATGGGTCATACCGAAAGTGAGCACCCAACACATTGAGTTGAAGAGTATCACCCAAAGTCTCTTCACCGATCGTCTCCAGCGTAGTTGGATCCAAACAATAAGGAAGACCTGTAGCCAAAATAAGGGTAAATGGAGTGAAAGATGTTAGCAGATAGCTACATGATTTCAATCGTCGACATGTAACGCGGTGCGTAGAAAAAGAAAGATGGAGGTGACGACATACTGGTTTCGTGAGCACTGAGCACCTTGCCCTAAAACCATCCACAAAATGACATCAAGGAATGCATGTGTTGGTCAGCACAACACTGCCAATCGGCGGCATTGCGGAAAGAAACGCCTTCCCTCAGTCACTGCACAACAACACCAACAACAACAATTAAAGACAAAAACACATACCTCCCACATGTAAACATTAGTATTAGAAGGGTTCCTAAACGTCAAAACTGTCGAACTCTTCTCCCACCCAATCTTGGCCTTCACCAACGCTGCAATGTTGGACTTGAAGCTGTTGGGGTCAGTCCCCATTTGACCACGATAGATCATCTTCTGGGCAGCCTTTTCCTCAACACGATGGCGCGATTGGACGAAACGCGAGTTGAAGTGGACATGTCCGTTGCCGGGAAAGGACAATGCAACGATGAGACCATCTCCGTCGATGGGGTGGGTTAACTTTGTGGAGCCGACACTGTCATTACCAGGGCCTAATTGGCAATAGAGTTATTTTTCGACAGAGTGGAGTTGGAAATATTGATCAATGGGACGTTTTTATGTTCATAGGGAAAAGAAGAGGGTATGTAAGGACGAAGAGGGCGAGTAGAGGAATGTCTCTGGTGAGCCAGAATAACGGGTGCACTTAGTGTTTGATGCGTGTTCGTCTCCCGTGAGAAAAACAATTTGGAGTAAAATAAAAATCTCGGAGGTGGGAAAGAGAACAAGAGCATTTCGTTGTGCACTGGAAAAAACAAGGCTCACGCGCTCTTCTCTCGGATCGGTCGGGGAGAAGAACAACAAACGGTGTTAACGAAAGTTCTAAGCGAACGTATCGAAACTTTGTCCTTTTCTTTGCTAGTGATTATTAATGTTTGCTGCTTGTGGAGAGGAGAGTACAGAACAAAGGATAGTGTTTGTGTTAAGAAGCAAACCCAAGCTGGGATAATGAGAAAAGAGTGAGTATGGTACCGTTGCGGAAGAAGGTGCCAACGAGGTCCTTGGGCAGGGTGCCCTTGATGTCGACCTCGGGGACCCAGTAGGTGAGCGTCTCTCTGGCCTGGGTCTTCCAGCCAGTAGCAGCCTCCTTGGTGGAGAAGTTGATGTGTGCCATTATTTCTGGTGAGAAAAGGAAGTGATGGCAATAGTGTAAGAAGAGATTGGTAGCAATGACAGAAAGGGAATGAGCGAACGAAGAGAATAAGAAGAGGAAAGAGTAGAAGAGGGAAAGAGTGGAGAGAGAGTGCGGAGATGAGGGGAAGGAAGGGGCGTAAACAGAGGAAGGAAAAAGAAAAAAGGAGAATAAAAAAAGGCGTGCGAGCGTTCTCGTGTTGTTTGTACTCAAACAGTTTGTCCGAACATGCTCTCAAGGGTCCTCCGAAATTTCGACCTTGCTCTCACTCCATACACATCTTGTCCATTTGGCACATGAAAAAACAGCACACCACCTCTATTTCGTGGCGCGCGTAACAATGTGGGGGATGAAAAAGTCCGCTAGAACAACATACAATTCACACGCTCAGGCCCCCGGCTCGGAGCATCATACCTCTTACGCCTCATTATGCCGCCGAGCTTTGAACTAGTGCCGGCGGCCACGCATCAAGTCATCAGCTTCTTTTAACACATCAAAGCGCTCTTTCCTTTTATTTTTTCTTCTGCTTTGTCCAAATTTGGACTCTGTGTGTATCCTAGTCCGCCCTTCTTGCATGCATCAGTACGATGCGATAGCAAAGACCAAGTTGCAACATACATCCTCCCGCTCCCTGCTCGAGAGAATAAGAGTGTTCCTTGTTTTACATGGCAATCTTGGTGGCAACGTAGTCAGGGTATTTGGCGCCAATGATACCAACCAACTCTTCTACATGGCCACAGAGATCCTGAATACTGGCATCCCATAACGTCGACAACATGGGTGCCTCATGTCCACTCATATCCTGCTCATCCTCCTCATCAATCGCTCCAGAAGCAGCAGTCTCTCCTCCAGAGCTGCCGGCAGCTGCTCCTCCTGATGCTCCACCGGCTCCCGAGCCTCCCTTTCCATTAGCACCGCCAAGTCGCGACTGGATGCTCTGTGTGCGGTCGAAAAAGATAAGGCGCTCAATCTGATCGATACTTCCCGACATGCGTCCTTCCATCATCATCTTGCTGGCACGAGCCTCGGCCTGCTCAGGCTTGACTCCCAATAGTGCGCCCAGCTCCTCGAACGAGATGTTATTGTAAATCTTGGAGGCCGACAACAAGTTGTGCTCAATGACAGCGCGGTCCAAAACTGTGGTGTTGTCAGCCAAAAGTGCTAATTGATGGGGTCTCAATGTGGTTGAAAACTCTTGGACCTCGTTACTCCTGAGAACACGGTCGAGATACATTTTTTCGAGGATCGAGAAATGAGGGAGGCGTTGAGAGCGGTCGTCCTTGTAGAGTGTTGCCAACATACGAGAACGCTGGGGTCCAGCAGGCGCCAAAACAGCGCACACCACAGCCGCAGAGCTATATACAATTAATAGCATGGTGAGTATTTAGCTTCCATTTCTCAGCTCTCCACTCATTGTCCAACAATAGGCCCAAACAGCAGACTCGAGACTTACAGGGTCTGGAGACGCTCGTCGATGTCAATCTCCTGGATATAACTGATCTCATGGTATTGAGAACTGGCTTTCAAGAAGTTGTTCTTGAAATCCGCAATTCTGGCTTGCGAGAGCTTGAAGGTCAACTGGAGGTTAATATCCTTAGTGTCGCGCATCAGGACCGCAGCACGGTTAAGGTAAGTGTCAGCCATGCCTGCCTCATCGTCCTCCAGGAGCAAGCGTACAATGCGGATATAAATCTCAATCTTGAACTCGTTGGGCACAATGCTATTTGGTATTGATAAAAAAAATGTGGTTAGGTTTGGGGTGATTTTCGTAGAAGAGCCTCAAAGATGGCGCAGTCAAACAGCGACACACGGTGGCGTAAAAAGGCAAATGGGGCGCGTAAGTGTTTCCGTACCGATGACCAGAGTCCAAGGGAACACCCATCAACACCTGAGCGGCCTCTGCCCAGTCCTCCTCGCTTTCGTAGATTGTCGCCAAGTGCATCCTGATAGCCGATACCTATCACTCATAAGAAAATAGTGAGCGTAAGATACACGTATTCAAGTCTTGCTCTCTATTCTCTTGTGCGTATTCGACAAAAAGCCTAAATACGCAAAAAGCCCAACAAAACAAACACGCGACAAAGAACAAGCATGTACCTGCTCTTCAAAAGAGACGACTCTGCTCTGAACTCTATCGAGGGCATGCTTGTACATACGCGACTTGCTGTCGGAGGAGAGGTGGGTAGTGGCGTCGATGGCTGCGGTGACGTCTGACAGGACCTGACGCGAGACGACGAGACCGACGGAATCGTCAGTGGCAGCATTGATGAACTGCTCGAGACGGAGCTCGGTCTCGTCCTCGCCGCTCGTGGATGCAGCGTTGAGGATGGATGCAACCAGGTCCTGGTAGCCCTTGATCTTGTCCTTTTGATTGGTGACCTGTGCTATGCTTGTGAGTCTTGCTTCGATGTCCATGGCGCTCCTTTTTGTGTTGTTTGTTGGCGATTCTTTTTGGTAGGGTTGGCGGTTGTTGGTTTTTGTGGTATGAGGAGCGATGGTGCAGGTGGGCGTAACGAAGGATGGAGAAGAAAGAAAGAAAAGGCAGAGAAGAGAAGAGAAGCGGCGATGAGAACAGAAATTAGCGTCAAAGACACGAAGGCGAACGTTGCGTCGACCTTTGAACTCGCCACCACCAGTCAGCGTAGAAGGGTGACTTGCAGTTGCTGGGACAGGGGCCAGAGGAGGCTGCACGTGATCATTTTCAGCCCAAGCGCAGTTTAAATAAAAAAAAAGGCGCCTGCATTCCTCTTTCACATTTCACAACCTCAACAACAAGGATAGGGGACAGGAACAGCAATGCCGACTGCGAGAACACACGCCAAGGGACAACACCCTCACCTTCATCAACAGCAGCAACAACAGCAGCAACAACAACAGCAACAGCGCGACTCCCATTCAGTCATCCTCGTCACAGCCGCTTACGACCATACCATTCGTTTCTGGTAAGACCGTAGCGGTCAGTGACTGAGAGATTCACAGGAACATACACTTACCGGACTTAATCGACCATTACGGGCTTATATTGGACTCTTTTTTTTTTGCTTAGGGAGGCCTCGCGTGGTATCTGCTTAAGAACAATCCAACATCCCGACGCAGTAAGTGTGAAAAATATGCGTCAATTATTTTGTAACCGCATTATCCAACGTCAACCCCTTACACCTTACTCACACTTTCACGCACTATCATCCAATTTTTCATCTTGATGTTGACTAGCAAGTGAACAAGTTGTGCGTCTCACCGGACAAACAATACCTCGCAGCAGCTAGCAACCAACACGTCCGACTCTACGATATCAACAGCGAACACCCTAATCCCATCGTCTCCTTCAAGGGCCATACCAGTAATGTCACCGCCGTTGCCTTTCATTGCGAGGGCAAATGGATGGTCACTGCCAGTGAAGACCATACCTTGAAGATTTGGGATATACGGTACGCGATACGCTTGGCGTTGCTTATTCTCAGGACAATTATTTGTTTAGCGAGAGATAACGAACATGGCTGGATTTGAGGAAAATACTCATACCTCTTATTTTACATGTCCAACTTTATCGAATCGCAGATGTCCGGATGCGCAGAGAAACTTTGACCACAAGGCCTCCGTGAACGACGTCGTAATTCACCCAAACCAAGGCGAGCTAATCTCTTGTGACCAGAACGGCTCCATCAAACTCTGGGACCTTGGCGAATCATCCTGCACACACGAACTGGTCCCTGAAGAGGACGTCCCCATCCGTTCCGTCACCGTCGCCAGCGATGGCTCCTCCCTCGTCGCCGCCAATAATAAAGGCAACTGCTACGTCTGGAAAATGGCCCACACCCGGAATTTCACAGACCTCCAACCGATCATTAAATTCGTAGCTCACGAGAAGTATATTACCAAGTGCGTCCTCTCCCCCGACGTCAAGTATTTGGCGACGTGCTCGGCCGACAGTACGGTCAAGATTTGGAGGACGGATAATTATTCGTTTGAGTTGGAGAAGACGCTGGTGGGCCATCAGCGTTGGGTCTGGGATTGTGCGTTCTCGGCGGATTCGGCGTATTTAGTTACCGCGAGTTCGGATAATACAGCTAGGTTGTGGAAGTTGTCATCAGGGAATACTGAACAGCAGTATAATGGACATCAGAAGGCTTGCGTCTGTATCGCTCTTAACGATCTCTCTACGTAGTTGTCTTCTCTCTTCTTTTTTTTGAAGGCAGAGAGACTCAGGTGTGGTTGCGCAGGAAAATTAAAAATACGGTCGACTAAATTGTATTTTTTCGAGGCGTCGATAGGCAAAGTATATTGTATTATTTTTCAGTGGCCAGCAAATGAACAAAGGATAAAAGGTATTTGATATTGACATTCAAAGAAAGGCTATATACCCTTTGACTATAACTACCACCGATCTTCGGCACCAGCGAGAGAGAAAATCCTACACTAAACGGCCATACCACCATTAACTCTCAAAGTCTGTCCATTAACCCACCTAGCAGCATCACTCGCCAAAAACGAAACAACCCCCGACACATCCTCCGTAGCTCCCAACCGTCCCTCAGGATGCAAAGACGCAAAGAAACCCAATGCCGCCTCATCCTTAATATCCTGTCTCAAACCCTCCGTATCAATCGGCCCCGGTGCAACTGAATTGACCGTGATTCCGGACCCACCAAAGGACTTGTCCTTGGCAAGAGTGCGCGTCACTTGTTCGAGTGCCCCCTTAGTCGCGCAGTAGAGGAAGTGGTCACCCTGGACGAGGGAGAGAGATGTCAGGGTGGTTGAGACTGTGATGATGCGCGATCCACCGATGGTGTTGGGGAGAGGGCTGGACTGAGCTTTGGCGAGGTGGGGGTGGGCGAGTTTCGCGAAAAACATGGGACCCTTGACGTTGGTTTCAAACGCCTCGAGGTACGATCTCTCCGTCATATCGTGAATCGACTCATAATACAACCAAGCCGCATTCAAGACCACGACATCGAGTCGTCCAAAGGTGGCAATGGTCTCGGCGAGGAGTTTCTTGCCCTGGTCAATGTTGGCGATGTTGGCCTGCACCGCGATTGCACGGGCCGGATTGGTGGAGGCGGAGATAGGGAGGGCGGCGATGAGATCGACGACTTCTTGAGCGGCGGCGGCATTGGAGTGATAGTTGACGACGATGTTCAAGCCGTCTTGAGCTAGGCGGAGGGCAATGGCGCGGCCGATTCCGCGGGAGGAGCCAGTGACGAGAGCGACGCGACGGGTGGAAGCCATTGTTTTTTGTTGTTGGTAGAGCAGGGGTTTTTTTTTGGTTTGGTTGTGAGATGCTGTTGAAGAGAATACTTGGTGTTTGTGATGATGGACTATGAGAAAATTGGAATTTGCCGCTCCCTTTTATACTTGTTTTTTCTACCGGAGATCTCTACATATTCAACACCTCCATCATCACTCCCACACTTCATTCATGCTAAGAGTAACCAGAAGAGTGGGGGGGAAAGGGAAATTGGAGTTCTGGCGAGAAAGGGCGGCGACGAAAGCTGTGAGCGTTCAGAAGATGCTGTTTTTTTTCAATCGAACGAATCTGAAGATGAGAAAAGTTGACATGCGTCACTCGGGAATAAGCATTCAACCGTACACGCTGCTTCTAGCCAATGAAACGTATAGAACTGACTTTGCTGCCTATTATGTCGTGCCTGTAGAAAAAAGTAAAAAAAAAAAAGGAAAGCCAGGACGCCGTTAAAACGAGTTAACATCCAGGGGCTCCTAGTTGCAAAAGAAACAGAACGAAAAAGGAAACGCTCGCAGGTTGCGCGTCCTGAAAATTATAGGATTAAATCAGCTCAACCAATAAAAATCCAGACTCGTCTCCACATAAAAACAGCAAAAGCTAAAAATTATCCCTTTGATCAATAGACTTGGGCAACCTCCAATTGAATTGGACAGACTGAAAATTGTTTTCGGCACCTCTTCAATTGAAAGTGGCACCTGTACAATTGAAAGTGGCAAAAGATATCAACACGCGTAACTTTGACGTGAATGATGATCATCAATGACGTTCTTTATTGCTCCTCCAGACTTCCACTTATTCCTCCACCTCATCCTCCACCTCTTTCTCGGTCAAGTCATGGTTATTGTAATACTGGCCGAGAGGTTCACCTCTGTTTGCTTTGGCAAAGTTTCTGCTGACCTCCCTTATCCAACCCTGCATCATTTCTGGGGTGATAGCCTGGACACCGTTGTTGATATGGCCAGTCAATGACTCTCTGTCGCTAAAGTCTTGGAGCCGGACATGTCTCTTGATGGAACTGAAGACTGACTCGGCAGCATTCAGGTGGGGGCTATAAGGCGGGAGTCGTTGTAGAATATGTCCTTGACGTTCAAGGTTGTCTTTGATGGACAGCGACGTATGACAACGCGCATTATCCATGATGAAGACGCGAGGAGCAGTGAGCTTTGGGATAACTTTCTCAAGAAGGAAGTTTTCGAACGATGAAGTGTCGTAAGCCCCCAACTTCACTTCTGAGGCAATGATACCGTCTCTGCTCGCCGCTACAACCACCGAAAGGTTCTTTCCTTTCGCCGTTGGCCGAATTCTGACCGGCCTTCGTCCCCGGGGCGCCCTTCCAAATCGACGGATCATATGCAGGTTAAAACCTGCTTCGTCCACAAACACAGCGTCCGCTATACTCGCAGTCGACTCGAGGAACGCTTGAGTCCAGATTTGACGCGTTCGAATGCGCTCAGGGCTATTGTAATCAGCCGGCTCCTGTCGTAGTAGCTTGAGGGTAAAGCCTGCTTGGTCGTGGATGGCTCGGGACACTGACGCTGCAGAAACCGGAGGATCGATGTTAAAGTGATCGTTCAACTCCTGGCAGAGGTTGGTGATAGTTGTATCCGGGCGAGCCAAAAGTCGGTCAGAGAGCCATTCAATGTGGCCTTGGGACAGTCGCTTGGGTCGATTTCCACCTCGATGTTTCTGCTCCATTCTCCCCTCGTTGTCAAATGCTTTGGCAATAGCGTAGACGGTTGAGCGGGGATAGTCGAAACGGCGTGCCGCTTCTGTTATGGTTTGTCCTTCGTCAAAGATAGCGTGGATAATTTTTTGGCGTTGGGTGTTGTCAATTCTGTTGTGTTTCTTGGGCATCTCGAAGATGAGTGAAGGGAACAAGGAAGCAACAAAGGAACAAAAAAAAAAAGTGTTTCATTGTAGTGGTGCCACTTTCAATTGTACAGGTGCCACTTTCAATTGAAGAGGTGCCGAAAACAATTTTCAGTCTGTCCAATTCAATTGGAGGTTGCCCATGTCTATTGATCAAAGGGATATTACGTTTCATACATCAAAGGAGGTGGTATTTTTTCAACATACCCGGAGAGTTGTCATATCTGGTACAGGGCAGCTGAATAAGAAATTAAAAACTATTGCATAATCTGATCTCGTTATGATGTCTCATTTCATTGGTCTACAAGATGCGAATATAAAGAATTCTTTGCCTGTTGTTTGTTGCCCTCCCTCCTTTAATCGCAAACCAGCTATGGCTAATTAAATTAAAAAATAAAATAATAAAAAAAAAAATAGCTAGCCCGGAAAAGAACAACAAAGGCACGATGGTCGATGGCCAATGCACCTATGAAAATAGTGAATTTTTTGTTTTCTTTTCTCTTTCTATTGTTTATTGAATGAATGCAGCCTTTTCTTAAAATCCAATGATCTTCACCGTGGTCGTCCTTAACACCTTCACGCATATCGTTCACTTTTAGTATCTCAAAAAAATCTTCGCCATCAAGTGCTGTTGAATAGCCATAGGGCTCGCGTTTATTAAGTTGAAATAAAAAAAATGGTATTTTCAGAACCATTAGAAAAAAGAGGGATACTTAAACAGCCAACCCACCATTGACCCTCAAAATCTGCCCATTTACCCACCTAGACTCCTCACTAGCTAGGAATGCAACCACTCCCGCAATATCCTCAGCCTCCCCCAACCTTCCCTCCGGATGCAATGTCCTAAAAAATCCCAACACCTTCTCATCCTTCAGCTCCTGCCTCAACCCCTCCGTATCAATGGGTCCAGGCGCAATCGCATTCACGGTTATGCCTAATCCTCCAAAGAGTTTGTCCTTTGCCAAGGTACGGGTCACTTGTTCGAGCGCCCCCTTGGTCGCGCAATAGAGGAAGTGCTCCCCCTGGACAAGGGACATGGTCGTGAGTGTGGCTCCGATGTTGATGATTCGAGACTTTCCTACGGTCTTGCTGGTGTTGTTGTTGTCGTTGCTTGTAAGGACAGGTGAGGCCTGAGCTTTGGCAAGGTACGGCTGAGCGATCTTGGAGAAAAACATTGGCCCTTTGACGTTTGTATCAAACGCTTGAAGATACGACGCCTCCGTCATATCATGGATCGACTCGGAATGCAACCAGGCCGCGTTGAAAACCACCACATCCAAACGTCCGAACGCAGCAATAGCAGCATCGAGAAGTTTCTGGCCCTCGTCGAGGTTGGCTATATTAGCCTGGATAGCGATGGCGCGGACTTTTGTGGGCAGGGTGGAGATGAGGTTGACGGCTTCTTGCGCCTTGGCGGCGTTGGATTGGTAGTTGATCACGACGTTGAAGCCGTCCTGGGCCAGACGGAGGGCAATGGCACGACCAATTCCGCGGGAGGATCCGGTAACGATGGCGACGCGATGAGTAGAGGACATTTTTATGAATGTGAGTTTTGTTTGGGTGTGAATGAGATGCTGTTGGAGAGAGCTGTTGAGGCTATTGAGGCTGTTGATGTGTTGGTTAAGAGCAACAGGGACATTGTCATTTTATACCATTTCTTGTCGACTCAACGATATACATTAAGGACCAGCTGGGCAAAAAAAAAAATAAGCAAAAAAAAACGCGTCCGGAAGATATTAATCCATTTCACCAATCAAATCACAGACTCGTATTCTACTACCTTCCCCCCCCCCCTTTACTGTCGCCAAAAAATGCGCATGCACTCAACAGCGCACACAAAACCATCTTCGGACACCAACTTCATTATTGCTAAAAGCCTCCTTGCGGCGAAACCAAAAGGCCGACGGATGGTTTATATTCGCGACCTTTTTTTACCTTAACCAGTTGGAATAACTGTAGAACCGCATTGTCAGTGAAAAATAATAGTCAAAATGCAATATGCGAACTTTTGATAGTTCGCGATGTTTGTGTATTTTCATAGTTCAATGCTAATCCGCAGACACGCCTCGTTTCAATACTATGTCCTGCATACTTCCATATCCACCAATCCTCCATTTCCAATACTGTATGTATCCCTCCTCCAAACCCTCCCTACATCTTCTCAACCAAACTCTTGACCATAGCAGAACACTCCCCAGAGTTCAAGTACTCCGAGTTCCGGATCGCATTACAGATCAAGATCGTATGTTGAGTGCTCGCAGAGTTGACCCAAACTTTCCCATTGGTACCCACAGCCATCTCAAAGGGGATATGCTGTCCCAACAATCTCAGCACTAGGTTCTTGGGATCCAATAACCGACGTGCCAGACCCAACGAGATCTTGATCACAAACCCACCCTTGAGTTCCCCGAATCCGTCGGCTTTTCCTGTGGTTGGGTTCATGCATTCCAGCTCGGCTTCCATGTCCTTGTTGGCCATCGATACTCTACAGTACAGCAAATCTCCGATCTAAATGTGTTACAATAAACGTAAAAAGGAAGATGGTTAGTCTCAAAAATGGCAATGGTTGGGTGTTTTTTCAACAAAGTAGATATTCCGCAGCAAATCCTGAAAATAGTGATCCATGCGCTCCAGAGACTGAAAAAAAACAGTAAAAAACGTACGTTGTGGTTGGGTTTGTTGCGCTTAGTAGCGCCCTCAAAGGCCAAGACGCCCAGTAATGCTGGCTGAGAAGCTCCAATATCGACCTTGTAATGCTCTGCAGACTTCCCAGTGACCACTCCAATAATCGACTCTCCTTGCGCCGCCACATACTATATATCACATGAAAAGAAACCAATAATGTAAAGGACAGGTTAGCATTGTTGACAAACAGGACAAATTCACTCCCACGTCGAAGCAGACATATCAAGAACAGCCTGTGCCCAATGCCACCAACATAAGAAGAAAAAAGACAAGAAACGTACCCGACGCTGATTGCTCTCGACCCACCACCGGTTACCGACAGCATTGTGCTTGAGAATTCCGGCCTTGACTGCAGTAATAGAGTCGTCGTCCATGGGTGCCAATCCTGGCCCCAATGTCAAACGGTGTGCTGCTGACGAGTCCTCCATAAGACCTGATTCGGGCAGCTGATCTCCTGGGAGAACGATCAGAAGCTTGGACTCTTCTTCTGTGGTTATTGAGGCCATGGCTGCGTGTGTTGGTATGTGCGTATGAGTATGTGGTTGTTTTGTTTGGTGGCGTCCGCTGTGCTCTTGTAGTTCAAGACACTGAAGGTGAATGCGAGACTGTGTGGAGCGACGAGTGATGGGTATGAGCTGCGGTTGTTGATGTAAAGTTTCTGTTCGCCCTTCCTTGTTTCCCGTTTGGCGTGCGATGTATAATGAACTTCTCCTGTTGAAAGGCGCGTGGCGTCGTTACTGTTCCTTTGGTTGTATACTTGAATGAGTTGCAAGGACATAAAAAAAAAGAAAAAGCTTTAAAGGGATCTGTTTGCTTGCCATTTCGAGATTTGGCAGTCTCACGGCGCACGTGACAGATGTTAAGGGGTGTAAATAGATTAACTTAAATTGTGCGTAGGTGTGATTCGAGTCGATTCAAGGGAGAGGCGGCAAAAGAGACAGACATGTGCAAAAGAGGGGGAAGGAAAAGGGCGCCGACGAGGGAAACGAAAGAGAAGGACGGTGTCACTCTTCTGTGTGGAGAGAGAAACACGCTCAAAATTAGGCGTGCATGCGGTCATCTTGATTCTTAAGTATGAAAGAGAAATCCTACTTGCTCTTGCACTTGAAAAAGATGGCCTTTAATAGCTTAGTTATAGCCATCTTGGATCTTGATACACATGCTTCTGCGCTACGTCTCTCCCTCTCTCTTCATCTCTTAAACTCGTTCACACAACACAATTGCAATAGATCCACAGAAGTGAAGATAGAATACATTGGGTTTTATTCGCAGAGAAATCTTAATTCGACGTTACAAAAGCGCGAGAAGGAAAGGTTGAAAACCCTCTCGCATCTTTTTCGGGAGTGGTGAAAAGAAAAAGGAGGGGGAAAAGTATTTACAACTTGGCCTTAAAGCCAGACTTGTCCTTGGCGGCGTTGAGGACGGAGTCGAGCTTGGTGGCCATCATGATGGCACCCTTGACCTTGATCTTTCCAGACATGAAGAGCTTCTGTCCGTTGGCCTTGCCCTCAGCAAGAGCGATAAAGTCAGCATCGGCAATGTCGATGACAATGTCGGGCTTGAGACCATTGACGGTTCCCTTGTGCATGGCACCGGTGCCATTCTTCAAGTCGAAGGTCCAGGTGGCAACCTTGTTGTCCTTGTTCTTGACGTTGAACTGGAAGACACCCTTGACTTTGTTGACCTGCTCCTTGCGCTCGGCCTCGGAGAGGGTCTTGAGATGCTCATCGATCTGGTTGAGGAGAGCAGAGGACTGGAAACCTTCGACGATAAGAGCTGTGAAAGAGGGGCGAACAAGAATAGGGAGAAAGAAAAGAATTAATGTATTGTCAGGGTCAACACGGGGTGGTTTTACAATGGTAGTATCTACATAGGGACGTCGCTGAAATTGCTTTTGCTTTGCTGCTGCTGTTGCTGTTGCTGGTGTGCTGTTCATGGTGAAGATCGCAATTGGAGATAAGGTGACCCGAGAGGGATCCAATCCTCGGCTGCTAGCATCCTGTGCGTCGTTGTTCTCCTGTCTAGGCCGGTTGTGAACTGCATTGTCGACGGCTCTTGCAGAAATTCGCTCCGGACACCGAAGAAGGGAGTCAACAGTGGTGTTACAAGAAAGGCCAAAGGTAACGTCCATTCTGGCAGGCTACCTTGCAGGTAGAGTATCGGCTAATATCTCCGGAGTCAGCTGGAAGACGTGGTTGTTGATGGTGTTTGATGTTGTTGTTGCCGCTGTCGTATGTAAGGTAAACAAGCAAGCATTACGAGCAAACTTCTAGCATGCAAGAGCGATGACGAGACTAGCAATGAGTGTGAGTGATGAAAGGAGAGTGGACTTACACATTGTTGTTGTTTGTGAGTGGAGGGGTGGGTTTGGTTGAAGAGTGGTGGTGTGGAGTGAACAAAGAAGAAGAAAAGAAAAAAAAGAGAAAAGGGGGGCGTGAAAAAAGTGTGCTTCTTAAATAATCCTCCCCTGGTTGGTCAGGCCATGGAGTAATGAAAGGCAACTAGCAAGCCGAAAGGGTATATACAAAAAAATCAATCCCTTTTACACACATACACATACACATACACACAAACAAACATAGAACAAACAACGAAAGCAAAACATCAAAAGTGTTCACTCGCCCCTTGAAATCTGTTCCGTCTCAATGCCAACAAAAAACGATCGATTGCTTTAGACAGCGCGCTTCGCTTTTCTCTTTCTCCTTCCTCTTTATCTCCTCTCGTTTATCCTCTCTCTTTTGTTTGCGTATGTTTGTATTCGTGCACCCGTCGTTGTTTTTGTTTCTTTGCATTCTCCTCAATTGTGCACACAGACATACACAAATACCGGCTCGTCTCCTTCTCCCTTCGCTAGGAGTGACCTTCTTGATAAGAATGATCGTTTCTGGCGACAACGACTATTTGTTTTTGGTTCTCCTCCTTTCCTTCCCCACATAGAACGGATTAGAAGAAGAAACAACAACCTCGTTTCGCTTCTCTACCCTTGACCCTAGCCCAAAAGGAGCCCCGCTGCTCCGCACAACTTTTTTGTTTTCCACGGATGCAATTCATCCCCCTTTGTTTGTCGTGTGTTGCGTACGTTCTTCAGTCCATTTTTACCACTGTGCGAATACTGTGTGAGTATTTCCCCGCACTTTGCACGTGCAATTCCGAGCCGACGGCTCTTTCTTTCTTGCTCTTTGTCATCTTCAAAAGGGGTGTCTACCAATGGTACGCAAAGAAGGAAACAAGAACAGGGAAAAGATGAACGAGGCGCCCTTTCTTTATTCGCACCTATTTTTCCTTCTCTCTCTTCCTTCTTGTTGCATCTTGATACGGCGTGGTAATTCCTCTTCATCTCTCTTCTTTCTCCTTTTCCCTTGCACACAAACTATCAACTGAACCCTTTCTCCTTGCGTGTACAGTACACCTTCTCGGCAATCAATTCCTCCGGACCCTTTCGCTTTTACTTTTACCGAACCCTCCTTTTTCTTTCTATCCTCGTTTTTTGCTTGCCCTTGTACTCGAATCTACTACCCCTGTAAGCCTCACTCTCGTATCGATCGCTGTGGGATCAATATACTTTCTTTGTAACTATTGTGTGTTTCGCGTTTTTGTCGTGATCACATCCTAGTTCCTCTAAGCTTGAGAAAGCAAGATCAAGATAACCAAACCAACTGCTTTTTAATGGTACGCTTAGCCAGTAGCCCGTATTAAATAAAAAAAAAGCGAGCCTTTCGCCAATTGATACCACGACACATCCTACTGTTCCTATAGCTGTTAGAAGTCTTTGATCTGTCGCATATTCTTCGAAAGATGAAAAAAGATGAACGAAAAGGTGGGCTATCAATGGACACCAAAATAATGAGTAGCCATCGCCATGGACTCTTACCATTCCCTCTTTACTTTGCAACCAAGAAGTACAAAAATATAGAACAAAAAAAATCAAAAGAAACGGATGGGAGTCTCCACCCAAAGCTGGCATGTATCGCAACCCCCACTAATTCTCGTGATCCACCAGACTGCCCAGTGCTACCAACATTCTCGTTGATCCATTGCTGGCCTACGATAGTCAGTTATTTAATGGCCTCCTGCCTCGAACCTACGTCCAGGACAGAATGTCAACACCAAGCTTCCAATGGGCGATATACCTGAGTCGCCACAATACACGTGATCCCAGCCTCGAGCAATTCATCATCCAAATACCGGCCCAAAGCAAGGACTTACACCAGTTTGCTGACGACTGGCCGATTCAATTAATACTATTGCGAAAGTGGAGTATTTATTCAGGAAAAGAAGATTGAATAAGTCTCATGGGATTAGGTACCCTATTTTGTAAATTGAACCTTACCTTTTTATCTTTTTTTTTGAGCATGTGGCTCTTTCTCTACTGAAAACACAGTCCCCTCATTTCTTCTTTCTCCTGTCTGCATCACTTGAAAGTTAAAAAAAAAAAGGTTCGATTAGGTCTCTCTGTCCCGGGATTAAAGAAACGTTTGTGCTAGCGCCTCTTGCTTCTTTCACTTTCTTTCAGGAACACGAGACTAGGGGCGTAAATGATTCCAGGTCTCACACGATTTTGCTGAATCAGGAAAATGTAGGATATCAATTTTTGTTTGTTTATTTTTTAAGCAACACCTACAGAGAAGCGATTACACCATAGGAAACTGGTTGAACTCGCCTTGCTCCTCTATCGTCCTGCCATCAGTAACATACGAGACATGGTACTTAATACGGACAGGTTGCTGGCGAGTAGTGTTGTTAATGTTCAACGACTGTGTCACCGAACGCTTCGAGAACGGTGCCAATACTTGACCAGACTGAGGATTTAACTGCAATTGCAGACTCTTGGGGACAGCGACACGGAATGTCAGACTGGACATGGCGCTGCTATGTGCGTTGGAGAAATGTGCCACCGCCTTGATCGAACTCACATCTCCTGGGACCACGTATTCGATATCTAGCTCGATCAACAATCCATTCTTGTTCAACAACACCACTATACATCGCGGGGAACCGAGGACAAGGGTTGGCAGGAGTTAGTATCTTCTTAGCGATTGCTTTCTGTAGCCACACAAGCCAGTTAACAACGAAAATATAAGATATAGTACCTGTGGTAGGTCCAGATTGGGTGGCGCCGGTGTTGGAGACAAAGTCAAAATCGTCAAATCCAGAGTTTGCATTTACGTTGGAGGAAGATGACATTGGTTGCATCATAGGACTGTTAGAAAATGCTGGTGATCCTGAATTAGACGTGTTGTTTCCTCCCGATGACGACGAAAACACACTGTAGCCTGGAGGAGCGCCAGCATTGAAGGATGACGAAGAATTGGAGTTGAACGACGCCGCTGGGGAGATGGACCGACCAAGAGAGATGCTTCCTGCTGCACCCCATGCTGGTGGTGGTCCGTCATTAAAGTTGAGACTCATCAGATCATCCATCAAGTTGCCTGTCGTTGGTGGTGCGGGAGCTGCTGATGTCGTTGTTGGAGAGCTGTTGTCGTCTGGACCGCCGAAATCAACTAAATCAATCAACGATGACTCGCTTTGTGCTGGTGCTCCACTGGATCTAGTATTGTGATTGTCGCCATGTCCAACTGAAGGAACCGCTGACTTGACTAGGCGACCACTCTTGACCTGGTTGTATTGCTCAATCACATTGTTGATTACATCGTTGATTTGAAGCAGCTTCTCTAATTGCGACGATAATATGAACAAAGAGGACGATGTCAATATCCTGTTTGAGCACGTTGGTATACCTGATATCCTGTTTAATGAATGAATAGACGATACTTACCCATGTCATCGTCATCTGATGCTTCGCCAATGAACTTTTGGACCTTGGGTTGTGCTGCTTTGCATGTGCTGAGTAGTTCCTATTGAGAGATTATCAAATTCAAAAGGGCAAGTTTGAGCCGACGATCCGTACCAATGACTGCAAAGAAAACATGGAAGCGAACATCCTGCGCTCCTTGGTCAATACCTCAAACTTGTCACCGCGACCGATGGACTCGCCAGGCTTGACCTCATTCAACATTTCTGTCAGCAGGACTGCTTTGAGAAGAATCTTGTCCAGTTCTGACGACGCCTCCTCCTCGTAATCGGGCTTTTCTTCTTGCTCCTAAAAGACATGAACCATAAATTGCGCCAAAATGAGAAAATGAAAAACGAGTCAGTTAGGGCGATGATCATCGACTTTGCCAAGATTTTGGTTCCAATATCTGTTTCAGTGTCGATGGCAAGTTAAATAGACATACGTATCCTGTCATCTTTTTGACCAGTTCGTTGGCTGCCACGACGTCCTCCGGTCGTCCGCGGCGGATGAGTTCTTGCAGTTTCTGTATGCATATGGTGGGAAAACAAGATTCGATTGCACAGTCCGATTAGTCAGAGTCAAAGCCCATGAAGCCACTGCCATTGTCCATTGTTTCTTGTCGCTGAAGCAAACTTACAGCTGATTGCGCTGCTCTGTCTTCCTCCTCCAGCTCTGCAGGCGATTTGAGAGTCTACAATGCAAAAAAGAGTAAAAAAAGGTTGTCAGAGCACAGTACTAATACAAAATAACGAGCTATGGCAGCCTTTGGATGCCTCGGGTAATCCATGATTCCGACTTACGTTAACAGGGTTCAGCACCGAGGCAGAGTCGCCCTTGAGTTGAGGGAACCGGTATCCCTTGTAGGACAAGAGTCGATGCATATCCTTGATATGGACTAGATCTTCCTTGTACCGCGAAGACTTGCACAGAGTCTGATACCATTCCTGAATTAACTCCAGAATCCTGTTCTGTGCGGGAGTGTAGACAGCCAGGGGTCGCTCGGGGAACTTTCTGACCAGCTCGTTCAAGAATTCCTTGGTTGCGATCTGGAGGTGGAAGGGGTATCCACAGTTCTTCACACAGTTGTCCAGTAGCTATTTATTGTTGTTTTTTGTATTCACAGCAAAGAGAAAAAAAAAAGGGTCAGAGACGGCATTCCTGGAGCAACTGAAAATGTATCCAGCGGTGGGTGAAGTGACGGGGTGAGCGAGTGCGTTTTTTTCCTGTATGGGGCTGAACTTACAGCAAGGGCGAGCATGCTGACGTGGAGATTACGATTGTTGATAAGGCGAACGATATAGACTGCCGCTTCTCGAGGTCTGTTGGTGATGTAGGTTGACGAAAAACAGCAAAAGTGGTTAGTCATCCATTGTATCTTTTTGGGTAAAAAACGCCATCTTCCTCTCCTTCCTTGTCAACTGCAATGCAAGGAACGATGAGGTAGTTGACTTGCGTGTTCTTTTGTTTCTCCTTGATGACATCGCAGATCTCGAGGTTGAGGGCCAAGTCTGGTTCGTAGCGTGAAGGGTCACAGGCCCGCTCTGTTGTAGTAACAAACACGAAGAGAAAAGGTGATGAGTAAAATCGTTCTGTTTGTCCTTTCTGGAATTGATGCAGACAGGTGATGCAATGGCAAGCGTTTTGCGCCTGGACGACACGCCCAACTGCCAAAAAGTAGTTGACACTAGAAAGAATAGCAGTGTTCCTGAGGTGTATCGTGAGATAAGTGTGTATTACCGATGTAAGTCTCGAGGACTGACTTTGGTTGCTGGCCGTAGTTCATGTGGATCATGCAGTTGTCAGCAGCTAGGTGTGATGGGCGTTGAAGTGTGAGAAGAAGGAAAGGAGAGAGAATAAGTGAAAGTGGGTGAAAGAAGAGAAGTCGAAGGGAGCAAAGTAAGGTTTATGACCCAGACGAGCAAAAGCAATAAATAGGTCTGTAAGTGCAAATCAAATGCTGATATCACCTTTCAGGGGTGAAAATGATTGATTGACATAATATGTGTTGATCGCGAATGCTGATCAACACACGCGTTTGCTTCTCCGCGTTATCTTCAACAAAGACCATCACGAATAATAATTTATTCGGCACTACCTCTAGTTCGGCGATGAAGGTTGCTCGGTGGCACCACGCTGGGTCAGTAACTTTTGATTGATACCATCAAGGCCAACAGCGTCCTTGAACGTCATATCCGAGGCACACAACTGTCTAAGGTTAGAACCCCAAACCATCTCGACTGAGACACCTCCGTCCTTCTTGGTCACCACTCTCCAGATACGGACAGACCGATCAAAGCAGGCTGTTACAAACTCCAGAGCTTCAGTAGGGCTCCACCTGATGCTGTTGACCTTTGCATAGAACGCATTTACGACAGCAACACAGGACCACCTCTCTACCCCCGACTCCTCGTCCCCTGCCGGGTGCTTCTGCATGACCCGAACAATCTTGTCATCAAACCCAGCAACGATCCATTGGCCGCCAGAGGAGTAAGTCAGACTCGTGATCCCGCCCTTACGCTCGTTCAGCTCGATACTAGGCACGTCCGACAAAAGGTCCCACAGATAGATGAACCCTATATTGCTGCCGATAGCAAGCTGCTGACCATCAGGTGAGTAGGACATGGCGCTCGCTCTTGTCTCCTTCAGTCGTGTTTCCTTCACGAGGATCCTTGTTCGTGGGTCGAAGAGCTGGACTCTACCAAGCGAGTCGGCGATTGCAAGCTGAGGAGTCCCTCCTTGCGAGAATGCAACATCACAGCAATAAAGACCCTCGATGCCTCTTAGATCGACAATAGCATACCCCTCCTGGATGTCCTGAAGGTCCCACAGTAGTGCGGCCTTTGCGTTCGCAGAAGCGACCCAGCGACCACAGGGTGAAAACGCCAAATGTAATAGTGTCGCGATATCTCCAGGAAGTGCTGGTCCAACCGTTGCGGTTTGATAATTCCATAGAGTGAGGGTTCCATAGATGCTGACAGCGAGTCGAGAACCATCCGGTGATGGTGCAATTCTTTGTAGAGGCTTGGATAGCACGGGGATAATCACCCCAAGTGCACCTGTGCGAGCATCCCACTGTTGCACGGCCCCATCGTCCCTGGGAAAGAGGATAGAACGACCATCGTGCGAATAGGAAACAACTGGGCTGCGGAGTCCAGGAAGGACCAGTGGGCCGACGATGGTAGACTCTTTTGTATTCACATCCCACATCCGCACAGTGCCATCCTCACCTCCTGCTGAGATCTGCTGATCGTTCAGAGAAAATGTCACATCGCGAACACTATAAGCATGACCAGCAAAGGCAGAGATGAGCGTGCCGGCAGAAACATCCCACAGCTTGACGGAATGGTCACCGCTGGCGGAAGCTACCCATAGACCGTTGTGAGAAAAGGCGAGGCTGGTAACAAATGCGGTATGACCTTTCAAAACAGCGCTTGCCTCTCCAGTGGTGGTGCTCCAGAGCTGAACATAACCATCGCTGCCGCCAACTGCGATCCGTTGCCCATCTGGAGAGTAGGCGAGAGACCAGACTGAACGATGAGGAGAGGTCCAAACGGCACCTGATCCTCCTGACTCTGCGTTCCAAAACCGAATCGTTCCATCCGTGCTACCGGATGCCACCTGCCGACCATCTGGTGAGTACTTGACGCTTGAAATATCATCGGTGTGGCCCCTGAACGTAAAGAGAACCTGCCGAGTCTCCAAGTTCCATATTAGCACTCTCGCGTCTCTGCCGGCTGAAACGAGTTGCTTACCACAAGGCGAAAATGCCACGGATCGGACAGTGTTGGTATGATCCCCCAGCCCCTCTGAGTACCGCATAGGCTTTCCGCTGGCAAAGTCCCACACTCGTACCATGTTGTTGTCACCAAAGGCAATCGCTTGACTGTCAGGTGAAAAGGCGACACAAAGTACTTTGGACCTGCGAAGTTCGAGCTGGTGGGTTGATATCCAGGTTGCAGTGTCGTAAATGTCGATATTAGTTCCTTCCTGGGCCACGGCGAACTTCTTTCCATCGGGCGAGTAGGCGCAGGCATAGACACCTTTAGCGCATTTCAGGTAAGGCTGCTCTCCGAAACTGATACCCTCCAATTGGGCACCACTGAAATTCACCTGTCTCAGCCAGCTGCTTTTAAAATTGATATTCTTCAAGTCGGCTCCTTGGAACTGGACCGAATCAAACTGGCCGCCAGAGAGGTCAGCTCCTGGGATGCGGACGCCTCGGAGGTCGGCTCCATTGAAGGAGACCCCGGCTCGAACTAGAATGGTAATGGCATTGGTCGCACCAATGGCAGCAGAGGCATCGGTCTTGGATTGTTGAATGATCGCAAGGAGCTGGTTCTTGTAACCGGCGTGCTTTTGAACACGCTCACACAAGAACTGGATGACGGCTGGTTCACTGAGAAGGCTGCGCTTGAACAATGGGCCTTCGACATCGAGCAACTGAATGTCGGTAGTGTCAGTAGCCGGCTGCTTGGAGGAATCATCGTTGTGTCGAATACTAGGATTGAAGAAGACGCGGGAGAAAAAGTATTCCTGGATAGATCGGTGAACGAATCGGAACAGACGACCAGACCGGGTCAAGGGCGAAGACTCTCGCAGCATGCGGACCTCTGGATCTGAACCAAAGAACTCGACCCGCCACGACTCTTTGTCCTTGAGGTGGACATACTGGACTACAGGGTTGCCCTCCTGCTTTTCAAAGATTGCTGATGCCAGCCTTGTAGAGTAGTCGATACCCATCAGAGTGAATCCTGCATCCAAGAGCTGGTCCAGAATCTCGCGATCTTCGAGGGTGAGAGTGCTGCTCTCGAGACGGCGTTTGTTGACATCCAGCCAATGCTCCACAAAGATGTCGTAGAGCTGAATACGAGTGATTTCGATGTCCACCAGAACCTGTTGATCCTTAATCACGAGCGGCAATGCTTCCAAAGCGAGCGTCAGGAGGAAAGGGTTCTTGACGAGGTCCATGAGGTGTGGGATCAGAACGAGTTTGTCCATGTAATCTTGTGTAGTCCAGGTCCGCGGCTCCAAGGGTACATACTGGTCAATATAATTCTCTATCTGCTCCTTAGAGAAGGGGGCGATGACGGCTTCCTGAAAGAGGTGGGCGGATGAGCGACCGTAATGATCACCGCTCTGGGGTATGAATCGGCTACGGTAGTCCCGACCCAGATACTGGCTCCTGCAGCTGATGATCATCTTTGTGTTCCATTGCCCTGTCTGATTCAGCATGTTAGTCTTATGAAGGTTGACCAGCTGCTGACTCTCGTCGTAGCCGTCGCAAATGATGATGAGGCGACGGTGCTCCTTGATCTCCTGCCGCATGTCTTTAGGAATGTTGTTGGTCTCCAAGTGTTTCTCTATCATCTCCTTGTCGGGTTGGTCGATGGCGGGTAGGTTGATGAAGAAAGGAATAGAATCGCCACTCTTGTATGCTCGCAGCAGTTCCAGCTCGAGGTGTTTGTTGAATGTTGACTTGCCAGCACCGGAATCTCCCAAGATCAACATGACCTGTCGCTCGCTCTTCAAGAACTCGTTCACCTTGTCCATAAGGGGGAAGAGGTCGTCATCTCGTGCTTGTAGGTTCGCTTTGGCCATGGGGGGGATGTAGATGGACTGTTCTGCCTCCCCGAGTCTCTGCAGGCGGAGCTTGTATAGCTCATACTCGATGTAGGGTATTTTTTGGGCCTTGGCGAGTGTAGGCGACGACTTCGGGATAGAGAGACGGCTCCTCAACGGGCAGGGAAGCATGGAGATGGTATCGTGGTCCTGCTTGAGATCTTTGAGCAAGAGGCTGGCGCTGGCGCTGACCGTCTGATCAGCGATGGCTCCGAGCTGGTTGAATATGTTCAACATCCACGACTTGACGCTCTCGTCTTGCCCCCATTCTGTGTCATTCCTATAGAGGTCTCCAAGTAGGTCGACAGATTGCTGGCGAATAGCGACACTCCAAATGGCATCAGAAGCCATCTCGCCCAACAACTGGCAGACACCCCATTGGAACAGGGGGTCACGACGGCAGGGAGCCCTGTAGATCAACTTTTTCAGATCCTTCAACTGACCGGCTTGAGCAAGTGCATAGGCAGCGCGTATAGCAGAGTACCAGGGACGCTTCTTACCGGATGCATATCCTTCCTTTAGACTATCAAAGACACCCTGGCCGCTCTCCATCAGCGAGCAAACTCCATCGTAGACTGTACTGGCAGCCTCAAATGTACCACCAAGTGACTCACACAGGTTGTCGACACCTTCGAGGATTGACCCAGGATCTAACCTGAACACTGCCATAATCTGGACCAGACCATTAGCAACACTGGTTGAATGTCTCAGCACCACTTGAAGAGGGGTCTCATCGTCGGGTACATATTGGAGGGCCTGGAAGGCGTAGCAGGCTTGGTATAAGAGGTACGGATCAGAGCTGCCCATGAGACCAGAGAGAACCTGTGCCAACGGCTCATGCTCTTCGATACGGTCCAAATCCTGTACCTTGTGCTCCGTCATGACATCAAGAATCCTGGAGACGGCCAGAGTGAGATGATAGGAGTGCTCGGTTGATTGCTGGTGAGTGTCCTGCAAACGAGTTCTGATGATTCTGAGAATCTTGATCAAGTCGTCGGCATCTAGGAAGTCTGGAGATGCGGACTGAACGAGCTGAATGAGACCCTGAAGCAGATCGACGTCAAGGATGACAGCCTGATCAAAGTCTGCAATAATCGACGACAGCAGCTTACGGTAGTACTCCTTGTCCAGAACTGGTGCCAAAGCGACAATTTCGGCAATTTCGGTCGAATCCTTGGTGGCGTCCGTAACAAACATTTCAACCATCTTGAAGAGAAGCCAACGCATACGATCCTGCTCCATTGGGTTCCCTCTCATCTCTGCCAGCCAGTCCAGCTCTATCTTGTCCAGAATCTCTTCCTGTTGTAACTCTTGGTCCGTGGCTATCACTGACAACGAGTCCCGGTGCAGCAAGATGCTGCAGTAGAGTAACTGCTCAGTCCTTTCGATCCGCTCCAGGCGATAGGGTAGTTTGGTCTTAATGACGGGCTTGGCAACATTTTCGAGGAAGATGATGGTGATGACCTCGGGAGATGGTAGAGGTGGTAGAGGCTTGTCTTCTTTTAGGGAGATGCTGGCAGGGGGATTAGTGAATGATGGGTTTGTTGTTTGATGAGAGGCAAGCGGAACATTCGACGAGCTATTCGCACCCTTGGTTTTGACCTCAGCCTTGGGTTTCATACCAAAGAAGCCACGAATCCCGCCTCGTTGCATTGCAGAGGCATGCTCAAGCTGCTCATTGGTCATTATGAGAGTCCTAGTAGTATCAACACAAGGGTCAACTGTCAGTAGCATTACTTTAAAAGTTGTCAATTGACATGAGCTCAGTCTCGCCTTTACCTTGATTGAGTGCAATATACTTTTTTTATCTCTAGCGTGGTGGTGGAGATTCAGCGAAGGTCCAAGCTGCAATAAAGATAAAAAGGTGTAGGATGATGATTATGTTAGTTAGCGCCTATCTTTTCTGTTGCCTTTATGCGAGCAAGGAAGCAAAGGAACCCAACATTCAAGTTGCTGTGGCAATGCTACTGGTTTACCTTCCGTTGTGTTATTTGTCGGAAAGTGCTCTTGCTTGTTCGTTGAGAGAGGTCAGTTGTCTGTGGAGAAAAGGGGGATGACATGAGGTAGCTGTCAACGGTAGTAGAAAGAAAGTTGCACCTTTGAGAATGAAGACGAAGAAGTAGAGAACGTACTCCGAGATGGAGGTGTGCGTCTTGTTGTCCTATTCGCTTCCCGTCAGAGGGTTGGTTTTCAGTGAGAGAGACTGTTGTTCTACCTATGAGCAAAGAGAGGAGCGCATCAGGAGAAGGTGACTCTAGAGCGCGATTGTTTGGGGTTGTTGGTGGTTGGTGGGTGCATGGCAATGAGCTTACTCTTGATCGAGGTCGACGTGTGCGCTGATTCAGAATGAAAGAACAATGAGTAGTGGAGAAGCAATGAGGAATGAGAATGTCGAGCGGTGGTTGATTTGGAAAAGTGTGCGAAAAAAAAGAGAAAACAAACGAACCTCTCGACACTCTTCTTACTCAAGGCAGTGCCCATGCTCACTATGGCCCAAACCTCAATGTTACACGGGGAGAAGAAAAAAAAGATGATGCACAGCTTTGGCGATAAAGCAAAACAGGGAATGTATTGATCACTTTCCCTCTTTCCGATCAAGTAACAGACCACCAAAGAAGCTACTCAGGTATCACTAATCAAGGCTATCAAACTTGTTGATCAGGTACGGTGTCTGACAACTGTTCACAAATATTCATCCCCTTGTTGTGAACCATTCTTTTGATCTTTATTCACGACCATAGAAAAACGCCTCTGGGCAACCCTACTTTATAAGCAACTGAGTAATTAACATAGCGATGACAAGCATAGCGCGTCTCCACAACGAATGCCTCACAGTTATCCCGACTGGCATACATGAGCAAGATTTCACTTGGACACGTTGAAGAGGCAGGGACAGCATCGAGATAGAAGGCGGAACCTATCCACCATTAATCAACACGAATACAATATACAATCAACAACGTCAAGGAGCATAGCAAAAGAAGTGTCAATGATCAGTTACCCATAAACATTTTCACTCACTCAAGAAATAGAAGTTAAGAGACACGTAAAGGGTGACAGTCGAAGATGAATATACCTTCGATAGATTAAAAAAGGGTGAATCTACTGACGACCCGTCTGCACTAGGCCACTAAGGCCACGTAGAGCGGCTGACGGACTCAATTTCAGAAAAAGTGAAGTAAACCGGATGGATACTTTCACATAAAGAGTGGTAAGAGATAGGCATCAGAGAGTGAAAGGGAGTAGCATAAGGGATTGTCGACTTCAAAGGTTGGAACTGATTTACATCAACTTAGTCAGGAAGTGCAGGCGGGCTGTCAAGTAGATTAGTCATAAAGCAAGAGACGCTATCATCTGTCACTACTGACAACAGGTGCATAAAAAAAGTGTCGCTACAGAGACCTCCACCACGAAAAGCAAAAAAAAAAGGGTTAATCTATTCGACAACCCGGGTTGCTCGCCTTAATTGACAACCCGGCAGTCACATTTTGCAAAATAATTTGGCAACCCAGTTGCCAAATTACACCCTTGATGCGCCTGAACCATGCACCTGTACCACTGACTCCCGATACACCTGCCATACCTCTGCACCCAACCATCTGACCCCAACCACACCACCATCACCATGTAACTAAGCATACATTAATACCCTAGTTCACCCGTACCATTAACAGTATCCTTTCTTGTCCCTTTCTCTCTCTTCACACGCGTGTGCCTTGTTCCCTATCTTGTTTCTTAAGCCCTTACCCCCACAATCTTGTCTCCTTCTATTCCCTTGTCCACACCCCCTTGCTCTGCTGCAATTACAATAGGTGCGGCTTCCCGTATAACTTTTGTTTGTTTTTTTTTTGGCAATTTTCTTTTGTGAGTGTTAAATGAAGTGCGAAGCTTCGATAGCTTTTATGCCTCTGTGACCAAGTTAGTGTTCTCCATGACTTGAATAATAATAACGAAAAAAGGGGAGCGATTCCTTTAGGCTATCTGTAACTAGAGCAGAGCACGGGGTTATGAACAGGAGAATAGAAGGAGACAAGGATGAGGGTAAAGACAAGAATATATTAGGAACGGGAGAAAAGCTTAAGAACGGATAATGTTTATTTACAAAAAGAGAAGGAGGTGTTACTAGTGTCTAGAAGGCGTGGTTGTTGGGAAGACTGGAGGCAAAGTAAGATAACAGTCCTCGCTGCTATCACAGTATCCACAGCAGACACACTCATTCGTCATATACCACATAGCCTCCTGTTATATGGCAACCCGGGTTGAAAAATGAGAGTGGGTAGGGGGGTTGTCAAATAAGCAATGAAACTTTCCTAATAAGGAAAGGGTTGTCAAATAAAATGAGCAACCCGGGTTGTCGAATAGATTAACCCAAAAAAAAATGCTCGCCTCGAAGGAAAGCAAAAGATAGCGTCAACAGCAGGATTTGAACCTGCGCGGGAGAACCCATGTGATTTCTAGTCACACGCCTTAACCGCTCGGCCATATTGACTATTGGTTGATGAATAACTGCTTGTTCATTACATATTTATACATAAATTTAAAGTTCATCGCATATTAGCACGTGATCCTTAAAGTTGGTGGCGTTTTTTTTTTTTTTTTTTTTTTTTTTTGTCGAGGATATGGCTACATCACACGCGTGATGGTTTCTGCCCGTGTAGCGCTTCGCTAGCCACACATAAGGATCGAACCTGCCCTGGAGCGACCAAGGAACCACGCACAGCTGATGAGTGGTTGATGGAGAGTCTGTTAGGAAGGAGGAGATTGTCATTGATGGAGAGGATGGGAAGAATCCCCTTCATTCGTATCTAGTTTTATTTTGTCTTCCGTTTTTGCTGTGAAGAGCAGCGACAATTGTTGCGCAGAGCCAGGCTCCGGGTCGGACTGTGACTGGCGGATGGTGTACTGAAGAGTTTGGTCTGTAGTCCCCTTTACTTCCAAATGCCTCCTTTGTACTGTTTGTCAGAGAAATAAAATTGTGTACAAAAAAAAAAAAAAAGGATATGGCTACATCACGCGTGATGGGTTCTGCCCGTGTGGCGCTTCGCTAGCCACATATGAGAATGGGCGCTGCCCTGGAGCGTTTATGGATCCACGCACGGCCGATGAGCGGTTGTTGAATAGTTTGTTGGGAAGGAGGAGGTTGTCATTAATGGAGAGGATGGGAAGAGTTCCTTTCATCCGTATCTAGTTTTCTTTTCTTCCATTGAAGCTGTGAGGAGCAGCGGCAATTCTTGTGCAGAGCCAGATTATGGACCGGACTGTGACTGGTGGATGGCTCTTGGAAGAGTTTGGTATGTAGTCTCCTTTTACTATCGAATGCCTCCCTTGGGCTTCCTATCGGAGAAATAAACTTGCATACAGAAAAAAAATGTCACTTTTTTTCAGGTTGGCGTTGAAAAGTAAGGGAGGAGGGAAGGATGGAAAGTAGGAGGAAATGGTCTGTGTGCAACTGATACGCCCTGTTGATGTTCTCTCTCAAATGTATTTCTTCGTGGTCTTCATGGTTACAGAGGCAGTTGGCTGACAGACTGAATGAAAACGTAGAGGGATGACTTTAGCAAGCAAAAAAAGTTTACTGTTTGGCCGGAAGAAGGCAGGAGCAAAAGGTACATCAATTCGAGAAAAAAGAGTAATGGTGTTGTAGAAAGGAGTGGAAAAGACGAGAAGAGATAAGACCAACGCAAAGAAGAGATAATTTGAGAGGTGTGGACAATATTTGGTTTTATGTTCGATAGTAAGAAGGGCCAAAGGTACCGCAGAAAAAGTTGGTGGGGCGTGTTGTAGGTTAGTTCAATTTTTTGTTCATTCGAATTAAGCTTAACTTATGCAATAATTCTCCCCCACTTTGAGCCTATTTTGACAGGTGTCAATTTTGATACATTCATCCTTCTCTTTCTTTCTTCCTCCCCTTCAACAAGCAGACAAACACAAACACAAACACAAACACACAGACCTTTATCCTTATCAACCCTTCTCTTTGCCCTCTTTTTCTTTTTACTCCTCATTGCAGATTTGCAATCAACCAATTACCCTGAATCGGCATCATTCTTCTTGATTTCATTCTACAGACACATACACATACACTCATTCACCTTCTTGTCATACTGTTCAGAAGAAAAACTCATTCACTTCCCTAGCCACTGCAGACCTCTTCTGTTTGTTCTAACCGGGCACGAGGTACTTTCTTCGTATTGTCTCTTTGTCTTTCCCATCCGCCCTTCTTTCTACTCTTCCTTTTTGTCTATGTCAAGGCTACTCCATTTCTCAAGCTTAGCCACGCGCGAGTCATCCACCAACACTATTTGGTCATCTTCTCGGTCGACAAGCTATTGCGTTTCGCGATTATCCCCAGCAACCGCCTCTATCTGGGCAAGACAAATTAGTACTAAGCTGGCAACCAATAAGCATACACCCACACCCACTCGCTCCCAACAGTCATATCCAAGCGCACCATGTCGTTCCTAGCTACTCTCAAGGACTGGTCCTCTACAGTGACTGGCCTTCTCTCACTCAAGCCCGACGCCAACAACAACACATATGATGTTACCAATACCAACAACACAAACACCATCCACTATCTTTTCCCCTTGAAGTGAGACCACAGAGGACCCAAGGACGATCTTTCGGATGTCATCTGGGATGCCGAGCTTGCTAAGTTTCCAATAGACCTGGACGCGACCGTCAAGCTGGCTTCGAACATGGCGGCTTCCAAGGCGAAATCTACATTCCACATCCATCACAGCAACTACAGCCACAAGAGCCAGCCTCCTATTTGTCTTTGCTCCGAAAAGTCCAACGACATGAATAAGAGCTACATGGATTGCAGTTATCAGAAGACAAAATATAAGAGCTGAATTTCCATCCCTCGTCACCGCGAGGAAATCGAGTACAAGGCTCAGTCTCCTATCCACGCTCGCTTCAAGAGGAGCAACAGTCACAAGAGTTGGTCATTTATCCTTACCCGCCGCCATCAGACCAAGAACCACAAGACGCACCGCGCTCGCCACGAGCATGGGACGAGCCGCACAAATGTTCAAGCTGTCAAGACCTCGACCTGCGACGTTGGCATCCATACTGAGCACCCCAATACTGTCACCAAGGGCATCAGAGTTGGCGTTCATCACAAAAACTGTACCAACACCAACAACGCTTTCGACGGCAGCACAACCAGCGACTCAACCAACACCAAAACAGGCTCTATCTTTCTCCATGTACGTTTTGGTCACCACCGTGCCTCTGATAATGTGAACAGTGGAATGTGCAATATCAACATTCGCTCCAGTAACCAAGGCACAGAGTGCAGCCTTAAGTCTAGCATTACAATCGACCCCGCAGGCTATAGCACGAACAGCATGCTCAATATTCATCTCAGTAACAACTTTGATCACCCTGGCAAGCGGCCAACAACTTCAATTTTTTCACCGCGCGGGACAACTGGGGCATTACTATTACACCCCAGGCTCCGTCCTTATGTTGCGCTCTGACATAAACGACGATCTCAATGATTGATTCCGAAGAGATCGACCTTAACATTCACTTCATCCTCGCAGACCTGTAGAAAATATTCTCGAGCGACTACCCGGTCAAAAATAACTCGGCATCGCTACTCAGCGTACCTTTATCGGAAAACACGATATTTTTTTTCCCATGAGGCCAAGACTCTTATTTCTTAAGCACCAGGACACTATCAATGCATATCGACACATTTACCTAATTTCCCAACGACTTTTCTCGATCCTTCCACAAAATATTGTACATATAATCACCCTCAGCATCACTATAGCATATTCACTAGTCCATGGCGACAATCTCCAGCAACATCAATAGTAGTTCTATTATTTTTCTATTTCTACCAAAAGTAGCACTTTGCACATTCTTTCCTTCTATCCTTCGAAGTATACCATTTTGTAAATAAAGCACAAAAAAAATATTCAAAAACTACACGAAATCGTCCATTTGAATGCGATATATCTTGCTATGTTGCTATTAGGTTTCATCTCCTTTTGATGCGATCAACTTCGCCAAAGCACAGAAAATGAGCATCAGTTAACTTCACGTGACATACTAAAAGTCGTGGATTCGCGTTTTGTTCCTTTTTCAGTTCCGCTCAGGCTTGTTCTCACTTTACCCTCTTACCCCACAGCCACTCACCATCTCCCCTTTCGCCTTTGCCATTCACTAGCTACCTCTCACTCGAATGTGCATGTAATTTACTCACCGCTCTCCTCACCTCGTTACTAATTGTCGCATGGACAAGTCTTAAAACTAAATCAAATTCACATAGGCAGATTCTGCCATCGTCAACTCTCCGCTCGAGATCCCCCCCCCCCCCCCCATGTACTTTCCTCCGACCGCCAACTCTGCCACTAGCTCAACTGCGGACTCTGCCTGTGACGCAAACGACGAACCTCGTTTCTACCCCCCACTATGGCAGCAACGCCGCAACCTCGCTCGCCGTATCCTAGACGAGAACCATGCCACCTCGGTAAGTAGAGAAAGCCCTTGTAATTATTTGCGTGCTCACTGTTTCCGTGTTTATTTTGTGCTACCATTGTTTGAACTTTTCTGAGTATAGTTTTGCCCTTTTGTTTTCGTCTATATAACAGTCTTTTTCCATTCAAACTAGGTGATCGACTTTGGTTGCGGAGAGGCAGCGTTGATCTCGCTGTTGATTTGGGAGACTACAGGAGACTATCCAATAACTCGTCTAGTAGGCGTTGAGCTGAGCGAGGATCGACTTCAACTTGCACGTGAGGCATGTCAACCCCAGGACTTTGAGCTCGGATCTAATCTTCGTGTCAACGAGCTCACCATCGATCTCTTCCAAGGCTCTGTTGATCAATCAGACCAGCGTCTCATCGGGTTTGATGCCTTGGTCTGCCTTGAAGTGTGAGTAGCCTTCTTGTTGAGACACCTATTTTTTCCCTTGTTCACAACCCGATTCTAATCACTATGGCCTTTTGTACTACATATAACAATAGGGTTGAACATTTGGACCCACCTGTGCTGGAAAAATTCTGGAGCGTCGTCTTGGGAGCACTTAAACCCAAGATGGTCATTGTGTCGACACCCAACGCCGAATTCAATATTTACTTTCCTCAACTCAACTATGGAAAACCCAATGCCATCTTCCGGAATGACGACCACCGCTTTGAATGGACGCGCCAAGAGTTCCAAGACTGGTGAGTATGCTTCACATGCCTTTTGTTTTGCAATGCTAATGCATATAACTACTCTAAGCAATAACTAATTAATTAAGCTTTTGTTCCAATTTTTATGCTGGCAGGTGCAATACCGCTGCTGGACAGTACGGCTATGATGTGACATACACAGGAGCGGGAGCGCTTCCAGGATACAACCCAGAAGTTGGACTTTGTACCCAGTTTGCAATTCTCCACGCTCATAACCCTTCTCAACGACCTGCACTGGCATCACCCGGTGCTAACGCAGACGATCAGCCATATCACCTTTTCTCGCGAGTCGAATACCCAATCTACAAAGAACAACATTCAGATGATGAAATCCTGGAGTATCTTCACGAAAAGATTGCCTGCATTCGACCGCGGTTACCTGAACCATATGAGGAGCTCGACGACGCGGGTTACCACAATGGGACTTCATATGGGCATGCGGGTGGCGATCATGGCACAAAATCTCCATGTACCTCAGACCAGCCAGACAAGACCTCTTCCAACGTGACACCTGACGATCCACTAAGCGAGCCTAGCATTGAACTTGGAGTTGTCTTGCTGGAGGACTTGTGGATTGTCCTTGGTGTGAGGCAGCGATGCAAAACTAAGGTAAACCTAATCCGCATTCTCAGCCAGAGTTCCTTGGTCAGGGTCGAGCAAGAAACAGGATTGGTGCGTTTTGACGAGGACAACCCGTACTGGAAGGAAGCGGACAGATCACTCGAGGCTCCATACTCTCAGGACGACGAGTGCAGCCCAAGAGAGTCCAATAATGACGACTGGAGCGACTCGAGCTTTTACAAAGACGATTACAACAATTTTGAGGGCGAGGGTGAGGCAGAGAGAAAGCCTTATGGTTGGGCGTACCAATACTGCACTGACCAGGAGGAGCAACAAACTGACGTGCCTCTAGACGACAGGGGATGGTCGGCCTGGAGTGATCCGCCTGTTACTGAGTATTTGCCAGAATGGTACAGTCCGAAATAACGATCGATCGCCATTTCACATACAGACATCCTTCTATCAGAATAAACAGTCTTGCTAGATTTCATCTGACAGTTTGCACCAATTGTTCGTGCAGCATATTGCGCCCAATGGACGATTGCTTCGGGAAGTGCCACTGAACTCGCTCCCAACTCTGCCGGTGACCGACATGGAGCAGTCGATTTGATCTTGCAAATGGCTCTGGGACCTTCATATTCGGCTCGGCGGGATCTCTAGGTTAGACATCCAGAACGATTACCGCGTTGATCCTATCCCTGCAGGGACAAAGTTGCACAGTGGAATCATGGAAGAAAGTCGAGCAGTTCAGCGAAGGATATATGCACAGCTAGCGAACCTGGAGTATCTTGAGGAGCTATACTTGGGCAGACTTAACCCTGTCTCGGAACTGGTCGTGACAAGAATCAAGAAGCCATAAACCGACAAGGCCGCGAGCGTATACTACGACCCAGGTCTTTAACAGACCTGTTCTCGAGTGGACGCTCGCCAGTGGACTTGATCAACTTATTTTGTCACAATCATTGTGGGTGTTTAGTTTGAGGGATATAGAGTATCGGACGGATTTTGTGGAGCCGAGATGGATGCGGAGGCATTGGGCGTGGATGTTTAAGCTCGAGATTGAGAGGCGACAGTTGGCTCATAATGAAACGCCGCTTATACCTGAGGAGCAGGCATGATTTAATCCTGTCACGCGTAGTGATGTGTCGTTTCCAAATGTATCAGCCTTAACCAAAGTAAAAGAGCGGGCGGTTTTATTTTTGAAATTTACAAGCAAAAAAAAAAAAAATAACTGCAAAACTAATTATTTGGTCTGCGTTCGACAGAACCGAAGGCTGGGGCGCCCCTGTTTCAATAACTCAATCTGGGGTGGAGAGCGAAAAGATCCCAATCTCCGTTCCCGATCAGAAATTAACTCGATCGTCTCTAGATGCCGCCAATGCCACAAGATCCACCTCACTTCGGCCTCGCCCACCATTGCATACATCTCTTGGTTTATCAAAAGGAAGGACCCCAAGAGGACCCGGAGGTTCTTAACATTGATGAGAGATTGAAGGAATCCTTGGCGGTTAGCTGCTGGGTTGTGGAGGGCGAGCATGCAGGTCATAGTTGTTTCTGTGTAGGGCTTGCTGCCGTTTCTGTTGCGGCAGGCTGACATCAGGTCTAGAATCTCGAGGTCTTCTAGGGCACCGAGTTGGGTGTAAAGTTTGTCGAGCATGACGTATTCGTTGGCGCATCCGCGGTTAAGGTTTACGATTAGTCGTAGTTCTCTGAGGCGTGTACACTTCCAGGATTCCGTAATCGCATCCTCCAGTGTCAGGCATGACCGCATGGTATTGGAACTCGCAAACACCAAAGACGTAAGAGCCCAGCAGGTAGTAAGGATATACTTGATAGACTTGCTCTGGATCCAGTTGATATCCACCAAGGAAATGGACACTAGAGACTGTTCGTGTCTCAACAGAGAGCGGATAAATGGTGCAGGCTTGTCAGGCTTGCCGTGTGATGTATCCTCGAACAAACGAAAATCGAGAGATTTGAGCTGATTTTCAGGAATGGCGTACATAGTGCCCGCTACAACTTCGCCTTTACAGTTCCTGCTAGGGTGTGTCGAGAGATCCAAAAGTGTCGAAGGATAGTGTAGGCGACTGCCAAGCTGGGGCGGTACTCCAGACAAGCCAAGGATGGAAGGGACGTTGGCCCACTCTTCCAGAGCGGGGCAATGACTCAGTATAAGGTTCAGTTGAGTGAAATTGTATCCGGTTCTGTGTTGTGGTAGCTTGAGGTACCTTAGCCGTGTGAATAATTGCCCCTCACGGGAAGGGGTAGGTCCTGCTGCAAAGTCTGGGTCGGTTATATTTTGTGGGGTCCGAAAATAATGTTCGTTTTCTCGCCCACCATCGTTGTACACAGTGGTCGTCATGTCGAAAGAGACAAGGGTTTCCGGGCAACTGAAGAAGATTGTGGGGATAAGTGAAAAAGGAGGCTCATAAGGGATATTGATGGCCAGGTGGGCGAGATTTGGGAGGCTGGAGATGGTCCGGCACAGACGCCGGATATCGATCAGGTTTGCGGTAGAGACTTTGAAGTCTCGGAGGCTGACAGAAGTGAGGTGGTCAGCATTGAGAACCATGAACTGGAAGAGCCGGGGCGCCAGGGGGATGGCGTCGTTGAGGCCTGCAAAGAAAGTTTTTGGGAATCGGTGTTCTTGAAGTAGGGAAACGTCGAGGCGATTCAGTTGTTTGATGAGTGGGAGAGGGGCTGAAAAGAGCGTGGTTTGATGGGCTGGGATCCATGAGGAAGGAGGAAGATGGGGTATCTCTTGCTGGCGGCGTTGCTGTTGGGTGTTGTCGCTGTCGAGGTATTGTCGTACACCGTCAAGGTAATAGGACATAAATGCATATCCTGCCTTGAGTGAGCGAATCCTGTTGATTTTGATGAAATACGCAACCATTGAGAGTAAGACTCTTCCATCATATCCGTCACCTTCCTCATCCTCGTTTTTCTTGTAATTGTGGTCGTAGTAGGTGTAGAGCATTTCGACACGGTGGTCGGCATCGAGGTCGGCGTTTCGCCAAAGGAAGGGGTACGCTGTACGGCGGAGGAACTTATTAGTCTGGACGAGTGTAAAGACTTGTTTGGTTGTGAGAAATGTGCAGAGGAGGGAGATGAGTTCTCCAGTTTGGAAGAACGTGATGAGCGCATAGGCTGGTGATGGTGGTGACATTGAGCAGGGGAAGGGAGAGTGTGGCGATGAGTGAAGGAGAGTGAATGTAGGGGCTGGGTGGATGAGGAATGAGAGCGGAGTAGGAAAGAAAAGAGGGAAGGAGGGACGGTTTTTTGTGTGGATTTGCTCCTGACCTTGTGTCTTCGCCAAAAGTAGAGACTCTCATCGCCCGAGGATAAAAAAGAAAATTCTCACAGCCCTTGGCATACAAGCGCAAGGCAAAACACAAAGTGAGCATAAAGCCAAGGATGAACAACAACAAAATCAAAAAAAAAAGTGCTGGCGAGGACGACTAAAGGTGTTGCTCGACCCATCAATATTACCTTTTTCTTTTCTTTTCAAAGAACGCCCTCCCTATTCAAACTTTCTAACAATGTCTTCGCCAACGTTTGAAATAGTGATTAACGATGCGCCCTTCCCTTTCGATCAATTAATCAATCGTTTCTGTTCCTAAAATCATGTCTGACAGCGTGTCGGACTTTCTTTTTTGTTGTCTCTTTAAATTTTTGCCCATAAAATCACATGTTCACATTTTTCTCTTATCCATCTCCTTGACCTGTTCCTTCCATCCTCTCCTTCCCCTCCAACACACAACAACAACAACGGCGAAGTCAAACCTGTCCGTTATATCTCGCCAACTTGACTATTTTTCTCCTTTTTGCCACTTCCTTCACTCATCCTCGGTAACATAACCTTAACTATCGCTCACTCCACCCTTCTTCCATCACCCCACTTCCTTCTCATTGCATCTTTCAACAAGACAACCTCGCTATCTCCCAAAATCCGCTTAGTGTCGGTGCCAACATACAAGGCTCACCTGACGACACCTCTCAGCGAGTAGCATCGCTACCTTTCAGCCGATACCAAGTTAGTGTCTACATTGTGTTGTAGAGCATATTTGCTGCCAGCGATACAGCGAGTCGTTTACTAACACTTCACCTTCTCCCTTGCCTGCTCGCACATATAGTTTGACCAACGGTACCAAAGCAGTCACCTCCCTCTCAGACATTTATCCAAAACCAGTCGTTTGTCCACAAGCACCAAGGCTCGTTATTGGTAAAAGTGATTTTTTTTTTTTCATTCATTTTGAACAGAAGACAAAATGTGCGAAGCGATATTTAATTATGTCCACCATTTTCCTCAACGCTCAGATTCTTTTGCCACTCCTACCAAAGCATCAATAAGCCGCTCACAACCCTGAGCAAAACACTGCATCGGTTTACAGGTACTGCCAATGCTTTCTTTTCCACGTTTTATGCCAGAAGTCATTGCCTTTATAATGACTAAACAACATTGTTCGTCTATTTATCTCTAAATCCACGTGTTAGTTAACTTTTATTGTCATCCTTCTTGTCGGACTTACCCTCTCCTCATCATACTCTGAACAGAGCTCTTTTTGACGGTGGTAAGTGTCCACAGACGAATTGCCATAGTATCCATCTATGTTACTAAGAATGCTGTGTGTGGAATGATTTCGTCTCTCTTTCAGTTATAAGCAACCAATAAGTAATATATATCCGTTCCACTAGGGTTCTTTGACTATAATATGGGTGTAGTGAACGTGAAAGTGGCATATATCCGACCTCTCGGCTATGATAACCTTGAGCAGTGGATGTCTGATCCTCAGAATGTGTATATTGGACGAGGTGGAGTAGTGTTTATCAACAAGCGACGCTATCCACCCCAGGCATCTATATGGGCCAACCCGTTCCGTATTGGAGTAGATGGCACACGCGAACAGGTGTTGGATAAGTACCGCGAGTATATACAACAACAGTTGCAGACCGGAGCAATCACGTCGACACAGCTAGAAGCACTGCGAGGCAAGCGTCTCGGTTGTTGGTGTGTTCCCCAGCCATGTCATGGACACGTTTTGGAAGAGTTGTTGAATACTAGTTCTCACTAGTGCAACGTGTTTTTAAGTCTCAATATCTCTCTATAGCCTACTTTTAAAAAGGTTGGTGAGTCGAGAGGATAGGACGAGACGTTTTCTCTTTAGGTTGTTGCACTAGACTGCGAGTAGTATTCATATCTAGTTCAATACGTTGTTTATATATTTTTCAATCCAATATTTGACTTTCTCTTTATCACCTCTGCGTTGATAATGAAGTACCATCTCGTTCTGAGCAACACATTGTCCATTCTTTGTTGCCATCATCATCCGTCGATTAGTGGTGATTTGATGAGAATATTCGGTATGATGTCCTGGGATATTCCGATTTATTTCTGAAGGCTATAGCGCCAAACTCATGCTCAGTAGCCTCTGCGTAGAGTTCTTCAGATGTATAATGACTTCGTAAAGCAAAACCACTAGCACTATGTCCTTCGTTATGGTTAGAAAACGCTCTACTATGGTGCTTAGGTAAGTTTGAAAGAGGTCTCATGGTTAGTATGATGATAACCTAGTGCAATGCGTCCTTAGCCCATGTAGCTCTAGTTCTCAAGATCTATGTTATCAATTTAATGATGGAAGACGCGCTATTTTTGAAAAGGAGCTCAAGAGGTCTCTCGACAACGGATATAATCGCCTATCGTCCTCCTTGACGAAGGAAAATATTTCCGTAGATCTCTACAGAGCCTTCAAATACTCCAGCTAAACAAGCATATCAGACCTCATTTTAGTATCGGACAACAGATAGGATTCTACGTACCGCATCTGAATCAAAGCCTCTAGTTAAAATCCTTATGATTTTGGCTTCATCGATATCATCTCCATCATAGCTCAGCACTAGTCTGTGAAGATGTTTAGGCAAGACTGATCGACATCGCACTGTACCGTATATAGGCTGCTACACAACAACTCATCAGGAATACTGTCGAACACTTCATATTCGACCACCTCACTTGTAGGCATATCATGGTTCGGATACACATACTGATAGAGCCCATTAGTATCGATCTGCACTCGGTCTCTCTCATACAGTCCAGACTCCTCAAATATCTGGGCACGTCCAGCGGGAACTCTATTGAACACCTCATCATACTTGATTGGTGGCTTTTACAGCGACGAAAAAAACGAGGGTAAAAACGAGGGTAAAAACAAGGGCGAAAACAAGGGCAATTTTCTTCTCTGCTCATTCACCTGTGTTTATCTAATATGATTGCTTCGCCTTAGTTTGTTAACAAGTTTTGTCAGACATCAAATTTTTCACTAAAAAAGGTTTAATCGCCAATATACCACATGTCAATAGAAAACTACAACTACAAACTTAGAATGTTACTGGTGCAATGAAGATCACATTCCTCTGCCTCAACAAAGTCTCATCCGCCTCCTTCAACGTATGACCAAAACCTATGCGAGCACCCGAGACAGCCAGAGAGTGTACTCCTGCGCCCCAACACCTTCGAACGTTCTGACGGTTGTTGCCGTTCTCGTCCTCTTCCTCGACTAGCTCCCAAATCCCCAGTGGATTCTCGTCGCTTCCAGTAGCCAAGCGGTACCTATCGCGCGTTTTCGACCACCGAATCGACCTGATTCCGGCCGCAAAGTCTCCCACCTTCGCCAGAAAAACTCCATTGGATGGGTTCCACAATCGCATCGTCCTGTCCGCACTGCCTGTGGCAAGGAACTTTCCATCGGGAGAGAAAGTAACACACAGAACAGGACCGTGATGACCCCTCAACATGAGACGAGAGTCGATGCGAGTATAACTCCAGATCCACACGGTCGATTCATTGTCGCCAGTGGCCACTAGGTCGTCAACGGGCGAGAAGGATATGCTGGTTACGCCACCGCTGTGTCCAGACAATTGGAAAAGCTGCTCGCCTGTAAATCGATCCCAAATACGCGCTGTGTTATCTTCGCTGCCTGTCACGATCTTGTCGCGTTGAAGAGAATAGGCAATGCAGGTGACAATGCCGTCATGTCCGACCAATGGCGTGTAAGACTTTCCTCCGGAGCGTGTTGAATAACGAAGGACTGTAAAGTCAGCATCTCCCACCGAGATCTCTCTTCCATCTGGGGAATAAACCGGCGTCGATGAGGCTTCGACTTTATGGTCAACAGGAACAGTAGCCAATATCGGGATTGCCCGTAGTGAGGCTTGCTGATTGTCGGTTCCGCCGGCTGAATGGGCTGCCTGTAAAAGAGACTCAGGGTCAAGATCCCACAAGCCCAACGTCGTTTCACAAGAAATTGCGATCTTTGTACCGTTGGGGGAGAATATCACATTAGTAACAACTCCAGTGAGACTCTTCAACAGAGCAAGACAAGCTCCTGTCTCTGAGTCCCATATCCGAACCGTGCTATCGCTGCTGGCGGATGCGATGATGTTGTGCACTGGAGAATACGAAACACACTCAATGACACCAGAATGGCCGCTCAATACCAGTTCTGGTTCTCCTGTATCAGCGTTGAACAACTGTACTTTTGTCCTGTCAAGGCTCCAGGCGACTTGCTTACAATCCTTAGAGAAATCGGTGCTCGAGACCGTGGCTGCTTGATTGACGACAAAGGCGTCAGTCCAAGCATGAATTCTGCAGTCCGATCCTGTCCAGAGTTGCGCGCCGTCTGAGGAATACGAGAGGCCGACAATACTGTTCGTATGAACCAGGCTTTCGCTGATCACTCCAGTCTTGGGATCCCATATTCTCACATTCCGATCGGCTCCACCAGACGCGATATATTGTCCAGAGGGAGAGTAGGCAAGACATTCTACAGTATCGCCATCCTCCTGTAAGACACGCTCCACCGCTTTGGAATGAATGTTCCAAATCTTTATGGCTCCGTCCTCTCCGCCAGATACGATAAGCGCGCCGTCCGGTGAAAACGCGATGCTGTTGACATTGCCCTTGTGAGCGTTCTTGTTAAAAATCGGCTCGTCACTGTTGTCTCCGACATTCCAAATCCTCACCGCCTCATCTTCACCTCCAGCTGCGATCCAAGGGCCTGCTGGTGAAAAGGCGACACATTGAACCTCGCAACCGTCGACGTCAAAGCTACAGATATCCTTTCCTGTCGATGTTTCCCAAAGACGGATGGTGCCATCCTCGCTGCCGGAAACGATTTGGTTTCCTTCCGAAGAGTATGCGATGCTTGTTACCTTCTTATCGTGTCCTTTCAGCGTATTGATGACTTCTCCAGACTGAGTATTCCAAATCCGGATGGTCTTGTCGACGCTCCCGGATGCGATGTGCTGGCTGTTTGGCGAAAAGGCGACACAGGAAATGTCTCTCGAGTGACCGGTCAGAGTGTGCACGATCTCGTTAGTGACTCTGAGCCAAATGTTGATCGCCGGTATGCCATCAATAGTGCACGCTGAAACAACTAACAAGCCGTCAGGAGAGGTTCCAATGCTGGTTACCTTGGTGCCAAACGACTGCGAGGCAAAGAGGCGTCCCCAACAAGGACGAGGAGTATTTGGCCGGATGTCTTGAGCATTGTTGCCGTTATATCGCTTGATGGTCGAATAGGGGTACATGCCGGATGAGTTGCTGTTGGTGCGTCCAAATAAAACTGCTCCTTTGACTGCAGCTCGACAATCCCAAATACGGAGTGTCTTATCTCTGCCACATGAAGTGAGCTGATCTCCTTTCTGAGAGAATGCAATGCCCACCACGCGGTCAGTGTGCCCGCGAAAGATGGGTCCTGGTCCACCGCTACGAGTATCCCACATTCGAATAGTGGAGTCTTCGCCGCACGAGACGAGGTGTTGCCCATCAGACGAATAGACCAAGCCAGTAACTGCCTTGGAATGACCAGAAAACACCATCTCCTGGCTCCAAATTCCATTCGATGCGGACCAGATTCGTACAGTCGTGTCGGAACTTGAGGATGCAATGTGGCGTCCATCGGGCGAGAAGAGAACTTTGGATATGGCATCATCATGCTCATTCGGGATAGTAACTAGAGACTCTGAGTTCAGGTCCCAAAGCTGAATACTTCCGTCAGAACTTCCAGATACAAGCTGCTTGCCGTCGGGAAAGAATGCAACACAAGAAGGCCTTGTACCATCCATGTCCAAGACCTTGATGCATACACCAGAGACCGTGTCCCATACCCCAACCTTTCCGTCTTGACCAGCTGCCGCTATATAGTTCCCATCCATAGAAAAGGCAAGATCAGAGATACATACGGCATGTCCAGGTAATACAGAGACAATTGAGGTAGCCGTGTATCTCCAGATACGGAGCACTCCGAATTCATCGCCAAACACCAGCAGCTTGCCATCCGGCGATAACGCCACAGAGGTGATGGCGTCTGAGAAACGTTCAAAGGGAGAAGCAGGAGTCCAATTGGAAGTATTGTAAACAGCGAGGGATCCATGGTCCAAGGCAATCGCACATAGACTGCCATCGGGAGAGTAAGCAGATACAGTGGGGATATCTTCGAGTAGAGAGTAGGGCAACTCTCCAAACTTTGTTCCGTTAAGACGTGCTCCTTCTAATCTCGCCTCACGCAGCCAGGACTTGTCGAAGATGACATTTGTGAGATCTGCATCTCGCAAATCCGCCAAATCAAACTCTCCTCCAGTCAGGTTGGCGCCCTTGACCTTGATGTATCGCAGATCGGCACCATTGAAACGCATGCCGGATCTGACCAAAATAGTGATCGCGTTTGCTGCTAGCTTTTGGTCGGTACTGTCGTTGCTCCTGGATTCCCACACCTTCTCCACTAACTGCTCCTTAAAAATTTGACTCTTCTGCGCTCGGTCGGCAAGAAACTGGATAGCCATCGAGCGGTTGGATATATTGACGAATCCCAGCTCGTGTCCAGTCTTCAATACCTGTCCTGTCTCCAATGCCCGTTGTTCCTGTAGCACCTGTCCTCTCTCGAACAGTTGGCCGCCGCTTGATTTCGAGAAAATGTGGTCCACGCCTCCTTCCGAATAGTCTGAGTCAAAACTGTCCGTTCCGGAGCCATCAGTATCAATATTGACTTCAACGGAGCCCTCAGGATCGAACACAACCAGTGAGTAGAGGTAGTCAAGCAATGAAGGGAAGATGAAACGGTATGTTTTCCCAGACCGAGTCAAAGGGACCAATTCCTTCAACAACCTCGCTCTGGCATCCGTTCCGAAAAATCTGCCTTTCCATGTGGCCAAGTCATTGATGGTGTATCGAACGACTGAAGCATCATTCTTTTGGTTCTTGAGCATCGCGACTGCCAAATCCTTCATGTGCTTCATGCACTCTGCTTCAAAGTCGTAACTCAACAACTCGTTGAATGCCCTTTCTTCATCCTTTGTCTTGTCTCTCGAATAGAGTCGCTGTCTGTTCGCCCTCATCCATTTCTCGAATACACGCTTGTAGAGCGCATCGAAGGAGACAAGAGGCTCGGTGTCATCTCGAGAAGGACCCGTAATAGTCGGCAACATGTCCAAGACGCAGAACAGGATGTAAGGGTGTCCAACAAGCTCCATCAAGTTAGGGATTTCGGCGAACGCATTCATGTATTGCTGGGAACTCCAAGCACGGCTATATTTGGATGACCGTGGAACCTCAGACTGAACCTCCAGTTGGGGCAGGTGAGTGACGTACTTCTCCACATACTCCACGACCATGCTACGGGTGAAAGGGGCCATGGCGACTTTTTCAAAGAGATCAAGGTCGGTTCTGTCGTATTTGTCTGCAGGCGTAGGCTGAAAGCGACCATCCGAGTCCTGGCCAAGTTTGTCGCTCCTACAGGCGATGATCAACTTGGCGCGCCACTGTTCAGGTTTGTTGAAATTATTCCGGGTGTAGATGTTTCGTTGCACTTGAGCCTCGTCGTATCCATCGCAAATTAGAATGAAGTGACGCCTATTGCGCCTGAGGTGTTGGATGTGGTCGGTGCGGAATCCTTTGGACTTGAGCACTTTTCCAAGAATATCCGAGGAGTCATTTTCAACATCAGTGAGATTGATGCGGATCGGGATGGAATCGTTAGGACCGGTGTATTTGTTCCACAGCTCGCGCTCAAGTTGTTGCAGGAAGTACGACTTGCCCGACCCTGCATCGCCCATAAGCAACATGACTTGTCGCTTGTCGTTCAGAAATTTCATGACAAAAGGCAGCAAAGGAAACGCATAGGAATCGGGTGTATCCAATGTCTCTTTACCGAGCGGAGGAATGTAATTCTCAGGCGACTGCACTTGACCCTTCATCTCCAGCACACGGAGCTCAATAGGAGATGGCATTTGGTCCTCGAGTCTAAGGGAAGAAGTATCGAAGCAAAGACGCTTGGTGCATTCTCTGTCGGAGCTATAGCTGTAATGTCTGCGACTCATAGTCGAAGCCGAATAGTTCGATTGTTGTTGTTGGTTGACCTCAAGTCGTGAAGGCTAAGACCTAAAGATATGCGAGGGGGGAGGGGGGTTGGTTAGTTTTCACAGTGCCTTTTGAGTGACGCGATGCGATAACAGGTCAATTAAAAGCTGTGAACGCCTTCGTGTTATTGGTATGGAGAAATGGGCGATAAAAAGTGGAATGAGGGACAACATCTTGTGTTATTGGCAGCGAGGAAGTTTAAAGTTAAGAACTTACCAGGAGCGTATTGATGATATCGTTATATTTGTATGTCTTTGGGACCAAGCGTTGGCGTTCTCTAACGAGTTTATAGTTCCGCTTCTTGAAGGTGGTGAAGCGCTCTAAGAAGACACATATGGGCAAGGGCGATAATTCATAAGTTAATCATTCAACACCTGGACCCAATATAGTCCCTCACACATCAAACAAAAGGAGAACTAACATAGCTAAGGGTTCGCAAATTGAACTTAATATGCTTTTTTTTTTTTTTTGAGTAGGTTGTTGCGGTTGTTTGATTGTCCTCGTATACTCTGATAGTTTGTCGGGAATGAACAAAAAAAAGTCGGGATGGGAACGGAAGGAATGAGTCGAAAAGGAGGAAAGGGATGAAACTGGGTGTGAAGAAGGAAAAGAAAGAAAGGGGAAGGAGATAGAAAAATGAAAAGAAGGGTGCTTATGAAAAAAAGTGAAACTGGCGAAGTCGTAAGAAAGAAGGTTTAGAAAAAAAAAAAGGCTTGCCCGGCAGCGCCTTACCTTAATACTTCGCCATTTGCACGAGGGTCTGATCGCATAAATCGCATATGTAGTTAGAAAAATCAAAAATAAGGAGCGCCAAGTAAGCATTGAGCATGACTTTTGTTTTTGTGCTCTCAAGTACCAGTTTTTCCAAAGGTGACAATGTTTATTGTTGAATAAAAAAAATCAGATAAGAAAAAAGAGGAATAGCAAATGCTGAAGAAGATTATAAATGCAGACTCTATGCACCAATAACAACGGCTCCTCTCTGCCCCAACAGTTTGCACTCAGCCTCAGTTAAACCATGTTCCTGTCCAAGGCGGGTGCCCGAAACTGCCAACGCTTCGACTCCTGCTGCCCAGTACCTCCGAACCTCGTACCGGTGATCTTTGCCTTCGACTACCTCCCATACTTGTGGCATGTTTTCTTTGCATCCAGTTACCAAAATTAGACCACCTCGAGCCGACTTCCTCCACTGAATCGCCTTGACAGCAACCGTAAAGTCTCCCACCACTGCCAAATGCTCTCTAGTAAGAGGATCCCATAACCGTATCGTTCGGTCTTCGCTGCCAGAGGCGAGGAACCTCCCGTCAGGCGAATAGGCAATACAAAGAACCGGGGCGCCATGACCCGATAATACCTGGCCGTCCACTTGCTGATTTGGCGTGTTGACTGCGACGTTCCAGAGCCGAACACTCCAGTCAACGCCGCTGGTGGCAAGCTGGTAGTTGAAGGGTGAGAAGGCGACACAGGTGACGCTTCCATCATGTCCCACTAGGCTGAGAAGCTCGCTCCCTGTCTCTGGGTCCCAAATGCGTGCTGTCCCATCCTCGCTGCTTGTCGCAATTCTGTCGCCGGAAGGTGAATAGGCAATACAGGTGGCCATCTTCGAATGACCCACCAACGGAGGACGAATCGCTTTAGACTGTGTGTCGAACCGCAGGACGCCGCGCTGTCCACTGATGACCAAAATCTCTCTTCCATCTGGAGAATAAACTGGCGAGCGGAAGAGGCCGGAATCATCGTGAATATATATCCCATCACTCGCTTCGCGAGTCTCATGCATTGAAGCTCCTGGCTTGTCCATGCTTTCATCAGCTTGAACAACAAATTCTCGCTCGTCCGTCTGCACAACCGAAATGGGAACCAATGCACTCCTCTCCGACCGTGAAACCAAGGCTCCGTCACCCTCCTTTAGAGGCGATTCTGACTCAGAGATCGAAAAATCCCACCATCGCAATGTGTTGTCCCAACCAGAAGTCGCAATCTGTGTACCATTGGGAGAGAATACAACACTGGTGACAATGCCGCCGTGACCCTGTAGCATTTCCAAACAGGCTCCTTGTACCGAATCCCAGATCCGGACCGTGCTGTCACTGCTAGCGGTTGCAATGAGGTCACCAACGGGAGAGAACGAAACAGACTCGATGACGGCAGAATGACCGTGCAATACCGGCCCTGGCTTTCCTGAATCGGTGTCCCAGAGCCGAACCGCGTCTCCACCAAGACTTGAGGCGACCTGCTGACCGTTCATAGAGAACGCAGTGGTGTAGATTGTGGCTGTATCCAGGCCGTTCAAAGCAAAATTCCAGCCGTGAACCTTATAGTCCTTCGTGGCCGTCCAAAGCTGCGGGGCCTCCGATGAATACATAATTGTCGAAACTCCATGTGAATGATCCAACGTCGATTCGAGCTCTCCAGTCGCAACATTCCAAATCTTCATAGTGCAATCCTCGCTGCCGGAGGTGATGCGGTCCCCTAGTGGAGAGTAGGCAAGACACCTTACTGGATTGTTGTGCCCCTTCAGGACATGCACTTCCGTTTCAGTGTTGATGTTCCAGATCCTGACAGTATTGTCGACTCCTCCTGAAGCGATGTGATTACCATCCGGCGAAAAGGCAATGCATTTCACAGTGTCAGTGTGAATGCCATCTAGAGCAGGTCCAGGAGAGAGGCTGTTGAGGTCCCAAAGTCGTACTGATCCATCGTCACTTCCACACGCAATCCAACTGCCACTTGGGGAGAAAGCAACGCACTCAATCTCTCCGTCCGCGTGAAATTCATGCATAAGACCTCCTGATAATGCATCCCACAGTCGGACAGTCCCGTCCTCGCCGCCAGAAATGATTTGTTCTCCATCCGCAGAGTATGCAATGCTCGTGATCTTGCCGTCGTGTTCTTTCTGGTGCCAGGTAACATCCCCAGATTGAGCGTTCCAGACTCGCAGGACCCCTTTGAAGTCTCCAGATGCAATAGATTGGCTGTTTGGCGAAAAGGCGATGCAGGAAATCTTCCTTGTGTGACCGTTCAAAGCATAACGACGCTCCGAGGTAGTTCCAAACCAGACCTCGATAGTAGAGGTGCCGCCAGTCATCGACGCCGAGGCAGCCAGAAAGCCGTTAGGAGAAATCGCAAAGCAGGTCGTATCTCTTGTGCCGAATGATTCCGAGACGAAGGTGTGTGCAAGTGGACGCGAGCGAGTTGGTTTGATGGTTTCGTCATTGTCGCTGGCATCACGGCTGATGGTCGAATAGGGGTACATTCCGCTCGACATGCTGTTGGTGCGTCCGAACAAAACTGCTCCTTTGACAGCGGCTCGACAGTCCCAGACACGAAGGGCCTTGTCTCTGCTGCAAGAAACGAGATGCGCTCCGTTCTGAGAGTAAGAGACGCTCACGACATGGTCGGTGTGTCCTCGAAAGATGGGTCCCGAGCTGCCACTGCGAGAATCCCAAGTTCGAATGGTGCTATCTTCGCTGCAGGAGGCGAGCTGTTGTCCTTCAGACGAATAGGCAATGTCGGTGACGCGGTCCGAATGTCCGCCGAGGGTCATCTCTAAGCTCCATGTCCCTGTCGACGCGGACCAAGTGCGTACAGTCTTGTCAGAGCTCGAGGTTGCAATTTGACGTCCGTCAGGTGAGAACAGAACTTTGAATATGGCGCCGTCGTGTCCCTCCAGAGAGGAGAGCAGAGCACCTGTATCCAGGTTCCAAACCCGAAGGACATTGTCGAAACCACCAGACACAAGCTGCTTTCCGTCAGGTGAGAACGCGACGCTCAAAGCTCCTTCATAATGCGCTACGATGATCCTAATACATTCGCCCGTGATCGCATCCCATATCCTGACGCTTCCTTCTTGACCAGCTGTGGCAATACGGCTTCCTCCGCGGGAGTATACGAGATCGTTGATGCAGTCATCGTGGCTGCAGGAGAACGCTGTCAAGGCGTTGCTTGTGTAATTCCATGTCCCGAGCATCCCAGTCCTGTTACCAAAGGCCAACAAATCGCCTATCGGTGAAAACGCTAGGGCCGTGATGCTCTTCTTGGAATCTTGAACGGAATACGCAGTGCTCCAAGTGATGGCGTCAAAGACGGTAATGGCTCCGGTGGTGAATCCAACGGCATACAAGGTGCTGTCTGAGGAATATGCAGCAACATTCGGCATGTGATGCAAGTCCAAAGGCTTCTCTCCGAACTGGGCTCCTCCCAACTTGGCTCCTTGAAATCCTGCCTGGCGCAACCAACATTTATCGAGAATGGTGCCCGTAAGATCCGCATCTCGCAGGTCGACCGAGTCGAATTCTCCTCCCGTTAAGTTGGCGCCCCTGATTTTGATGCCTCGCAGATCGGCACTATTGAATCGCATGCCGGAGCGAACCAAGATGGTCATCGCGTTTGCTGCCAGTGTTTGGTCGACGCCATCACTGTTCCTTGATTCCCGCACCGTCTCGACCAATTGCTCCTTGAATAGCTGGCTGATCTGCACTCGGTCGGCAAGAAACTGGACGGCCATCGAGCACTTTGCAATGTTGGCGAGTCCCAGCTTGTGGCCGCTTTCCAAAGCTTGCCCTTTCTCTAAAACTTTCTCCAACTTGGCCTCTTGTATGTTGTACGATGTCTGCCTCTGTCGTGGCGCTGGTCCTCTCTTCGACAATGATAAAGTATTCGACCTTGAAAGAGGACCTCTTCCGCCGCCTCTCGAGCTGTCTGAATCGAATTCGCACGAACTCCGCCTGCCAGTACCAGGGTTATCGTCGTTAGAGTCGTCATCATCAGACCCGTTAGGATCAAACACAGCCAGCGAGTAGAGATACTGCAACAGCGAAGGGTGGGCGAATCGGTAAAAGTTCCCTGACTTGATCAAGGGAACCGACTCCTGGCAAAGCCTCGTCTCTGCATCCGGACCAAAAAACCTGGTCTTCCATGGACTCGTGTTCCTGTGGCGCAGGTGTGAGTATTCGACCACGGGATCGCCTCCTTGTTTCGTGAAGATTTCGACCGCAAGGTCCTTCAGATAGTTCATGCAAGCCGTCCCAAAGCCGTACTCCGTCAATTTGCCGAGTGCCTGCTGCTCAGCGGAGCTCATCATTTTCCCATGTAAACGTTGTTTGCCCACGCGCATCCAGTGATCGAAAATGTACTTGTAGAGCGCATCGAACGAGACCCTAGACCGTAAAACATCCAAAGACGATTCTGCGATAGTCGGCAGCAGCTCCAGAATAAAAGAAAGGATGTAGGGGTTTTTGACCAGCTCCATCAGGTTGGGGATATCAGTCAACGTCTCCATATACTGCTGGACACTCCAAACACGACTACTCTCCGAAGTCAGCGGGGCCTCCGACGGGCGATGCTGTACTACGTCCTTATCGCCTCTAGACGACTGTCGAACCGCCACCTGAAGCTGTTTGGCCACATATTTCTCGATGTATCCTCTGATCTGTGGAAGTGTAAAGGAAGCTGTGGCAGCCTTCTGAAATTGATCGAGTGTTTTGAAGCTGTAGCGGTCATCCACCTCTGGTTGAAATCGACCATCAGAGTCGCGTCCGATTTTGTCGCTCCTGCAGGCGATGATCAGTTTGACAATCCACTGTCCATCTCTGTTGAATCTGTTCTGGTTGTATATGTTGCCTTGAACTTGTGCCTCGTCGTATCCATCGCAGATCAGGATGAACCGGCGCTTGTAATGCCTGAGGATCTGGATGTGTTCAGAGTTAAAGCCTTTGGACTTGAGCACTTGTCCAAGGAAATCGTTGGCCGTGTTGCCGAACTCTGGTAGATTGACGAGGATTGGGATTGGGTCGTTGAAGCCGGTGTAGTCGCCCCATAGTTCGCGCTCCAGCTGCCTGACAAAGACGGTCTTCCCTGAACCAGGATCGCCCATGATCAACAGCACCTGCTTGTTGCTCTCCAAGAACTCTTGCGCCATCACCATCAAGGGTCTCGCTAGAGGGTCCGGTGCGTCCAAACTAGTGTTGTTGTGTGATTGGATGACACCGAGTGGTTGGTCATAGCCGTATGGTTCAATGTAGATCTCAGGCTCTGGGGCGTCCAGGCACAGACTCTTCAACCTCCGTACTCGTTCCTCAGCGGCGGTTTGCATTTGACGCGCGAGTTCTGGTAGATCGTAGCAAGGGCGCTTATTGTAATCTCTGCCGCCCTCGTATCTGCGCAGCATATGTGAAGCAGAGGTTTTTGTCAGTAGCGACGATATTTGGCGCGATTAGGAGATCGTGGCCAGTCAACTGAAGGCTACATACAGCAGTAAAGAGTGATCTGTGGATTAATTTCTTCTGTCTCCAACATTTATATACGAAGGACCACACAAGCTGGCAAATTGATGAGAACGATATTCTACCTTAGTCAAGTGTAGACTCACCTTTTCTTTTCAAGGATATACCAAGTGACAAGACGGGTGATCGGTATGTTCGCACTTGGAAGAGGACTTATCAAAAATACATCAATTGGTTAAACGCTACTGCAATCAACACAAAGTAAGACTCTTGATGAAGACATAGCTCAAGAACTGAAAACATACCAAAGGCTCTTTTTGTGTTTCTTATGTGTCCTGAAAAACGACGCTAGAGGGATGGCAGGGGTATTTTCGAACGAACGCAGTAGTCTCCTGTTGAGCGAGGAATTACAAGGCAATCGTATCACGCAAGATAATCGAAAGGTTAATTATTATTATAGTAGAGTAGTCAGTCCACGACATATTCTTTCGTGTCAAAAGAGTAGTCAGTCTACATACAGGCGCGACCCACGGGTTGGGTTGGTATGATCGAGTTGATGGAGAAATGTACTGTGGCCCGGGAGTCGAAGAATGGCCAGATGGTGAACAGTGCGTTGTTACTGGTGAGGGAATAGATGATGAAGACCGTATGAAGAGCGGTTTGTGATGCAAGCACAGCCGTGCCTGGAGGGGGGAATGGGGGTAGGCAAGCGTAGGATGTACGAGGAAGGAGGTAAAAGAGTGATGTGCCGAGAGAAAAAGAGAAGAATGTAGCAAAAGAAAAAAAAAGAAAAAAGAAAAGGGATGCGGTGTGAGAAAAAGAAGAAAGGTATTGTTGGGACAAGGAGTGACAGGGAAGGCGAGGATACAAAGAAACAAAGGAAAGCCTTGTATCGCATTGCGATTTCCACAAAAATCAATTTACAGACAGACCCACAGCACAATCCACAGCAATCCACAGCCGTCCAAAGTCCTCAATGGAAGGAGGGAAGGACGAGGAACAGGTTGGTGGTCAAGCTACTACTAAACAACTGGAATCAATAGGAAAGCTAGAAATAAAACGCCGCATGTTGGCGAAGCAATATAGGGACGAGCAAATCATCATCGACGAACAGCCTCGCCAGGTTAGGCTCCTGGATGATCACCTCCACCTTATTCTGTCACGAACTTCGAATTCAAAAATGACGGGGACAGTAATGTCGATTATCAAACATTACCATATGGGCGCTGCAATTTTAGGTATGGTTTAGGTGGAAACACAAATATCAGTGGGCGCTGTTCAGCCATGTAACAACATAACAACATGAGCTGCTTCTATTTCATTGAAATAGGATGACCAAGACTACAAAAGAAAAGAGAAACATCTACTTAATGAGTGCACAAGTGAGTACAACCTAATTTCTCTGTACCGTTTTATTTTCCTTTGTGCTTCCAAAATGGAACATACACATAACATCGAAAATATTAACACGGTTCTGATAACGCGACTGCAACATCAGTACGGGTGCCTGAAAAAAAGAATTGAGGGAACAAGACCATTTATCAAATACCCAGACGACCGTCCATTTCAGGACAGTAATACCAATAAATATTAACAAGACAAGAAAAAGCAGACTGGTTTGGAAGCACATTCTACAGACCACTGTACCTCCTTCCTTCCATGTCTTTCTTCACACCTCCTCCCCTTTGCTGTCGCGACATAAATTGTTAGTTCGCTCCTGGATTACTTTTCTATAACCATTCCTTCGTCTTATGATGAGCTCACCTTGTGACAAAATCTCGGTAAATAGAGAACCCGTTTTCTTTTATTTTATTCCTTCCTCTTTCACACCCTCTCCTTCCCTTTCATTCCACACAAATCTCTAATACTTTTTACCATCTTCATTTTCCACATCAAAGCACAATTCACCATTACTTACACTAACTCAGCGCTTTGTCTCATAAGAATACACTCACTTCAACCCGAAAACAAAAACGGTAAATCTCCCCCACAATACGGACGAACCCTCTCGTACACACGTTTTCGTCGAAAGAAAAAAAAAGCTAACACAAAGAAATATACAAAGAATATGAAATCATCCCTTTGCAGCCTTGTAGCCCTGCTTGTTATCGGCCTCGCTACAGCTACCAAGTCCCAGAACAATCGAATGGAAGTAAATCCAAAAGCACCATCACCAATACTCTCACCACCGTTCATGGCCCCTCTTTGTCCGGGCACCCGGACCTGTGTCTGGTACCATGACGAATGTGCCTCCAGCAAGGATTGCAAAGTCCCAGGCCAGACATGTTGTCTTTTCCCGAAATGTGGAAAAACTTGCATGTAGCAAAATATCTTTTTTTTTTTTTTTCCTAGTTCAACCCTCCGTTGTTTATAAAGTAGCCTTGTTCAGCTATTGCGTTTATAACATTGATTATGTACAGGAATGGCGGTATTTTACTGCTGTAACCATTTCTTTTTCTCGTGTGGGAGATCAATATCTTAGTGGAAAAACGCCAAATGGAATTTTGGCTAGCGATGGACGGGGAAAAGCCAAAGTCGGGATCAAGAACAAAAAAAGTGTTCTGGTCAGCTTGTGGTTTAGTCAATCTGTCTGGTGGAAACAGCTCTTTTCCTTGATTCTTCATTTTATCCTTCAAATTTTCCTCCACTTTTTCCACCTTTTGCTCTCATCAACCCAGCAAACAGCAAAAATGGTATATAAAAAAATAAAGAAAAAAAAGCTGTTCCGTTATTCGAATCTAAAACCCGGTCTACCCAGTCGCGAGCGAGAACCTAGACTACATACATAGGATAAAAAATCGTACGATCATCGAATATACCTGTGCACAGCTCACTTTCCTTATCTGCTGGCACTTTTATACAGCTACATGAGGCAATTGGCATGTGGGAATGAGCGAGAAGGAAGAACAATCAGAGCAGGCTCCGTACTGTTAATGGGTAGTATAGCGACTAGGCATGAGAAACTAAGTGGATTCAGGGCAGAAAGGGCGGGGATCGAAATGATCATAAAAAAAATGTGAAATTTGGTTGGCTGAGTTTCTATCGCTCAGAAATGGCTCGATGCTCATCTTTGCTCTTGCGAGGGATAGGGTCGAGGGAGAAGGCGAGAAAGAAATGTTTAGGCCAGGGCACATTCCACAAGCATCAGCCATCAAAGCAGAAAGGTCAGAGGCTCATGAACCCACACAAAAAGATAATAGATAAAGAAGCGACAAGGCATTCACAAGGTGCAAATATATGTGGTTTTGATGATGTTTGTGTGGTTTATTAATGTACAAGGGTAGAGTTGAGTTGGGGTTGAGTAGAGGTGGGAGAATAAACAAAATGATTAAAAAAGAATCCATCCTGAAATGACGACGCTCAAGAGATTTAAGCGCGGGCATAGGTGCGACGGAACTTCTCGTCGATGCGGGTAAGGTAGTAGGTGCCCTTGGCCAAGGTCGAGATGTCACCAATGGGGTTGTAGTCTTTCAGCAAGGCAGTCTCCTCACGGAGCTTCAACAGCTCAGCGAAAACCTCGGGGGTGACCTTGGTGCGGTTGGCAAGACGGGTCTTGATTTGGAGAGTCTCTCTGAACTTCTCGGTCGAGCTAACAACCTTGAGCGAGAAGAAGGTCGCAGCAGAGCCGGAACCATACGAGAAGAGACCGACGCGCTTGTTGAGGATCTCCTCATCCGAGGCAGACGACAACAACGACGACAACGAAGCCCAGACAGAGGCGGTGTACATGTTTCCGACGTTGGTGGCGGCATAGAGCGAGGGGATGACCTTCTTCTGGTACTCGGCCTTGGTGAACTGCATCATGGCGCGCTCGAGACCCTTGTCATAGTACGACTCCTCAGAATGGGCAAACTTGGCATAGTCCTTGACCGAAGCGTACATCTCGTTCTCGGGATCCTGGAGCATGTCGTTGTAGGCCATGCGGCCGAAAGCCTTCTGGACCAACTTGCAGTTGGGGGCGTGGAAGACAGAGTAGTCGAGATCCTCGGACTTGATCAACTGCTCGGGGTTGGGGCTGTAACGCTTGGAGAACTTCTTGGTAAAGAGGCTGTAGCAGGCATCGACGGAGCGAATGTAACAGGTGTTGGAAAAGTGTCCATCGACGGTGGGGTATTCAGAGGCGAGCTCAGGCTTGTAGAAATCCCAGAGATGGTTCATGTGGGTGGCACGGACACCCTGGTCAAAGACGAGGGGAGCGTTGGGTCCGATCAAAATGGCGACGGCACCAGCACCACCGGTGGGGCGGGCGGGACCCTCGGCGTAGGAGGCGATATCGGCAGCAACGACCAAGGCGAGGCGACCGTCCCAGGAGGAGGACTCGACCCAGTTGACGGCGTGGAAGACAGAGGCGGTACCACCGTAGCAGGCGTTCTTGGTGTCAATACCCTCAACATCGTGGTTGCCGGCCTCCTCAAAGAGAGACATCAAGACGGTCTTGACGGACTTGGACTTGTCGATAATGGACTCTGTGCCGACCTCCAAGAAACCAATGTCCTTGTAGGACAAGCCGTGCTTCTCAATGAGGTTCTGAACAACTAAGTTATAGTAAGAGGCAATTGTTGTACGTTTAGCCATCGGATTTCCTCTTTTTTTGCTTTGCTTCCGTGTCTTTCTTTTTGTACGTCGATCCTATTCACTCCCCCTTTTTCCTCCAGATCGGAATACCCATTTGTAACTGTCTACTTCCTTGTTTGTTCTGTCGCATTGATTTTAGAGGTTTGTCGACCCAATCGTGACAATTCATGCGTATTGCCTGTCCGTCTGCTATTGTTTGTCGAATACGTGTTTGTTTCTAACGTGCTGTCGTTCGTTGGTTGCTGTTGTTGTTCTTGCTGTTGTTGTGTTCAGGTGGGTCCACTGTTCTTTTGCTTCTTATTTTAATATATTCATTGTTCCGATTAGAGTTGCCCTGTGTGTGTGCAACCACGTCTATCCCTTTCCTCCGTTCCCTTTCCTCTTCCAAGGTGCGTGTGTATGTGCACACAAGTCAGGAAACAATAAACAAAAAAAAGAAGCCTTACCAGTGAGGGAGATCGAGTTGATGTCCTCGCGATCATCGCAGACGGCCATCTGAGTCTGACCAAGACCGATTGTGTACTTTCCAGCAGAGACGCCATCGAACTGCTCGAGCTCAGTCTGATCAACAAACTAGATGAATGCATGAGTAGCACAGGAGGAGAGAAACAAGACAGCAAAATTAATATATGAAGAGAGAGAGAACACGGGAAAAATAGAGAGCAGTGTGTGTCTTTCTTCGGAATCAGAAGGAAGGAGGAAGGAAGGACCACAAAGAGTGTAGTTGTTAACAAAGTTGCTACATCCTTCAGCAAGAGTCAACTCCTTCCGTTGTTGTTTTCTGCTGCTGCTGCTGCTGCTGCTGTTACTGTGTGTTGCTGTGGTTGTTTATGGGCCTGTTGCTCGTCTTCTCCTTCGGTTATTAGCCCTGTAGGGTAGTTTACCTTGGCGGGGTGGTAGAACTCGAGGGCGTGGATGCCGACGTTGGCGGGGGCGGTGTTGTTGATAGATCCAACCATGTTGAGTATTGTATTGGAGGAAGAGGTTGTTGTTGTTGGTGTTGAAGGTGTGGAGGTTGACACAACGGGCAGAGGTGAGGAAGGAGAAGAGGAGAGGGACAGGGAGCGAGACATCTGGGAAGCGAGCTAGGTATTTATACGGATCGTGGTTTGAAGATAAGCTGAACGGACAATAATGGCGTGTCTTTTTTCTCTTGTGTTTTCGTGGCGTGTATGTGTGTGTATGTGTGTGTGCGTGCAGGGAGTGAATGAGAGTGGTCAAAGAGGGATTAGAAAAGAGGAGAAGGAAATTAAAAAAATCATTCGATTTTTTTTGTTGCAGTCCTTGGCCCTCTGAACCTCTGGCTGCCTGTGCCAGAGATCAGATCACACCACTAAACGAAACCAAAACGCACCCGTCCCTCAGTCTATCTCAGGCACATTTCACTCAAACGTTATTTGGCTATGTCCGATAGCCCGTTTCTCTTTCGTGACATGTAAAAAGCCATTTCTTCCATTCCTCTTGCTCCGAGGGACAATGAGAGCCCTCGTCTCATTCACTATTCCTTCCCTTCTTCATGTCTTCCTCTTCTCAACTTCTCAACATCCACTCATATCGCTGATTTACTCGTACGTTGTGTTCTGTCTCTGCACGCGCATGCCCACTACTTCATAATCACTCAATCCATTGGACAATTGGCTATGCAATCATAATCACAAAAGCAAGTTAGCCACACTGTCTGCTTGCCCATTAATCAAACAACCTCGACCAACTCTCTTTCTAGTTTCTATCTCAGAGTGGCACTATCATTGTCCTACATACAATCACAGAATCCATCCAATATGTGATATGAAAGAATGAAGAAAGGATGAAGGAAGAATGAAATGGCATACAATGGAAAACCGTGTGGCATGATCCACCAAAACTCCCTTTTTCAATTGCTCTCATCTATCTTCCTTCATTTTTTCCAGTCAACCAGCCAACCAATTGGGCTTTTAGTTCTTTCAACGCATTCAAAGCTGTTTTTCGTTTTGTTTGTTGAAGTCGTTCGTTCAGGGACAGCCTTTGTCTTGTCTTCTTTCTGCACCTCCCTTTCCCAATCCAATGAACTCATTCATCCCACTCCTTCAATCATTCCTCTTTTTCCTTTTGCCCGTCCCGTACCATGTCCTTCCCATTTGATCCACCATCGGATGATTTTTTTGTTTGGCTTCATTGATCTTCGAGCGGTTGGATGCTCGGATTTTGTTTATTAGTTCGAGCGAATATGCGCAAAATGCAACAGATCTATGATCCTCAAAGCGCTCACTACCGCTGTTGGCTCTTTTGTTTTTAAGCTAGAGAAGGACTAGCAAACGAATAAGGAGGTTCAAACAGAAAAGAGTGAAAAGAAACAAGAAAAAGAAGAGAGGATGTAATGTACAATTGGGAGAGAGAAAGCGCCAATGGTGATAAAATAAGGCAACCAAAAGCCGAGATACAGATATTCAGAGGAGCGGGGACAAAGACACCGAGGACAAGAGAAGGGTCTCTGCTCCCTGTAATCATTCAATGCAAATGTCTTGCATATATGCTCTTAGCGCTCCTTCTCAGCGATGGGGTTAGCGTGGATGGTGGTAGAGAGGATGCGGATCGGCTGAGTGGGTCTGTTCTTGGCGTCGACGGGGATCTTTTCGATTGCATCGAGGGTCGTATCAACACCGTCGATGACTTTTGCAAAGATGGTATACTTTGTGTCGAGATGCGGCTGCTTGTCGTACGTGATGAAGAATTGTGATCCGTTGCTGTCTGGTCCCGAGTTGGCCATTGACACAATCCCACGTCCCGTATGCTATGTGTGATTACAAAAGGTACAGTATATGGTCAGTTGGACATTCTTTTTTTGATATCAGATGGATCTGAGATTTCTTTGGACTGCGACAGGTCAGAACCCAAAAATAAAAAAACGTCCGAAGAGATAACCATATATTCCACAGGCACACGCACGCATATCATTCACGCACCCAACACAATACGCCATTCGCCATTAAGTCAATCCAGCAATGTACAGAATAGTATTACCTTCAATCCTCCGCGAAGTTCGTCGGCAAACTTTTTGCCCCAGATCGAGTTTCCGCCTTTGCCCGTGCCGGTGGGGTCGCCCGTTTGCACCATGAAGCCCTTGATGTTGCGGTGGAACAGGTTGTTATCATAGTATCCGCTTGCGCACAATGCCAAAAAGTTCTACTTGAAGGAATAATAAACAGTCCGTTAGAAACTGCTCATCATCTTTCTTTTGGTACATCGTGAAGTTGACGTGTTATGTAGGTGTGTTTAAGCATGTCTGGCGCATTGTAAAGAGCGTGCTGTGTTGTTGACGGGGAAGGAGAAGATGTGGTAGAGCAGTCCAGTGCGTGGTGATGACTATTGAGGAGGGGTTGAGAGTGGCGACGAGGACTGTTGATGGCGGGGGTGAGTGTTTGAGGTGGACGATTGACTGGGTCCGAATGCGTGTTGAATGAGTGAAGCAGGCAGGTAGGTTGACTTGCCTCGGCTGTTTTGGGTACGCTCTCGCAGAAGATCTCCAGCTTGAGGTCTCCTAGGTCAGTGTGCAGAGTGACAGACTACGCCAGAGCAACAAAGTACAGAATAGAGGAACACATGTTTTGTTAGTTTGTAGTTTTGTTTATGTCGATTTGTCGTTCACATTAAGAACCTGTAACCTTTATGCTTTTTATGCTATTTCTCATTTGTGTCAAGAGCCCCTCTTGCTGGCATTCTTTCTTACCATGTTGTATGCGTGTGTGTTGAATGGGTGTTGTAAGCAGGTGTTGCAAGTGCAGTTATACTGAGCGTGAAGGTGGGGCGTGAAAGCTGGTGCAAGTGCCTGCGCCTGCTTGACAGTCCCTCTCGAGCATTGGATCAAAACAATTCAGCAGTCACGAAGCACCTTTCTTTTTTTTTTTGTCCATAAGGAAAAGCTTTGCTTCACTTTACAGGAACAGAGGACTCATCGTCGGTCAAGTCGCCATCAACACTTACCTCGCACTAACAATAACACCTACAATTACATCGTAATGTCAGCAAAGGTCAAAGCAGACGACATCTTCAACCTCAAGGAGGCTGATTCTGACGGTTCTGGTTACGATTCCGAGGAGCAGCAGTCCACCATGAAGGCCTCAGCCAAGGTGACCAAGACCGCCGCCACCAAAAAGAAGAACACCGCCGTCTTTGGTCTGGATCAGGCAGCCACAAACAGTGATGACGAGGACGACTGCAGCTCACAGGACGAGGACAACACTATCACGGCATCAATGGATTCGAGGTTCAAGCACACCGATGACAACAAGGGTGGCAAAGGGGAAGAGGAAGAGGATGCATCAAAGCGGGTACGTGGCGCTAAGAAGACGAAAAAGGTTAAACCCTTGACCCCGGAGGAATTGGAAAAGTTCCAGGCAGCCCGCGACAAGACTGGTATTGTCTACTTGTCCAAGATCCCGCCCTTTATGAAGCCTGTTAAGCTGCGTCACTTGCTGGGTGCCTTTGGAGAGCTCGGCCGCGTCTACCTTGCCCCTGAAGGTATGCTTTCAGGATCACTTTGAATTGAATCTTGCGTAAACACCGAGTGTGGAGCAAATTACACTACATGTCCTAACGAAACATTTGACTTTTTCATAACAACGACAAATTAGACCCTAAGGTGGCAGCGCGTCGCAAAAAGTACGGAGGCAACAAGAAGCAGAACTTTACAGAGGGATGGGTCGAGTTCAAGGATAAGTCGATTGCAAAGCAGGTGGCCAAATCTCTGAACGCGACCATTATTGGCGGCAGCAAGAAGAGCTTCTACCATGACGACATGTGGAACATCAAATACCTTCCCAAATTCAAGTGGGACCACCTCACCGAAAGAATCGGTAAGCTTACTTGGCATCTGTCCGAGGACTTCGTACTTGTATGCTTTCACCCGGGCAATTGACTAATATTCTTTCGTTTTTACAATCAACTTAGCATACGAGAATGCATCGAGGGCGCAGAGACTGCAGGCAGAGATCAACCAGGCGAAGCGTGAGAACAAGACGATTTTGACCAATATTGAGAAGGCCAAGATGATCAAGAACATGGAGGAGAAGAAGGCAGCCAAGCGACAGGCTAGTGAGATGGACTTTACTCCTACTGCTGCAGCATCATCAACAGCAAGCTCTAAGGTCAAGGAGACGACTGCAGAACCCAAGATCCGTCGTACATTCAAGCAACGTCGTCTAGGAGAGAGTAGCGAATCTACATCAGCGGGAGCACCAGCCAAGCCAGTGTCGGGCAAGATCAAGAGCGTCCTCGGCAATGTCTTTGGACGGTAGACTTGGACAAACGCGTAAGCTACATTTCTTTTTGATACACCTCTCCTTCTATTTCACATCGCATTCACACTCACGCTCATAATAAACTACTACTGCATGCCAAAAAACACGGGCCGATAACCTTTTTTTAGGAGCGATGTAATGCTGGCCAGCGAAAAAGCTTCGCTGTGCTAGTTCGTCATGGTTCACTTTTTTACTTGTATGTGTGAATGGTGTGGCCTGTGTGGTAGAATAGACAAATTTAAATTTTTCTTGCATGCTGAGTCACTTTCGAGGCAACCCGCAGCCCCGCAGTGGACGCATGCAAAATGTCCTCATTGTAGATTCACGTTGAGATTAATACCCCTTAACTCATAACCCTCTTCTTAAATACTGCTGTCCGCCTCCCTACTGGTCTAACGTCAATCAACAACACATACACAAGCTCTTCACACGGCTCAGATAACCCACCTGCCCCTGAACAATTGTTTTGGTTTCCCACCCACCCACTGTCTTTTAACTTTTTTCGCCGCTTCGATTCATCTTTTCTCTTTTCTTTCCTTAACCCACTCTCACTCCTCCCTCCACTCCTCCACCTCCCCTACAATAACCATGTGTAAGTCCTTCTACTCTTCACTATTCACACATCGACAATCACTCACAACAACCAGCATAGCAACAAAACAACCCCCCCTGAATTGACTCGGATGCTCACTAGGACTTTCATCGCGTGCTTGCTGGTCGACTATTCAATCTCCTTTTTATTCACACTAATTTTTTCCCCTCTTGGTTCGTGGTTATGCTCTCAAACTAGCTGCTGAAGAAGCTGTTGCTCCCACCATCGTTGCTGACGCCGCTGCCCCTGCCCCCGCTGAGGGTGCCGGCAAGGCCAGAGCCCCCAAGGTCAAAGCCCCCCAAGTCCCCAAGGTCAACAAGATGGCCCCCAAGGCCAAGAAGGAGGCTGCCTCGACCGGTGCCGTCCAGATCGGTATCGAGTACAAGAAGGATGTTGACTTCCCCAAGTGGTACCAGCAGGTAATGAGCAAAGATGACTATCCACTGTTGTTGTTAATGTTGAAAGGAGTTAGCTGCTTGCATGTGTTTGGAGCATGATGACTGATTGTTATCGCGTTCATTGTACGGTGTAAAATAATAGGTCGTTACCCGCTCCGAGATGCTCGAGTACTACGATGTCAGTGGATGCTACATCTTGAGACCCTGGGCTTACAAGATCTGGCAGGAGATCCAGCGTAGGTCGACTGTTCTTATTTTCTCTTTCTGGAGGCGTTATAATTTCAGGATACTATCTTGTTCAAGGAAACGGTGGCGCAATGGGAAACATTACTATAACAAAAGCTAACGAAGGAAGCATCCTTTTGTTATGAACAATAGAATGGTTCGACAGCGAGATTCAGGAGTTGGGCGTTGAGAACTCGTACTTCCCCATGTTCGTCCCTGCCAAGAACTTGGAGAAGGAGAAGGATCACGTCGAGGGTTTCGCCGCTGAGGTCGCCTGGGTCACCAAGGCGTAAGTTATCGTTTTCTGTTATTGTTATGCGGGCAAAAAAATATTGTCATGGGAGGATATCAGGATCGGTATCCCGGAACAAATAGCAAAAAGAGAGCACATGGCTAACCATCTCTCACTTTCATACTTTATCATTATATCCATCTAAATCGATACGATAAACGTCTGGACGGCAAACAACAGTGGAAGCAGCGACTTGGAGGAGCCTTTGGCTGTTCGCCCCACCTCGGAGACTGTCATGTACCCCTACTACGCCAAGTGGGTTCGCTCGCACAGAGATCTCCCCCTCCGTTTGAACCAGTGGTGCAACGTTGTTCGTTGGGAGTTCAAGAACCCCCAGCCCTTCTTGCGTACCCGTGAGTTCTTGTGGCAGGAGGGTCACACTGCCTTTGCCACCAAGGCCGAGGCCGACACTGAAGTTCACCAGATCTTGGAGCTCTACCGCCAGGTCTACGAGGATCTCCTTGCCGTCCCCGTCATCAAGGGAGTCAAGTCCGAGAAGGAGAAGTTTGCAGGAGGATTGTACACCACCACCGTCGAGGGTTACATTCCCACTACCGGACGTGGTATCCAGGCCGCCACCTCCCACTGCTTGGGCCAGAACTTTGCCAAGATGTTTGGTATTTCCTTTGAGGATCCCCAGGGTCCCCTCCCCTCGGGTGAGGCCAGACCTGCCTGCCATGCTTGGCAGAACTCTTGGGGTCTGACCACCCGCTCTTTGGGTGTCATGATCATGGTGCACGGAGACGACAAGGGTCTTGTTTTGCCTCCCCGTGTTGCCGCTGTCCAGGTTGTTGTCATCCCCTGCGGTGTCAACTCCAAGACCTCCGAGGAGGACAAGCTCGCTGTCGATGAGCGTGTTGCCGATATTGCCAAACAGCTCAAGAAGGCCGGTATCCGCGCCAAGGTCGACGACCGCTCCACCTACTCTGTCGGCTACAAGTTCAACCACTGGGAGCTCCGCGGTGTCCCCGTCCGTCTTGAGGTCGGCCCCAAGGATGTCAAGTCCAACCAGGCCTTGGCTGCCCGTCGTGACAACGGCGAGAAGTCGACTGTTTCGCACGAGACTCTCGTTAAGGATGTTCGTGAGCTTTTGGATACCGTCCAGGCTGATATGTTCGCCCGTGCCAAGGAGACCCGTGATGCCAACGTGATCAAGGTTGAGGACTGGAAGGACTTTGTCCCCGCTTTGGACAGCAAGAAGTTCTGCTTGATCCCCTGGTGTGAGGAGGTTGCCTGCGAGGAAGAGATCAAGGAGAAGTCTGCCCGCACTGGATTGGCTACTGAGGAGGCTCAGGATGAAAAGGCTCCCTCTATGGGCGCCAAGTCGCTCTGCATTCCCCTTGAGCAGCCCCAGGACAAGCCCATTATTGCTGGCGAGACCAAGTGCACCTCCTGCGGCAAGGATGCCAAGCGCTGGGCCTTGTTCGGACGATCATACTAAGTGATTTCATTCTGTGCTTCAGTGCATAGGTAGAGTATCATTTTTGTGGACGTCGTTCTGTACGTGAAGTGTGATTAAACTTCTAAGAGATCTCTTTCTTTCTTTCTTTCTTTTGTGATCCTTGAAATAAATTTGTAAAACTCCAAACACGGTGTTGTAGCAGCTATGTTGTGAAATGAAGAATGCGGCAAAAGTTTTCTTATATCTTTTAATTATTAGAGAGATAGGCGGTTGTGGTTTCGTCTCCCTTATGCGTACTCTTCTGCTACTTCCACGCTTGAAATGGGCGGGAAGGAGTTAGTCTTTGAGAGGACCAAAATCTTTTTCTCCGAGTGGATGTATCCTCTAATATAGCCCTATTTTGTCCAAATGCGAAAGAAGAAAAAGAAGTAGTAATTGTCAGTTTGCTTCTTTGCTTTCATTGTTCTTTCACATGCATAGATACAGTCTCTCTTGACAGAAAGAGCAAGTTTTTTTACCTGGTCGAGTAAAGAACTAGTGATACACTCCACATCCCAAATATCAAAACTCCGATCCTTGGTCAACAACTGCCCAACACTAACCAGCAGATTTAAATCCACCCTCGGTTGGCCAGCATTCAGCAACCAAACCCTCCTAATCAACGAACGCCAACACAAAACGCGTAACTTCTCCTTCAATAAAAAATAAATCTCCTTCCCCACAAACCAACCCAAGATGTCTGGGTTATCCAGATGATTGTCCAACAGACCTAGATCACCCAATTTGACAGCCTTAATGAGCGTCGCAAAATACACCTCAAGGTCGTAGGCTTGGAGGAGTTGCTGCGAAGGAAAGATTCCGAGACAGAGTCGGGCTGCGATGAGGTAGATAAGGATGAGTCGACTATTGTTATAGGTGACCTCGTTAGTGGATTGTGGGTCGTTAAAGTTCTGGGGAGGGCAGTTTCGGAAGGCAAAGGCGAGATGGCGTTCGGTGGTTCGGAGATCGAGTTGATAGAGGGAGTAGCGACCGAGGTAGTATCGGTGGGTAACTTGTTGGCTCATTGGATACTGTTCTAGTTTCACGCCTGCCTTGGAGATGTTGGCGATCATCGTTGGGAGTAGACGCGTCGATTGGATCTATTGAGTTTACGTAAAGTTTCCCGAGAAAATGTGGTAGAGGTAAGGGTAGAATTGGAGGGTATAAGTTTTTGGGTAGATGATCCATTGATGAAGAGACGGTTCAAGTCGTATTGGTACAATTTCGCCGAAATCGGTGTTTCTGGATGACGATAAGGAAAAAAGAGACTTGCCTTGAAGTAGACGCGGAAGGTGAGGTTGGCGAGATAATAAAGAGCCATCTTTTTAGAATCCTTCAGGTCGTTGCTCGTCTTGTCGCTTATCACGATGTTAAACGCCCTCGACAGATGTTTTGCTGCTGCGTCACTGACTTTGAGTTCTTTTGCGTTTGGATTCTCCTTATCTGCCTAATGAGGGGAGATTGTAGCATGATAGAAATGTTAGTGATGAGGGTTCGAGCGAAAGGGTGGATCAAGGTTGAGAAGAAACACGAAGAAATGGAAACTGTATTATGTTTTCATAATATTACCAAGGTTGCCCAGTCGACCAGCGAGTAGGACATGTTCATCAGCAGAGGAGTCAACCATTGTGCGTCGAAAGCAGTGTAAAGTCCCAAAAACGATCTATGGGGACGCGCGTAAACAAAAGAAGAGGGCTGTGTTAAGAATGGTTTGATCCGCAAGCCTTTTCAAAGGCACGCTTCAAAAAGTTATCACCAGACGAACATCATGCATCGCAAGGGTTTGGAAGAGAGAATGAAATTACCCGTAGCAAGTCGACAAGAGTTCATAGATGTCGGCGAGGGCAGAGGTGTCGAGACAGGAGGCGATAGTGAAATTAAGATAGTTTGTGATCAGGTCCTTGAGCGACCTTGGCGCGTCCAGTGATTCGCAATCCGCCGCCACTGTCGATCGTATTGACTCCTCTGTCATCTACTCTCGTATAAAGAAAAAGAGGGTAAAAAATGAATGATCAATTCCTGCTTCCTGTTGTTGGCGGATCAAATTATTTTGACTCCTTTAGACGTTCACGACCGCGGCGACGGTCCGTGTCAATACGTTGCGAAAGAAATCAAAAGATCGATCTGCCACGATTTTTTTTGTTCCAGGGGAAAACGTCTGTCTGCGAGCTTTGACGAATGAATAGCTTACGTCGTAGAGGACTTGAGAGAGTTGTTCAACACGCTCACTGGAGCTGTCAAGACTGATGAGGTCACAGATGGCATCCTTGCTCTTTTGTTTGTAGGCTTGAACGACCTCCCGAACAAACGACCGAATGACCTGCATTTGCTCTTAGTGTTGTTTCTTTCAGCTAAACTGGACTGTGTTGGGAACGAAGGAATTGTGAGTTCCGGGTTGAGAATTGGATGGTGAGACTGTGTCGGCGACGCGTGTTTGTCCTTCTGGCTCCTGTCTCTTGTTGTTGTTAGTTGTGTGGGTTTGGTCCTTGCGTCGGAAGAGGCGTGGAGTAAAACAAAGGGCGGGTATCCGATTTTCAAGTGAGGTAGAAGAAAGCAACAGGGGTTGAAAACGAGCTTCTTTTTTTTGTCTCCCAATCCAGAGGAAAAAAGTGGCTTGTGTGCCTGAGCGAGTTTGCGCCGCCAACTTTCTCCTTTGCTTTTGTTAGGTCCAAAACAAAGTTCTTTTCCTCCCAACAACTCCCTTCTACCAGCCAGCAGGGCGTCGAAGGGATTGCTCACACTTTCGCTGTCACCATCCGCGTTCTCTTCCCTTCCTGTTCCTTTACCAATTACCACTCACCTGCCATTCCTACAACGAATCGGGATCATTCAAACCCGAGAAGAACTTATTATATACCCATCACCATCACCTAGTCAAAACTAACCTACAACCTTTGTAGACAGGATGGCAACCTTGTCGCAGGTCGACTTGTTGGACATGGCACGCGAGGTCCTTCAAGTCTGCCAGGACGACGAATACGACCTCCAAGACATTATCGCCGACCTAACTGTCACCAAGAGTGCTCAAGTAACCATTAACCGTATCTTTGACGGTGAGGTAAACAAAAGATACAAACGAAAAACGTTTTATTGGCCCTCTTGGATTTGGTAACAATGACACAGCTGCCCTGTCTGGTTTCTGTGTGTAATGCTTATTTAAAACGTTGTTGCGTTTTGCTTACCTTCCTATTTTTCACGCGATAAACCTTGATAGTTCATAAAGAAGAGGGGAGCAAGTCAATACTCGTCTGAGTTGCCCTTAGCATCAGAGCTATTTCGTTCAACATCTTCGGAACGACTTCCTTCCCCTCGATCTCAGACCGTTACCTCCAGGAGTCGACCTGCACTCGCACCAAAGCCGACACCCACGGAATCACCCAGCAGCAACGTGGTTGTTATTCTGTCATCAGATGAAGAAGACAATTTCAAGCCCGCCAATCCCTTCGACGACTCCAGTGATACTGAGGATGGTTTCGACGAGCTCATGAAAAACATTCACTTCATCAAGTCGGGAGAGGAAGCAACACCTAAACGAACAAATGTCGCCTCGTCGGCAGGAGCATCTATTTTCAAGCCAGCAGCATCGACGCCCTTGTCTCCTCGCAGACGAACAGCATTATCACCACCCCTCATCCTGTCTCACAGAAGATCTCCAGCAATTGAGCCCACAATGTCATCGCCACCTTACCGGGAACTCTCGCCAGCCATTGTCGCAAGGCCTACTCCAAGGAAAGCAACAACCACGCCTCCAACAGCAACACGGACGAATGGCTTGAAGACAAAATCTGTGGAGACTACACCCACCAAACGGAACAATTCTAAAACTGGCGCTCTGGCTTCGGAATTCACCGACAAAATGCCGTCGTCATTAGAGATCTGCCCAGAGTGGGACGACCCTCCTTTTCTTCCAGAATCCCCGTCGCCTCCGCCAAAGTCAAAAAGTGAGACGCCAACGAAAGCACAGAATCATTCCTGGAGCCCTGTTGTCAAGGCGAGGTCTCCTTCTCCTACACCGCCATACTCGCCTTCCAAGAGAGGATGGGCACTTTCTCGGTCACCTTCACCCGGATTTATGGCACGACTCTCCAACAACGACTCTCCCTATGTGGGAACTTCTTCAAAATCGACTACCCGACCAGTTTTGGTCAAAAAGCAATGGTCACCCTCAACGTCTACTACTTCACTACGCAAGGGCACGGATGAAAAGAAGGTCTCTCCTCTTCCATCAGAGGATGACTTGCTCCCGAGGACTAGAGAGTTCAACGCGATCTCGCCTGTGAGTCGGTATTCGGATGCGGCCTGGTTGCAGAAAGTTAAGGCTGAGAAACGGACGGATCGGGTGCTGGGCGAGGAAAAGTCGATTTGGCTCGACGACGATGAAGACGTTGATGAGGGTGAACAATATGGCGTCCAGGAGTTCAAGCGCAGTACAAGCGTCAAGGAAGTCACCAACGGGGGCGCAACAGATGTATTTAACGATGCCAGTCCGAACGAGTGGTCAAAGTACGAGCACTTGGTCAACGATGCTCTCAGTTCTCCACGAACGTTCAAGGACGACGATGACAACGACTTTCTGCGAGCCCTTGACGCCGACGACGATTGGCGGCCAGGAAACAGGAAACGGTCTCGCAACAACGCCGGATTGCCTGTATCGCCGTCTACAAAGGATCTCAATATATCCAAACAGGCTCCAGCGACGCCGACTAAGGTGACGGTTAAGTCTGGCACAGGAGCTTCGTCGTTGACGTCGTCAGAGTTGGTCGTTGCAGAGGCTGATCGTTTCGATGTGGGCGATCTGGACGAATATCGGAACGACCCTATTGTGCTGGACGACGACGATCTAACTGGAGACCACTCGGTTGAGAAGCAGATTGAGAGGCGGAGGAACCTGCGTCTGCAACAAGGCAAGAAGGCAACACTGAAGGGAATCGACAGTCTGAACTTGGAGAATATGGACGACTTGTCTATGATGGCGAAGTCACGACAGAGGAATGGCAAGGCGAACGCTGTTGACTCAGATCTAGAATTTGACGCCAAAGGCAGCGTTGGGGAGGATGGATCTGACACGGGAGCGCTTATGCCGCTGACAGCCAAAGAGAGAAAGAAGGAGGAGGCTAGATTGAAGAGAGAGGCGGCCAGGAAGAGAAGAGACGAAGAGAAGGCAGTTAAGGACGCAGAGAAGGCGGACAGGGACTTGGCGAAAGCGCTTGAAAGATCAGAGAAAGAGGCAGCGGCAGCAGAAAGGAGGGCCAAAGGTCAGTCCAGGGAAAACGAAGCTCAGAGGAAGAAGAGAGAACGCGAGGAGGCAAGGCAGGCCAGGGTGGCGGAGGCGGAGGCGGCCAAGCAGGCGGAAAGAGAGCTGAACGCCGCGAATCGATTGGTGCCCAAGTCTCAATCGGTCAAGGAGATGGTTCTTTGCATGGAGGAATCGATGTTTGATTCCGAGCTGGGCAAGGCTCTGCAGACGTACTTGCAGGCAATCGAGTGCCATATTGACCTGCTCAAGTCCCCCGTCAGCGGTGCCATCGCCGTTGCTGCCGCTGCCGCAGCGAACGCTTCATCAAGGCCGATCGGCGAGTCGTCGAGCTCCACGCTTTCGGACCTGAACGGTACCAACGACGCCTGCCCTGTTCGTGACCTGATCTTTTGGAGACGTATTATTACGAAGCGATACGACGAGCAGAAGGGTGTTGATGAGGCACTGCCCGAGGAGGAACATACCGTCGAACTGGAGTCCTACTGGCTTTGCCACATGACTGCCGCGGAGTTTTGCAAAAAGATCAAGGATAATGAGCTACATAGGTTCCTGGACTCGGTCTCGAGAGATATGCGGACTCGGATGAAGCGACAAAAGGCGAAGCAGGAGGCTATGGGCTTGACCCCGACGACGAACGAGGATTGGACCCGACGACAGCGAGTGATTTTTATGATTATGGGACTATCAGCCCACTTCCGAGGCTTGAAGACGATGACCACGCGAATGTTCCAAGAAGCTGTCCGGGCTAATATGCAGAGAGAATATGGCGGTGGCGGTGGTACCGGGAAGGCTGCCTTAGCTGCCTCTGCAAGAGATAACTCGGAACCTGATGAGGACCGGATTAACAAGGAGCTTTTGAGGCTACAGCTGGAGGAGGACTGTCTCATCATCCACACCGACGACTACGATGAGTCTGCACAAATGATCGTCAGCTTGACCGAGCAACTCGGTCAACGCCCTTACAAGTAAGTTGCGCGTGTTACTCTTATTTCGTAAGAGTTCGGTGTCTGCGGGGAGTACTCTAATAGGGCTAATATCTGATTTTTACTTCTTTGTATTGTTGTTAGGACGGGACGCAAGACAGGACTCAATGTGTGTGTTGATGGCATCAAGAGTGGGGTGGGTTACAAAGACACCTGGGAACTGAGTCTTGAACAGATTCACATGGTAACACCCCAAGCGGCCCGCTCGATCGTAGCGGTGTATCCGACCATCCGGTCGCTTTATGAGGGCTACAGAAGGTGTGCGAGTGTTTATGACGCCTGGTCCATGCTCGAGGGTATCCCCGTAAGTTTTTTTTTGATTTTTTTATGATTTTTTCTTCTTCGAGTGTCTTATCTAAGAGGATACTGACGACCTACATTTATTCTGTGTTTTTCTTCTGGTAACTAGGTGCTAAACAGGACGAGTGTGATTGGAAAGACTATCTCCAGAAGGGTGTATGATGTCTTCATGGGCGAGGACCCTGAGGCAGGCGTCTCGTAGAGTGAACCCACTTAGAAGTACCGGACACTATATGAAACCCTTCCTAACCTTGCACGCGCGTGGCATATAAATTTATTTTTTTCACAACCAGAACAGAAAAGTCACATATATTTGCTACGTGATCTGATCAGGTATATTTCCGGATCACTTTTGATTCGTCTTTTACATTCCTTTCTCACTACACAAGGAAACGCCCAACAAAACGGAGATGTCGTCTGTTACAAGAACCACTACTGTCGCAAGGACATTACTCCGCATCTCATCCACCGCTGCTGCTCAGATTCACACCGGACCCATGGCTGCCATCGCCTCCGCTTGTACAGCCTCGGTCCGGAGATCCGCCCTTACAACAGCAACAGTAGCCCGGAGGTCAACAACAGCAGCAGCAGCAGCAGTCGCAGGATCCAGACACAACTTCACCACTAGCGCGCGCCAATTCCAGGAACAACCCACCAACAAGGGTGATACTGATAAAGCCGCAACAGAATTGGCGACAAGGGAGTTGCCGTTGTCGCCGTACGGAGGTCGATTCGGAGTACCGGAACAACCCATGAGTACCAAATCGATTGCGCAGGCGCAAGCAAACAACGGCCGTCGGTCGCCTTTTTCAAAAGCTAAGGAAGGCGTCAAGAATAAGGTCAACGATTGGACGGATGAGAAGAAGAATCTGGAGAAGCGCAAGGAGCTGTAGGTTTTGCTTTTTGTTGTTTTTCTTGTAGTTGAAAGGGAAAGTGTCAGATAGGGCTGATCTATGATACTAACATTAATCTTTTTTTGTTTTGCGTATGTGTGTGTGGTTGGTGTGGCGTAGGTTGCATGATTTCCAGTCAGGATACTTTGCGGAATTTAGCGAGTTGTCAAAGACAGGATCTAAACTCTGGAAGGCGACCCCAAGCATGATCAACGCCGATGTAAGCAAGCCCTCGACAACTTACACCACGCCATCGTCTTCTTTGCGTTGGTTCAGTACCAAAGCCTAGCTTCCGCCGACTCTAACCACGTCTCTTTGCTTTCAATCTTCGGATGCTTCTAGAAAGCGCTGTATATGCCAAATATCATTGGAACATCGCTAAAGACTTCAGAGTCCGTGGAATTGGTGGACTTGTTGAGGGGGAAGATCAGTCTGGTGGCGATTTCAGGAACCCGGTTCGGTGAGGAGCATATCGAGTCGTACATGACTCCGTTCCTGAAGCGGTGGCCTATGACTGTGGCGAACAACAGCAGTAAAGTTCAGTTGGTCGAGGTAAGACTAAAAACGATAAAAACGAACAGGAGACGTCAAGACTGCGAGCGTGGATTGTTTTGCTGGCAAGAAGGTTGATCATGTTCGAGCTTACTTACTAATGTTTGATCTTGAACTTGATAGCTTAACATTCAGGAGAACCCATTGAAGGCAGGATTGGTCAGGATGATGGTTCCCTTTGTGAAAAAGACCATCCCAGAGGAGCGTCACGTAAGTCTCCACTGGCACTTAGTCATTTCTATGGACACTTTGGACGAGCGTATAAGGCGCAAGAGCCTCAAATTTATCGACTCAAATTCTTTCACTATTTTTTCTCATAGGCAAACTATGTATTGCATTACAAGTCGATCAAGCATTTGAAGGATCCGTTGAGCATGCAGAACTCGTACCTGGGATATGTGTTCTTGGTCGATAGCAACTGTAAGATTAGGTGGGGCGCACATGGACCTGCTACAGAGGCAGAAGTCAAGACTTTGTTGGAGAGTGTGCAGAAGCTCTCTGAGCGTGGTGGGCGATAGATTCTTATTGTTATTATTTTCATTCATAGACACATTCAAAAAAACAAGCAAATCATAAAAAGTTCCTGAGAATACTGCTTGTGCCACAAAACAAGCTTTACTGTAATCGACCGCGGTTTGGATGCGACAAGTGTTCTACTGCTGTTGCGGTTGTGTTTTTGGAGTTGGTTGATACTGTCAATTGACACAATATGTGAAAGGCATGCTCTATTCTTGGCAAACGCATGGGACAAAAAAAAGATAAAGTAATTGGAGCGATGTCCGTCCGACTAAACTTTGGATATGAGTCTGCTGCCCTCTCTTTACTTTCCACTCCGCATGTCCAATTCTTGTTCCACGCAAGCCCCATATACAAATTGGGTTTTCCTTCTTTTTTGATATTTTTTTCTTTCTTTCTTTGTTTCCTCTTCCTTGACCTTGTCTCCGTTTGCCACCAACACCAGCAGGACCATCCCCTTCGCCCGCAAGCAGCATGAAGAACGACCACCATTAGCATTCCAGTTCAATGTCAAGCCTATCCATTGATTGAAGTTGCTACGTGCATTGGTTGAGATCTTGGACGATTCTACCGGATCTATGGATCTCACGCTGTTAAGGAGACACCCGGTGGGTAACGTCGGTGGTTCGACTCCTATCCCACCCACCAGCCTCACCGCTCCCTCAGTGACCGCTATCAGCTCACCGATTTCTTCGCCTACTTACTCGATCGGATCCTCGGTAACTCTCTCGCTTATCAAGCTGGTAGAAGAGGTCGCCACATTGGAGGAGTAGACAGCCATGTTTTCTGCTTCAGGCAATGGCGGTGGTAGCAATGGCAACTATTCCTCCTCTTCTTCCCATCACGATGACAAAGGAGGTGGTGATCACGAAAACGACAAGGGTAACGAACAGGAAGAACGGGATCGGCACTCGTATCTGCCCATTGTCAAGGCGTTATCCGTAAAGCAGAAGCTGCTTGTCAACTCTAGAAGAGCCTCAAAGCTTAGATCGAAGTCCTCCAAGCCCACCAAGATGTCCAAGCTGGTGACTGAGGGGGCTACTGAGCTCCTTGTCATTGGAAAGAAGCCAACCGCATTACCGGCACGCGTATCCTTATCGCCGAAGGTAGATGTATCTTTCTTAGTTTGTTCACTGTCTGTAGGTTGATTATGTGAATAGTTTTTGATATGAACGAGAGTTTTACTTTGGGGATTGCACAGCTGCAAAAGAGAGGATCTGTCGGATCCGTACCTCAGATCTGCCTGGGCTTAGCACAGCAAAAAAAATAATGAAACGTGGGTCTGCCATTCAGCTCCAAATGTACTATCGGGGGCTGTACAATGTGTGGCACTGTCCATCTCAAAGATATGACGGGGGTTGATAGACTTTTGTTTGTGGACCCTTTCAGAACTTTCACTTTCAGAAAAACTCTTGAGAAATATGTTGATGTTTTTGTGAGATTCGCAAGTTTAGGCTTTCATGAACAACGAACAACAAGAGCCATGGGTGAGAAGTTATTAACAGAGTTTACACCAATTAACGACGATGGAAAACTTTTTTTTCCCTTTCTCTTCTTTTTCGTTCCTCCTTATCATCCTCTTCCGGTCTTTCAACATCATTCTACCCTTCTTGCCCTACCAAAATAGTCGTCAGCATCCCATCCTTACTGGCCACGTAACCGACATCAACGGCCTCCGCCCCTCTCTCTCTCCTTTTCCCTCCAACAACGGGAGAATCGGGAACTGTCAACAATGGATAAAGCCCTGGCCCCGATGATTTTCGACATCTGCGCGATCCTCCAGAACCTACCCCAGCTCAAGCATCTCGAAATAGCGGGGCTCCCAATCCGAGACCCGTCGAGACTTGAAGCTTTTCGTAATCACCCTTGTGAGGGTGGACCGATTGGAGGTATTGAAGGTTGTTTTGATGGGAAGCGGGGTCGAGGGTATGATGAAACAGTGGGATCAGTCCTTGTGGCGTGCTCTTGTTCAGTCCACGAAGTGACTCTGTAATGGTGTGACAAGAAAGAGACCATCAAGTTTGTAGGTAGATGAGGAGGAGCATGCTACGTTCGCGGGGTAGGCGCGTTTCTTGTTTTTGGAGTCTGAGTACGTAGTACAAGATTAGTTTTTTGCTGTTAGAAAAATATGATCCTTTTCTGTGTCTTCTTTTTTGGTTAACTTGATTCTCTTGCACGATCAATAAAGCGTTTCTTGCCTTTATTTCATTTTTGGATCCTTGGTGGTGTTTTTTAACGCTTTTAGAGGTGATATGAAGATACCATTGGACTTTTTGCTCTTGATTTGTGAGGTCGGGCGGGTTAGTGCGTAAAGACAGGTGGTTTTTGTGCTGATAACGATGGGAATGAGTATTAGAATACGGATGAGGATTAGAATGGGGATGAGGATAAGGCTGATTTTTTTCACTCTCCAAACCTACTATAGATTGAGAGAAAAAACAAGCGCGCTCGCGCAACGAAGGCGGACATCGAAGGATCAAAACACAATGTCGCTAGAAACGCTTGGCTGCCACAAGCCATGCAGTTTACCCTTGATTTATGCGTCCCTCCTTTCTTTGCCCTTAATTTGTTTGACCCTGGCTTGTTTTTTGTTCTCCTGCCCCTAGTTTGTTTTTTGTTCCCCTGCCCTTGATTATTTTTTTCGTGTCTCTGCCCTTGTTCTGCTTTCGCGTCCCTTTCTTAGATATTTTTCATGCCAGGTTTTTTCTCACTGATCTTTTTTGATGCCTTGGTCCTTTCTCATCCCTTGCTCTTTTCATGCCTTTGTGGTTTCGATTTCGTCGTCTCTCTAGCGCGTTATCCCTGGTCTTTTTCATCCTTGATCCTTTCTCTCAGCTTGCCTTGGTTATTTTCGCAGTAGTTCTCCTCAAATACTTGATCGCTTCTCCATTCGTCTTTTCAGAAAGTCGACTATTTTGGGCTCCCCTCTTTTCTGGCATGTCTCTCATTCCTCGGCGTGCCTTTGATACTTCTATCCCTCCTTTCTTTACTTATCCCTGATTCTTAGGAACCTCCTTTCTCGACATGCCCTAGTTCTTTATTAATCTCTTGGGTTATTAGTCTGCATTGAATCTTTCTTATACCAGGCTCAAATGAGGGCAGTGTTAACAAATCGATTTCTTTCGTTTATTTATGGCCTTCACAAATATAACAAGGTCGCACGTACCCCCCCAGCGTCCGGCACCGACACACTCCCACACTCGGATACTGCCTCAAGACTCTAGGCTCGTAGCGGTGCTCTCAACATCTACACAATCCCCATATACGCCTGCCCATCCTTAACCAGACTCTCGTAAGGCTACATGACTGCATATTCATTGTTGCGCTTAAGAGGATGCAGTATATATCTATAACTGATATAATTTCCTCATAAACGTCTCTCCTTTCCAATCGGTTTTTATCTCTTAGTAAACAATGCATTTCAAATACTTGCTTACTCTGTCCGTCCTTTCGGCCATCGTGGTTGCCATGCCTACCCCCGTTCCCCCCGAGGCTCCCTCTGCTCCTGCTGCCGATGCCCCCGCTGCCCCCTAAGCCCCCCCTGCCTCGGGCGAAGCCTCGGGAGATATCGTCGTCGTCGTTGATTAAACTTACTATGGCAAGCACATGGTTGCCACCTTCCCTTTTAAAGATATCCTGAAGTCTCTAGATTAACTGATTCAAAGAGTGTGACTAATTGACATGAATAGATTTTTGTTTGTCCCTATCGACCTCAACTGTCCTCAACCACCCAAGGAGCATTCTTTTCGTCTCCCTAGTGGTACCTTAAAAGCAAAAAAAGAGAGATACAGTCATTGCTATGGATTTTCTACAAATTTTCAGCTCCTTTAATCATTTGTTCAAGAAAGAAGCCACACTCAAGACATTTGGTTCATTGCTATACGATCTTTTTTCCATTGTTAATCGCTCCTTTTCATTCAGCAACACATTCAATCGCCCTCTCTCTACCATCTGCAATGATCTCCAACTCAAAACCATTGACAACATGCAGCCCCTATCCCCAACGAACAAGATCGATATAACACAGCAGCTTCGAAATGGGAATTTGGCCAGGGTGGTCGCAGCAGAACTTGGAATCTCGGTCTCTTCTGACTTGAGGAACAAAAATCGTGAACAAGAAAAACATATTTCCTTACCAAACCATGGCTCGATCGCTGCGTGCATCCCACGATTGATCAACTTGACATGCGCGAGGTCCTTCTTGTCGAAATGGGTGCGATGATGCAAGCCAGCTCGGAGAGTCTGAAGACCCGCATTGATACAGGCGCCATGGTTGAAAAAGTGGTGGTGAAGGGGTGATGACATGGGTTGCAAAGAGGGAACAAGGCGTTGCATATAGCAAAAGAAAAGCGGGGCGAAGAGCCTTCTTTTCCTGTATTCAAGAAGTCACGAGGACATTTCTACTTTTCAGTTCAGAAAATAACGCCGCCAATCTGAAAAACTCGCATACTTCTCATGGGATGACGGACTGACCGAGTCGACAACGACAACGACGACGGCGACTCTAGTCCTCAATCATATTTAACGGCTTCAAATCCCAGCTTCCCTCAAAGAACTCTGTGCTATCAGCTTGGGCTAACGGACATGCATCCAGCGCACTTCTCCCTCCCCCATCCAGAACATTTGGGTCTTATATCAAGGGGTAGACCGCAATGCTTGGCACCATTTTTCCCACAACATTTAGCCGCGAAAAAAAAATATCGCCAACTCGAACCTAAAAAGCACGTCATGTCTGGATAAGTTCTCACACGCCCGTTGTCGTCTTCTTTTCTTCTTGTTCTCATTCAATTCCATTTCACCTTCCTTCTTTCGTCTACATTCATCTTACCTCTCGGCCCTTTCCCTCCTCAACAATTTACTTCACTCTAACCAAAATCCCTTATTTCACCACTCGCACTGAAACGTGTTCACTTCACCTCACTTCACGACCGAAATACCTACCTATCACCAACTCTTCTCCCCTTTCCCCTGACACCCAACCCTTAACACCAACAAAAAGCAATGTCGCTGCCACCTCAGTTCTCGGGCCACCGTATCTCGGGTAATGCCGGTGCCAAGCATACTCTGGAGTTATACCTCGACTATGTCTGCCCCTTCTCCGCCAAGATCTGGAAGCAAGTCTATAAGAATGTCTTGTCCTTCTTGGAGCAGGAGCACCCTGGTCAAGTCCAGGTAACTTTCATACATATTTTTGAACTTTATCTTTGAAAAGAAAGGATGAGAAGAAGAGGAGGAAAGAAGAAATGAGGATCAAAGGAGCGCAAAAAAAAAATATTATTGATTAGGTCTTTTGCTCGTTTGCTGTTGTTCAAAACCTGTATCAGAGACAGACGAGAGACCATTCAGATACCCTCCTCTCAACACAGCGCGTTTCACTAACGACTCTCTTTGTCTTTAAAATGAACACTATCAATTGTGTACCCGTAGGTCATCTTCAGGAACCAGATCCAACCTTGGCACCCATCCTCCACCCTGGTTGCCGAGGTAAATACTCGCTCCTCTTGTTAGCATCATCATATCGCGCTATGTACCTGTGTAATACATGTATACAGTCTCCGAACAGAACCAGGATTACTAACGCGTTGCTGCATGATGTATGCCGATTCTCGTTGACTAATATTTCTAGGCCGCATTGGCAGTTGAACAAATCGACCCAGCCCAATTTGCGCCCTACAGCAACGCCCTCTTTGTCAACCAAAAGAGGTGAGTTTTCTTTTGTTCTGTTACGCAATAATACGTGCTTGACGCGTGCTCAAAGCTCTTTCGCGCACTAACTCAACATCCTCTCTCTCTCCCCCTCCCTTTTTAATTAACCAATAAAACAAGCTACTTCGACGAGGCAGTGGTCGACAAGACCCGCACAGAGCAATACAAATCCCTCTCCGCCTTAGCGTCCACTACCTCCCCCTCGCTGTCACACGACAAGGTCCTCTCCCTCCTCCAAATCGCATCCGTCTCGACAACCGCAGAGGCAACCAACCACGGCAACAAGATCACCAATGACTTGAAGTATCATATCAAGTTGGGTCGTCAGACGGGCATCCATGTCTCGCCTACTGTTCTTTGGGATGGGATCGTCGAGAACTCTATTTCTAGCGGTTGGACCCTTGACCAGTGGAAAGAGTTCTTTGGCAACAAGTTGTAAAAAAAAATGCCGCTTCAGACAGGGCTGTACGGTGTGCGTGAGATACGCAGTGAGAAGCACATCAAACAAACAGACAGACACTGGAAATAAAACTGACGGAAGAAAGAAAAAAAAAAAAAAAAGGTAATATACGAGGTAACTTTGCGTTTGATTTAATTGTTTGCTCTTTGCTAGGGAATCAAAATAGAGGTCGGAAAGAAAGTAAAGGAGTAGAAAGAAAAGGAAAGAAAAAGAGTAGCAAAAATGAAGAAATGAAAGAAAGAAAAAAAAGAAAAAGAGTAAAGTAGAAAAAGCCCTCAATTGCGCCAAACTATGGTGTGTTGTGTACTAAGTTGTTGTCGGTTTGCTGATTGTTGCTTATGAGGCCATGCTAAAGAAATGACTGCCATCGTCTCCACCATACTCACTTCCGCCATATTCACTACCACCGTATTCGCTTCCTGGACGACCGCCGTGCACACCACTCGTCAGGTTAGGTCCTCCGGGGCTAGGGCAGTACAAGGAAGCACTCGACTCCATCTCATTATCAGACACCATCGACGCCATGGGTGATCCGGGTGAGGGGCTTGGTGGCAAGGGTGTGTTGACCGCGCTAGTGTACGCCTGCAGGGTGTTGGGCGACTGAGGCGCATGGCCCAACAATCCCGACGAAGTCGTATAAAACGGCGGTATTTGAATGTTAATCGAAGGTGTCCGCGGATTGCTGTTGTTAGGGTTGTTGTTATTGTTGATGGCGTTGTTGCGAACTCCATTCATACCTCCAGCGTTCGACTCATTCACATTCAAATTCCCGCTAGAGTTCATCCCGAGGCCCAGATTCTGCATAGCAAAGGACGGCGACAAGGGCGAAAGGGGCGACATGGGTGAATGGTGTGGTGAAAGTGGCGAGTGCAAGGGCGCATTCTGGGGAGAGTTCGGGCCACTTCCGCCCATCGATGTCTGAATCGTCAAGGGTGAGTTGGGTCGTCGTTGTGCTGGGGTCGTGTTGTCGTTGGAGAGGGTATTGAATATCATGTTTTGGTAGATTTGTTGAGTCGAGCTCTCGGGAGCTGTGATGTAGATAGGGGGCCTCTCTGGCTCTGGCTTGACCTCATAATGCTCAAATGTAAGTTCTGGCGGTAATGCTAATAACACAAAAAAAAAAAAAAGATACTCATCAATATTAAGGTTCATAGTCAACATGCGAAAATTATGCCTCCGCGCTTCGTTAACAAGGTGGTTCCGTCTCCCGTTATAGCGTTAATAACGACAGCAATTCTGAGAAGACCTACGCTGGCCGCCTGATGTCTTTTGGATATAGTCGAGCAAGCTCTTGAGCAACTGCTGTTGTGCCACTTGAATACGACGAGTATCAGCAAGTTCCCGAGCAACCTCGCCAAAATTGGCCTGAAGATGAGTGACCTGCTGGGCCAAATCCTGCTGGGAGCTCTGCAGCATGGTTACATGGCTGCTCACATCCGCTCCGTCCCGTCTCATCGCATCAGACTCCATGGCCTTACGCTTGATGTCGTCTAGCAGGTCCTGACGTCCCCTCAAGAACTTTTGGTGCGAAAACTCCCAGATTTGATTCTCTGCCAATGTGCGGTGTCCTCTTGGTGATTTGTTGACCTTGTGGAAGCCGTACCTAATGGGCGAAGAAATGATTACGAAAGTATAAGAAAGGCAAGGAAACAACCGGAATAGAAGGTAAGAAAGAAGGGAAACACAAAAAAACATATACAGGAGGAATATTAGTTGTTGGTAATGAAACCGGCGGCAAGACAACCACAACTTCATGTCTTTGGTTTGATCTCCTTGTCCAAGAATTATTAACTCAGATGGCAAACACGCAAATGACTTGATAAAGCAGCGAATCCTCCAGTCGTATACGTTCCCCTACCCTTGCCTGTCTCTTCTCCACCGCCCTTCATTCCCCGTGTTGTCTCTTGTCGCAAATACAACAAAATGGGTGGTGCTCTTTTGGCCCTATTTTGCTCTTTGTCGCTATCAGAATTGGCTCGCCTGGCTATCCTGCCTAAAACATAGAGAAAAGGGTGGGGTGCGACCCGACTTACATGTTGAGCTGTCTCACAAAACTGGAAAAGTTGTTGTGTTTGAAATGCTTGGGCAAGACGTCCCGCGAGAACTCCATGATGTTGCAGACAATGAACGATGTTCCCGTGTAGTTCCAGGCAATCAAGTGCTGATATTGCTTGTCAATCACCATGCTAATAATAGTAAAAGGTGGGAAACAAACAGCGGTTAATACCGGGAAATAATGCGAAAGCATTGATGATAGTCCTCCTCCGACCGCCATCCAATACTCCAAAGATCCGCAATAGTAACGCTATTCCCCGTCTCCGTCTTGCGTGCGTGTGTGGTGAAGGTACTGCTATTGCTGTTCGCCCTCTGTGCATATATGTTATGTGTGTTGTGTAAGTGCGTGCGTCTATAATCCCTGTCAGCGAATTGGCCTCCTCCCTGCTTTTGCTGTAGTCGCTTGTCTCCATCGCTACTGTCAATGATATTGATTGTGTTTGCTGCTGCCTTTTGCCTTTGCCTTTGCCTTTGCCTCTGCGCCCGTTGCTTGCTCCTGCTGTTGTGTTGACGGTAGTTGTTGCGCTGCTGTTGCGCTGTGTATGCTCACAAATAACTAAGGCGTAAAAAGTGCATAAACAAACAACAGCATTCGACCAAGAAAAAAGGCTTACTTGTGCAACTTGTGAACGAAGGTGTTGGTGTTGGCCTTGGCAGGAGAAGGAGGTTGCAAGGAAGTCATGGAGCCATTGGGAGATGATGGCTGGGAACCCGAGGCGGAGGGCGAAGATGGTGAGCTGGTTGTCTGGAGCGGGTAAGGGATCTGATTGCTGCTGTTTGCTCTCACGCCCCCGGGTTGACGGGGCTGCTGGAGAACGGATGGGGCCTGCTGCTGGAGGGCGAGGTGCTGCTGATGAAGCTGCTGCTGCTGAAGCTGGTGCTGGTGCTGTTGCAGCTGTTGTTGCTGCTGCTGCTGTTGCTGCATTTGTGACATGAGCTCTCTCTGCTGGTTCATTGTTATGTGAGGCAGTGCGGGTAAGCAGGCAAGAGGGTGCCGTGTGTGCTTTTTTAAGTGTGAAGCGTGAGTAAGGGTGGGAGCAGGACCCTCGATGGTGTGATTGTCTCCTTTTTCTGCTGTAGTTGATGTTTTTGCTACTGGTTGTTGCTGTTGCTGCTGCTTGTTAGTTGTCTGTCTGTCTGGATGTGTGGATGGGGTGCGTCCTTCTTTTCAGAGTGATGGGTGTAAAGAGGAAAGAGAGAGAAGGGGAAAAAAAAAGAGAAGAGGAAGGCAAGGGAAAGGAAATAGCTTGAGGGAAATAAAGGACAGAGGGAGAATGACTAGACAGTGCGGCGCCAGTCGGCGAAAAAATTATTTTTCAATTTCACTTCTAGTTTCTTGCGACACTCAAAACTCTGGCAAGTGAGAGCGTATGTGCACCGTGAAAAGGGATGAGTTAGAGTCGACTTCAACAAAGCATATCCTATTTTTTCATTGCAGCCTTTTTTTTTGTTAGTACTATTTGTTTACGGTCTTGTCGACAATCGCTCTTTGCCAGATAGGAGCCGTTCAGGAAAGGAACAAGAATAGGGCAATGCATTGACTTGATCGATTCGCATATCAGCAATAGGGGGAATGCGTGGGGCACGGGAGGCAATGGGAGGGACACATGTGTACAGGTGTGCGTGTGCGGGTGAGCGTTAGTTGAAAATGTGTATGTAAGTCTGCCCGCGGAAGTGGATGAGTATGTGTGTGGTTGTGTAGGTCGTCAGTTGTCCGCTGGATAGAAACACAGGAAGGTACTAGCCAACACACAAGTCAATTGGCCAAATATTGCAATGACCCAGCCAGACAAAAGATAAAAACAGCCCAATGCTAAAAGTGCGTTTTTGGTGGTACCCCCGGCCAATGGATCGAAGCCCTTTTCTTTCTTTTCCTTTTTTTCTTTTGTTCACGTTACAAACAACCACTCTTCTCTTCGACCCTGTGTGCACGCCCGTTCAATCGCCTCCTGATCTGTATTATCCATCAATTAGCGAACCCTTGTTGTTAACTTCGCCTCTTTTCAATTATGCCATACTCAGAAATAGTATTCATCCTTTCTCCTCCTTGAGGTTCAGCGGTTTTTTTTTTTTTTTTTTTTTTTTTTTTTTTTTTTTGGTGGCCCTCCCGCGCCCGTTTAATCCCTCACTCCTTCTACCTACCTCCTTTTTTTCTCCAAGCCGAGAAAAAAAACCTCAAGTTAAAAAAAGCAGACGTCACTGTTCACTACTTCCTAATGTAAAAGAGCTTGGAAATAAGGGGTATAAAATTGGCGAGTCCGAAATACGAAATACGAAACTTGATCAGACACAGACCAGCCAGCTCACCGCAATGCGGAAGCCCAACCCTTCACGACAATAACCCTTGATAACCGCTGAAGAGCAAACCAGCCCTTCATCTTCTTATAACCTTCACTCAATGCAGAGCGCATCGACAAGGCCAGAATGCAGTTGGATTTGATTCGCAATGACTTTTTGGCTGTTCTCTGAACCGAACTGCTAGCGCGAAGGACAGTTTAGTTGTGAGGTTGAACAATGTAACAGTCCGAAAGTTGGTGTGTCGCGATTCAAAAAAAATTGGCAAAGAATCGTGAAGAAAAGAGTGAATGAACGAGCTATTAAAAAAAAAAAAAAGCGCCACTAATTTTTGCCTCCACCATCCCTTCAAAAATAAATTAGTTTTTTACAGGTTGATTAATGATCAACACAGTAGTAGTTTGCGATGTGAGCACTCGACGTGACCCCTCTTCTCCTTTCCACCTCAGAATGCATGTCAAAACTATCATGCACATAGCATCAACCTCTCACCCTTTTTCATGCAGCAAGCAGAGCGCAACGCCATGACATACGCCATTGCACTATTTAAAAGCCACCTTGCTCACTGCAAAGGACCACTTTCTTTGACGACGTCTTTTTTCCCTCACCAATGCTGCAAGGGGCATATGGACCATGTTCCACTTTTTCGCATATCAAAGTACCATTGAGCTGGCAACGACCCACTATTCACCTGGCTCTTTCCCTTCAGTCAAGGTGTAGTTAGTCCTGCCAGATTTCTCATCATTTCATTGCTCACCTTTGAATGTATGTTTTGCCTTGACCACTGAACCCCGATTTCTTTTTCGCACTAGTGTGAACCGTGCATATAAAAAATCAATGCAGGAAACAAAAGTTAGCAATTCATAAATCCACTCACCACGGAATCAAAAAAGGGGGACAAGGGCAAGCGAGCGCTGAATGGATCACAGCAGGAGCTTGTCTGCAGTGCGCAAGGCAAGGTACTAACAAGGGCTAGTGGTCCTGTCCCTGTCCCCAAAAGAGTAAGGTGTGTAAATTGTGATCGATAGGATCAGTGTTCGATTTACAACAACAGCTGGTTCGTGGTGGAAGTGGTCAGGTTAGCTAGCATTATCGACTGTTCAATCACAGAAAAGTAAGCGAGTAATCTCGGCCATTCACAAATATCCACAACGGTCGAAATGAAAGAAGAAAAAGGGGTGATTGCTGATGAACAGAGTGAGAGAGAGAGTGAAAGTGGCCAAAGGATAAATCAGCATGGTTCTTTATTTGGCCGTTCTGATTATTTTGAGTTGGCATGTTGAGCAGAGTGCAAGGATGGCGTTCGAGGTGATCGGAAATGAATGCAAGTAGAATTCAAGAGTGAAAGGGACGGATGAAATCATTGCATAACTAGGCTGTAATGGATAAACAAGAAGGAAACGGAGAATTAGAAAGGGAGAAGAGGAAGAGAGCCGGGCTGGAGTGGCTGAATGATGGAGTAGGAAAGGAGGCGGAGAGTCGGATCGAGAACCCTATGTCCCATATGTTCACATTGCATTGGATGAGATCCAGACTTGCAACTAAAAGCATGGCAAAAACACCGGAACTGAAGAGGGAGAGAGAAAGAGAGTATTTTGCAAAACTTTTTATTTGTGGTATCTGAGGTATTATACATTTCTTTTTTTTTGTATGAAGAATGGTGTGTTAGGGAAAGGTATAGAATGAATGCTTTTTTGTGTGTGTAAAGAATGTGTGTATGTGTAAATAGCAGCAGCGCTTGTTTGCTGCATTTTGCTTCTATGTAAAAAAGATGGTCGGGCCAAGCTCAGCTCGAAAACCCGACAAGAGACGTGAAGGCTCTCAAAGCCTTGTGCCGAAAATGAGGAGAGATTTTACTTGGCGCGGACATCAATGTCGGCACAAGAGGTGTACCACTCGTTAGAGTTGAGCTTCCAGCGCCACTGCATGACAAAGTTGCCTGGCTTCAAGGTGGTGGGCAACTTGAAGCATCCACCGCAGGGCCAGATATCGGTGTTCAGCTTCGTATCGCTGCAGTTCTTGTAGTTGAGGTTGGTGATAATGTTGGAGAGGAACTGGAGCTGAGTGGGGTCCTTGGTGGGGTTAACTTCGGACAAGGCAATGGTCACGGGCTGGTTCTTCTCATCGGGAACAGCGTGGTTCTTGGCAGGCCAGCGGACGCAGAGCTGTCCGCCGGGCTTGGAGACGGTCTGGGGACCAACCTTGCGACCGCGCTTATCGGTGCCGGTGTAGGCGGCCGAGATGGGCTTGCCCATGGTCTCATCTGCGCCAGGCTCCTCTCCCTGCTTGCCATCGGAACAAGCAAGGGAATGGTCGGGGTCAGGATTCTTATGCGACTGCTGGTAGTGGCGGTTGGGATCATCAGAGTCGAGCTTGGCGAAGAGCTTGGCCTTGAGGGGGAAGCGGCGGGCATAACCGAAACAGGCACCGTTCTTGTCGGACCAGGAAGGGTTCTTGGGGTCCTTGAAGCGCCAGTCGATGCAGTCGGCGTAGGAGTGGGCCTCGGCCTTTTGGGTGAGGACAAGGATCATCGAGGCGACGAGGAGGGCCAAAGAGGCCTTGGAGAGGGTAGTGAAGAACATTTTGAGGGTTGAGATGATTGTCTCTGAGAGAAGAGAGAAGAGGTGTTATTGTTGTTGAGGAGAGGAGGAGAAGAGAGGAGAGAAGATGATGAGGCTGATGAGGATTGAGGAAGATGTGGATGGTCGAGGGTATTTATACTAAGGGGAGGTTGAAGGTGGATGAACCATTTCTGTTGTCGTTAATTACAGTAGAGTGCAATTGTTATTGCTTCGATTCAATTGTAATTTATGGTCCATAAGAAAAACAAACAGGGCGCGTTTGAGAAGTGGAGAGTGGATGGACTGCATCCATTTCCTTTCCCCTCCCTGCTTTGCCCCTTTCCCCTCCCTGCTTTGCCCCTGTCCCCTGTCTGTCTGTCTGTTTGTCTGTCTGGTTGTCTGTCTGTTTGTCGCTCTGTCAGTTCTCCTTTCGCTGTGTGTCAAATTTGCTCAGGCACCCTGTCCAAGTGAAGGGGCAATACATACATCCAAAAAAAAACCTCTTGCTTTGATGATCAATGGCATTGATTGAATAAGAAAATCAGTTGCCTGTCTTTTGTGCCTGACTTGTGAAACCAGCCTGCTAAAACGACTTTAAAATACCATGTCCTCCCATTCTACCACAGTTACAAATATTAACCAAGACCAATCCATGCGCTCAGTTGTAATGAGATGCCCTGCCAGGGTGCATCGCTTGGGGAGTGCGAGATGGGCCAGCTGGACAATTTTCAATTTCCTTAATGGACATTGCGGCCGGGAAAAAACAAGACGAGAAAGGAACACAAACAAAACATCAACGCCCTCCCCTCAGTCATTCCCACTTACCGTATACAAACTAAGAGACATTAGCCCTATCCTAGTCTCTTTATCCCCTGTAACCCCGTCCTCTTTACTCTTACTCCCCCTCGGAGGCTGGCACACACATTATCATCCATATGTCTTTGCTCTCATTTTTCAATCGGTGTTGGGCACTTCTTAACTTTACTTGGTGGCTCGGTGCTCACAAAACAGAATACAGGAAAAAAGGAAATAAAATGAACCAAAAAGGCAAAAAAGCGCGCGAGGACCATTTTCTTTTTTTCCGTCCGATGTGGCCCCTGTCCTCCTCCTCTATTGCCCTTATGGATCATAAACTTACTCACCTGCCCATTGTCTTTTTCGACGCCTTGGAGTAGAGAACAGGCTTGCGAAAAATAAACATCATGAAAAGATATGTGTGATGGTTCCAATTTGCTTTGCACCATCTGAACCATCCACTAAATGAGGTTCCTTCTCTCCTTCTCTCCTTCTCTTCATCACAAACATAAAGGAAATTCTCTTAGTTATGAAGAGGGTAGGGTGAATTGTGAGGAGCAGTAGCGAGGTCAAGTTCTACCGTCGATGGTGGAACGTATAGAACGTTTTAATTGAGGGAGAAGAGGGGAGAAAGGGAAGGAGGGGTATGTTTCTAGTTAATTGACCACCTTTTTTTCCCCCTTGGTCTGGTACCCTTGCTCTCTGACGCACTCAAGCCCATCTCTCGATTCAAAGCTAGTTCTGATGATTGAGATGGACCCTTTGTAAAGGTATAATCCACGGCTCTTCTGTCTGTATTATCATGACTGCCCGCTCCATCGCCTCACAGTAAAAAAAAAAAAAAAAAAGCACAATGCAATCCATCAAAGAGCGCCCTTCGACTTACCCATCTCCATTGTCCTTCATCTATTGTCCATATTGCCCCTTTTTCTCTCATTCGTGCTCTATCTGTCTATCCTTCAGGGTTCAGAAGCCATGATGAAGTTCATAGAAAAACTAATTGCAATATGCGGGGATAAAGGATGGTGTTTCTTGCGCCTTTTCCTCTTTTGTTTTCTTTGTGTTTGTGGACTGTGTACATAGGGGATGTCATCAAGGCAGCTTGATTACAGTGTTCACAAATGATCGCTTTGTTCTTTCTCTGATGTGGATAAACGACTAGGCGATGCCTTTCATCCTAGACCCTTTCTCTCGCTCTTATTCAGCACAGACTAGGGCGTAGAATGCGAGAAAGAGCAATAACAAGGCAAACGCGCAGTTTGTTGCGAATAGGGTACAATGGAGGCGTAATGAGAGATAAGTACACTCTCTCCTTCATTGCGCTAATTACGCTCACTCACTCTTATCTGTATATCATTTTGCTGGCTAACAAAAAGCATGTCGCAGAGATGGAATGCGAAATGTCTGCTTAATTGTATCCTATCAAAGTACCTTGTTTACCCTTGAACTTTTCGTTCTCCTGCTCTCTCTCTTTTTTTTTTTTTTATTTTTTTTTATTTTTTTTTTTTTGCCTGCTCCTCGACCGTTTTACTATGTCCTGTGTGACATTTCACTCATTTCCGAGCTGATTTGCACACACAACCGATCACTTTATTTCTCCTTGCGGCATGATGTCTGCTTCTTATTTGGTTGTGTACTCCTACGAAAGTATATTTTTCTTCATGCGAGATCCTCTCCCCCCGCATCCTCACTGTTGTACACAGGAAGAAAATTAAACATTTGCCATGCGCCAAACATAATTTCCGTTCTTTACTCAAATGGACAAGGAGAACTAAAAGAAATAGTTGGACATAGCTCCCTCAGTCCATTGTGGTAGTGATGGTAGTGGTGATGGTTCAATCCAGTGCCTTTGCTGTAAATCAGACCATAAGATGGATCCATGGTACATAATGTCAAAAGCTAAACCACCAGCTCTACCATGCCCTTTGTTCTTGCCTACCGTTTATCTATCCTCCTAAGCAATCAATCTAATGGCCTAATTTGGCAGAACCAGTGCCAAACTTTGTTCTAATAGTGAATTTCTTTTCTTTAACGTCGACTACTACTTGTCCGCCTGGCTCATTTTCACTCATTAAGTCGTTCCCCTCTAAGGAGGAGGAACCGAAAGAAGTAGTAGAAAAAGAGGAAATAAGGAAGATCGGCCACTTAGCTCCCTTCTTTTGTGCAATTTAAGAATGAAAAATGATAACTTCTTCTTGTTGACGATGAACCTTTTGGTCGGCTAAACGAACCAGGCAGATGAAACTCTCTTTTATTCTCTGTTTCTCCCACATGTGTATGTTACTATTTCCCTCACTTCACTCACTATCGATTGAAAGGGCAGGGTTGGAAGGGGGAGAGAGGCAGAGAGAGAAAAGGGTTGGAGATATGAATGTAGCAGTAGCGGAAGATGAGGATGCCTTCAGTTTGACATGAGGCTTTTGTTGTTCCTCCTCCCTTTTTGCATTATCTCCGAGTACAGGAGGGACATTCAACAAGGGAAAAAAAGTGACGCAGATGGTTGAGGTGGTTATGTATATGTGGTAGGGATGGGGACAGCCATGGTGTTCATGGCAAGAGTAAGTTATGCCTTTTCCTACAACAAAACAATACGCAAGGAGAAAACAGATTGAGTCTGTTACAATTTGTCTAGATTTATGATTATCCATGATGGTAAAAAACCCTTGTTTGTTTTGACCATACAAAACACAATCAACTCAATACACCCTGAGGGGTGAATAAACAAGAAAATAAAAGGCAGGGTACTGTGGTCACTGAGATTGGCCAAAGGCGAAAGACAAAATAATGAAATAAGGGAAAAGGAGGGCCAGATGGACATTCTGGCACGTTTACTTTGGAGTACTCGTCACTGAGTTCTTAGTTTAATAAATGAAAAGGGAAAGGCAGGGTCGGACCATAATTTATGGAAGAAGGGAAAAGGGGAATTTGATAGCCCTTTTTCCTTCTTTTTTGGCCATTGGGATGGCGCACATCACATTAGCATTGCTATTTGGCATTCTTCTTCCGGGCAGCGAGTGAATCCATTGACAATGATGCTGAAGAGGAGGGCGCTAACTTCCTTTGTTCAAGATTGACGCTAAGCAAATGGACCATGTGGTGAAGGGATAACGGCTCTACTTTAATCTATTCTCTCGCACAAGTCCTATCATTCCAAGTAGTGGCGAAGCAGATAGACGGAACAAAAAGCCTTGAATGAAAGTGCATGACTGGATGATGTGAAGGAAAAAAACGCTAATGCTTTTTACCTGACTTCTCCAGGAAAACCTCACATACTTCTTAATACTTATCCTTATTTCCACTCTATATCGCTTGTCAGCTATCAAACACCCTGAATCCTTCCTTTTGCTATCATCGAATGATACATCTAGGAAGAAAAGAGAACGCGAAGACACACTGACCATACATTACGATGCTGACCATCAAACACCTTTGATCAGATCCACGAATGATGCGGTAGTTTGAGAGCACTGATGTAAGAGGCAACACCAGCGTGGTTGCGGCTACCAATTTGCGAGTCAAGAGCAAAAGTTGTATTTTTTGGTGCAGGTGCCAAGTCAGCGTCAGTTTACCCACGAGGGTACCGATTCCATGTTGAGGGCATTTTATTTTGAGTGAAACAAGTAGGACAGCCAGAACAGACAAACTCCTTTTTTTCACTTTTTTCTATCTTCTCTTGGATGACTCGGCGTTATGTAGATCGGCCTAGCTCACTCCCATTAACCTTTTTTTTTTCGAGTTCGAGGTGAGATTTTTGACATCTATGATCGAGAGAGGTACACGACCCCTCGCCTTTTCTTATTGCTCTGCGTCACAGAAAGAGAGCCACTGACCCTGACCACCACCCCCAGGCCAATGATCAGAGGCTGCCATTGGCATAGCAGGTGGATTGTCGATTGTGGAAAAATCGAAAGAGAGAGGCAAAATGGCATGTACTGTAGATTTTTTTTCTCTTTCTCTCTCTCTGGAAACAAAGAATTCCTCGGCAGGAGTTTGCTTTCTTCGAGCACTCACTCTCTGTGCCTGAGGGAAATTTTTAACAATCGAGAAAGGACCCTCCCCCCTCTCTACCTGCAGGACCCTAAATTGCGATGCCTCTCCTCTTCTCCTGTTCTTGAGTCATCACGACCCTGTCTGTATAGATCTCGTCCTTTGTCCCTGCTATGGAGTGAATTAACAAGATTCACAAAGAAAGACGAAACGTGTCAATGGCGTACGGCAACGGTAGGTAAGGCGCAAAATGCTAGAGGAAACAATAGCGGAATGGCGTACAGCACTGGGAGAGACAATTAGATTGATAAAAAAAATTAGCATGCATGGACAACATTTCCTATTCTGTTCCTGTCCTCTGTCACTTTTTCACTCAGCCGCTATTTTCTAGCCCCAACTCTATCTTGTCGACTTTTCATTAATTTTGCACGAGAACTACCGAGGAGGAACAAAAGGTGCAAAAGTGGCTAGACCCTTTGTTTTTTGTCCAACTCTGCATTCTTTAAAAAGGAATGTTATAACTTTGATCTAAATTATCTAACTATCCAACGGTCACTCGCGCTGGTGGTCAAGGTCCGCAGCATTCAACTCCAAAGTCTCAAAGACTGCAGTCGTGGCAGGCTCCTGAATCCAATCCCCTCCTTCTTCATCGTTCTTGTTCGTGCCGTCCGCCGGCGTTGAAGAAAAGACAACGCTGAAGCTATTCTTGTTGTCGGACTCCTCAGTCTCGGTTTCCTCAACACCAGTTTTCTCCAACGACGACGAGGAGGAATGCACCATTTTTGTCGTGTCCTCCGCGCCGTTTACTTCGTTCAAAGCAGAGGGCGCAAAAGTAGTGGAAGAAAGAGATGAGCCTGAAACGGTCAAGACCCGTTCCAGGGTCACTTCCTCAAAGATCTGAGAGTAACTAATCTGAACAAACCCGAGCTGAGTAAGAAACAGTTGGATCGAGCCCTTGTTCTCAGTCGAGATTTTGGCCGTGATCCTCTTCGTCCCCAAGGATTGATATGCTATAGTTTGGAGCACGAAGAGACGACAAACAAATACACATGAAAGAAAGAAGTCGACATCAGAAATGGCATAAACGACACCAGAAAAGGGAGAGGACAAGGTAGAAAGGAAAGGAGATAAATAAACAAAAAAATCATTGTGCATGCCCATCCACCCAACAATTAATATCAAATGCAGACAGGGAGAAGGACGACAGAGAGAAGGACAAACAGGGAGGGGAATTAGCGCATGGGCAGAACGGTGACGGAAAGGAGATCAGGGAGGGAGCAAGGACAGATCAGACAGGAGCAGAGGAAGGAGATGGCAGCAACGGGAAGAATATTAAAAAAAATGTTTGTGAGCAAATTTTGTCATTGTAAAAGGGTGTTACAGATCCATTTGAGCCATTCCACTAGCATGCTGTTGTCTGTTTATTGACATGCCATCTTATTCCGCGCCATGACATCTCCAAAAAAAATGAAACTCTTTCAGGTTAGTTGTACTGTACCATAGGTCATCATCATGCGGAGAGCCTCGAGTCCCATTCCTTTGCGTCTGTAACTTGCCTCTAATTGAATCGAATGTCGAAGCACACACACACGCATTTAGTTTTTGTTTTGAGTCATTTGGAGACACAGCGTGGCATTATTCAAGTGCTCTGTCGATTTCTGTGGTCAGAACACGCAGTGGTATAAAACAGATAATGGCACAAAAACGAGTAATAAATACTCTGTGCCCTCCTGTGTGAGAATAATCAAGGCGGTACATTCACGCACATATCCCCAAAAGGAGGGAAGAAGGAAAAGTTTCATGATCATAACTCAAAAAAAAAAAAAAAAGCCTCCTTAGACGTACCAGCGATCATGATTTCAATCTCGGCAGAGTGAGGGTCATCGTGGTCATTGAAGAACAGATTCACATCCCCGACCATTGCTACATCAAAAAGCGACAACAAGAGAAATGAATATAATGTTAGGCGAAAGGGCTAAGGGGAGGCGAGTGATATGCTACGGGTCTAGTCATTTTGACGTTTGAACTAAGGATTGATATAAAAAAAAAAAGACGCGTCAAAGTCTTCTTACGTTGGGAAAGGGCGTTCTCGGGAGTGATCTCTTGATCAGGGGTTTCTCGTGCCAGGATGATAAATGTGCACTCTAGTTTATTGGGGGAGGATAAGAGGAATACAGAAAGTGAGATAAAGCATGGGTGGTGGTGATGGTTAGCATAGGTCGAAGAGGCATGGATCGAACCAAGAGGGGTGAAAAGATTTCGCCACGTTTTTTCATGTCTGTGCAACGGGCGTCGAAATAGATATCAGTCCTGTGCAGGTAAAGAGGGAGGGGCATAAGCACACAAAGAGGGAGGGAGAAACACATCATAGACAACCTACTGTTCTCATCGATACGCCACGACTCTTGCATCTCAAACTCTTCCTCGATCGTCAATGGCTCCGACGCGGTCATCTCTAGTAAGTAAAAAATAAAAGAGTTTTTGCGTAGAATTGATAATATTAGATCCAATCAAAGTGATTGTCTGTAGACAAAAAGGCATGGTTACTCGTAACGAAGCAACATTTTGCAATTTACCCAACAGTTCGGGAGACTGCATCCACTTATTGTAGTGCTCGACATGGCGCTTCAGGTAAGGTACCAGGACACACTTTTGTCCGACCTATTTTTTATTTCGAGCGTCGGACCGAAAAGAGAGTCAAGCGGTTTAAAGTATGAGTTTGACAATAGAAGTAGGTGAGCCAGCCATTCTGCTTCGTCCTATTCGTCGTCAATTGGAATTCAGTGAGCAAGAATGAGAGAGGGTACCAGGACGAGATTCTCGTTGTCAAGCATGAGGATGATGCGGGTATGCGTGAGCAGTAGTAGGAGGTATGCAGTTGTCTGGACTTGTTCACAAGCTGATCATCTCTCTTGACTTTTGCCAAAAGCAACTTACGTGACTGTCGTTTACCTCACATAACTGGCTCGTAAACAAACCCTTCGCACTTTAACCCTTTTGTCTTTTTTCCTGTACCCTTCTCGTGTCGCTCACACCCGTTGCTCTCCCCTCCTTGTCACGCCATCACTACCACCACCGAGCCTCATTCACAACCCTTCACACCTCCTTCATAACAACCAGCGACAGCCCTTCAAGGAGAAATACGACAGAAATGACATTCACACAGGCGCTTTGGCGCTCACTACCCACCACCACTTCCCCCCTACGACCACTCCTTCTCAACCATTCTTCTTCCTCTACGGTCTCAGTCTCGGGAACCGCCGTGCCGGCCATGGCCCTGAGACGGATATCAGCCTCACCCCGCCTTACTGCTACTCCTACTTCTACCACCACCGCTGCCACGCCTCGGAGACCGTTTCATAATACCCCTATGACTAAAAATACTACCTCTATTCCTGAAAGTCCTGCCGAGTTAGAATCTAAAGCACCGAGTATCGGAAAGGTAAATATATTTTTGATATTAAATAATATCCTGCATTATGATTGCCTACGTGAATTAACATATTTTCATAACAATTAAATAGTCGCCAGTGATAAAACCGTTGTCGCGTAAACCAAGGAACTCTCGGAACACAAGATGGACACCAGAGCTGGACGAGAAACTACTCGAGCTTCGGAAGGGAAACCGGACCTGGGAATCCATCAGTCATTTCATGGGCCGTTCGACCTCTGCCTGTTCAGATCGGTACTATACAGCTTTGGATCCAGCACTACGCAATTGGACGCCCGCCATGTTTGCAAAGCTGAACCAGATGGTCGAGGATGGCGCGAAATGGTCCGATATTGCGATCGCGTTAGATGCCAAGATTGTGGCGTGTCAGAATCAATGGAGAACGCTTGGAAATGGCAAGTACAGGATCAAGGGGATCATTACGACGTCGCAGTCCTTGTCTTGGACACCCTATGAGATGGACGCGTTCTGGGCGGCATGGATTCGGTTAGGTAAGGAGGCGGCTCAGGATTCGTCTCTGTCGGCGGAGACACACAAGTTGGATTGGAAGGAATTTGCGGCAGAGGTCAAGACCAAGACGGCGGTCGAGTGTCGGAAGGCTTTCAAGCTGTTGGTCAACCATGCCCTCAAGGATGCGCCAGGCTGGGTCAAGCTGGAAACGGTTAGTTATGTCTCGGAGACGATCAAGGCTGCCCGGGCCCGGAAAAGACTTGAACTCAAAGAAAAGAGGCTGAAGGATGCGGCAGCAGCAGGAGAAGCCTTGAATCTGGACGATGAGGATCTGGAGGATGACGAAGATGATGAGTCTGCTGTTGTGGCTGCTACAGGAGGAGCAAAAGAGACGCGACAAAAGTTGACGACCTGGACGGACGAAGAGCACAAGGCGCTTTTTGAGGCTGTGGAGCGGTATGGGTTGTTCTCTGGCTGGACAAAGATCAGAAATGAAGTTAAGCCCGATGTAAACGACGAGGATGTCGAGATCGAGTACTACCATGTGAGTGGAATCCAGGAGAAGCCGAAAGTGGAGGAGCAGTCGAGTGAAAGTGAAACCATCGAGATTGTGTCGCTGGAGAAGGGGACAAAGATCCATGGCGAGTGGACAGACAAGGAAGCTGCACGGTTGAGTCTGGTCTTAATGAAGTACAGCCATATGCCTATCTGGGCTGAAAGAGCTCAGGAGATGGGGGTTACGCCGACCGAGGAGGATTACGACATCTTGTTCAAGAACAACAGGGAGCATCCGATCAAGCGACTGAGTAAGAAGGAGCTGAAGGCACTGGAAGCTGCGAGGGATGGAAAGCGGAAAGTCAGAGGGCGGGGCAAGAAGTTTCTCTTGCAAGAGGCAGCTGATGCTGCTAAAGCTGATACCGAGGCGATGGCGACGATGACAACACTCCCAGCAGTACAGGAGCCAACCCGCGCAATTCAGGAGACCATCGCCTCGACCACTACAGCCACTCATCCGTATTCTGACAACAATAACGAGGATGAAGACCCTAACGAGCAAGGAACAGGACTTTTGTGGAACGCCGATCGGACGCTACGTCTCCGCCGCCTCGTTGGCCAACAACAACTCCAAGAACGCTCAGGGCACTCCATCGATTGGTCCTGGATCGCAGAACACATCGGCCCTGGATTCGACGCCAGCACCTGTATCACCAAATGGCAGTCTCTCCCCGAACACTCCTCCATCAAAGTCGAACCAGCCCGGTTCTGGGACGAGGCAGATATCCGGTTACTCGAACAGGGAATTCTGACGCACGGCAACCAATGGACATTTATTCAACGAGATTTCCTCCCCGAACGGACCACAGACTCGATCCGGCGGAAAGTCAGCAATTTGCAAAAGAAGCGCGAGCATCTCATCAGGGACGCCCGTGCGACCGCTGTGGCGTTGAAGGAAAAATACCCAGATCTGGATGTTGAGGAGACGGTCAAGACTGCGATTGTTGCTGATGAGAGCTGTGTCCTGTGGGGTCGACTTAATGATCTGTTGAAGCAATACAGGGACAACCCTAAAAATGCCGCCAATAGTCCCAAACGGCGAGATTTCCCATCGGTGTTGTAGCATCATAAAATCCACTTTTTTTTTTTTTGCATTTTCACACTAAGGATAGTACAATGTTTGATTTTGCTGTGTTTAAAAATGGCATGCGTTATTATTTTCGGGTTTATTTGGGTTTTGGTGCTGGAACTTATGAATCTCCCGCAACAGCTATCCTCTCATCCGTCTCTAGACCCCTACTACTCTCATTATCTCCCCCTACTGCTCCTCCTGGCCCTGATCCCGATCCGGATCCAGGCGCTGCCGGTGGCAAAGAAGCGACATTATGAACATTCAACTGCTTGGCGGCGCCACCACCAACCCTCCGTCCTGAAGATTTCGCCTTCTGATACGCATCCACGGACTCCTTCAACGACGGCTCCATTGCCAAAACTTCCTTCAGCTGTTGACGTGGCAGACTAGCAATCACACTGGCGCTGGTCGGTTGCATCATCTTCGCGCACCGGACAAAGCCCTTCCAGAGAACGGGGCGGGACCAGACATTCTTTTGAATCATGCGGGCCAGGATCATACTGTTGACGAATCCAATCAGATTCTTGTAGAGCGTTATGGCTTGGATGACGGTGCGCATGAAGAGTGAGGGGATGTTGGGCATGTCGAGGAGTTGTTGCAGGACCACGGCGATGATTTCCGATTTGTAGATCTCGGGGTGGTGGAAGCAGATATCCATTGCTAAGTTTATCATTATCATATGAAAAGGGGGTGAGGTGAGGATGTTAGTTTAGTTAAAAAGAAAAGATAAGCGCTCGAGAAAACCTCTCTGTGTGAATATTGTATGTGAGTATTACCTTCACAGGCAGCCTTCCATCCGACAACATCCTCCATCAGATGAAGCTGGATCAACAATTCTGAGGGCGACAGTACAGGGCCACGAGCTTGGATACTGACACCGCCAACCTGTGCTGCACCAGCATTACTGTCACGTCTGGTCAAGTCCCCGTTGCTACCAGTCTGCCCCACAGTCACTCCATTTTGTTGACCTGATAGTCCCGACACACCAGGCCCGCTGTTGTTGTTAGTAGCTGTTGGCCCCGCTGCAATGGAAGAGGATCCCGAAAGCAGTTTCAAGAACACGTCTGTGACAGTCCTGCGTTCCCGCTCGGTGCCCTTGAGAAGACTGACAATCCTTGGTAGACTGGCCAGGACTTCTTCCTTGTTCAGCCCGCTGATGATGGGAACCAAGAACCGGGCGTTCAAGTCGTGCTGGATTACTGCCGCTTGCACTGCGCTCACCAAGCCAGGTGATGGACGAACTATAGTAAAAGAAATAAGTGAAAAGAAGTTAAGAAATCTGGCGTTAGCAAAGCTGACAAACGAAAACACAAGAAAAGCTCCAGTACAAAACATTCTCTTCCCAGCAAAAAAAAAAAAAAAAAAAAAAAAAAAAAAAAAAAGATATACCTCCGTCAGTCAAGATGAAAATGATCCTCAGAACGAGCATCTCTGCACCCAGCGGGAAATCGCGAATGAGGGCAAGGAGCTTGGTCGAGTCTGATTTAATCGACTTGATAAGGGGATGAATCGTCTGTCGAACCACCCGCTGCACAAACGGATCGAATGTGATGTATTGGGACAGCAACACTCCCAAAAGACTGTGGTTCTTCGCACAAAGTGAAAAGTACAACTCGAGCAAGCGCGCAATATCATCGTGCGCCATTCTCAGTGCCTGTTCATATGCTTCGCCTGACAACCCTCCATCTGCTAAGTTTCCTGAATCGTGAGGCGAGCGGAGACGGTCGTGGCTGCCCATGGGTTCGTCTTTGACCTCGGTCTCGACTGCAACGTCAGCAGAACCTCGGCGCAAAATCTCTGGACTCAATCGAACAACCCCTTCCATAGCAGCACCGGATCCTTCTTGAAACGAGACCGCTGCATCGGTAGCGCGTTTCGGGATAGGGTAATCCTTGAGCGCGTCCAATTGGGTCAACGCAAACTCCTCTACTTGGGGTCCGACGGTCGAATGTTCCAGATACCACTTCTTGGCCATGACGATCGCCATTGATCTCTGCAATTTTTCGGGGTATGTCGTGTAGCTGAGTAACAGTTCCAGAGCGCGTGCTCGACTGGGTGGGCGGAGATTCACAACATCGCGTAAGCACACAATGCCCTGCTGGGCTCTCAGTGGATCATCGCAATACTTTTGGATCATGTCCACAGCACCATCCGGCAGCTCAGGTACCTCCAGCAGGAAACGCGTTAGACCTCGATCCTTGGCATCGTAATCGGTTCCGGATGTAATTCCGTCGAGAATCTTGTAGAGACACCATAGATATTGTGGTTCCCGGTCATCCATGTCTTCACCCGATTGGCGTCGACTCATTTCTTCGTAGTACCACTCCTCGTGAAGCCAAGTCAGGGCCAGCTCTCTCCGCTGCTTGAAATCCTGACAGATGTAATCCACCATCCTCTCCTTCATGCTCTGCACGCCAGATGTTGCAACCTCTTCCGAGTTCCTTGGGAAAGCTCTTGTCAAAAGTCGCGACACAATCGACATCCAGTCGGCTTTGGTCACCACTTTAGTAGCATGCTCCTTGATGTTGTCCTTATCGAACGGCGCAAGCGCTCCCTCCGCACCCTCAGCAGTCTCGCTCTCTGCGGCCTCTGGTCGGTTTCCAGACGCAGCCGCCTCAAGCATTTTTCTTCCGGTCATGCCAGGCACTGAGACCAAATGCTCTGATCCGAGAATACGTTCAAAGGCGAGTTCCAGCAGTTTCCTGGTAGGCGGCAGGGCTGTATCCACGACAGGACGATCGACTGTTGGTTCAAAAGGCTTGACCTGAAAGGTCTCCTGCTTCAGAAGCCGCCTTGATTCCACGGAGTCTGCATTCTTGGCCTCCATCTTGGCATCCTTGTCAGTGGCCTTCCCATCCTCCTCGTTAGTCCGGGAAGGTAGAGCGGCAACAGTGACAGCGTCAGAAACAACAACAACGGGTCGTGAGGGAAGCTGAGTAGGGGTATGCCTGGGAGGCATGACCTTGATGCTGACTTGGATGTTGTCGGGGATGCGTGGAAGTGCGAGTTTTGCAATGTTGAGCTCCTTCTTCACCTCGGGTCGAGTCTCCTGCTTGACTTCAGGCATAAGTGGAGGAGGTCCAGCTCCTGGCATAGGGAAATGTCCTGGTGGTCCAAGGTGAGGTGGGTGTCCGAAGGGAGGTGGAGGAAAGGGATGGCCGTGGGGTGGTGGTGGCAACATCCCTGGTGGAAGCATGGGTGGCGGTGGTCGTTGAAGTAAGAGCCCTGGTGGTGGAGGTCCTGCTCCTGGTGGAGGCATGGGCAAGTTGCCTTCCTTCAATCCCATAATCGGCAGTGTTGACTATTTCAGTGATTAAAAGGCAGTGATGTTGTGTTAGGACATGCGACTTTGTCAACTACATACAACTTCATGTAGGTAAACTTACGAGGAAAGAGTGGAAGAGGTGGGGGATGTGGTTGGCTGCCAGAGTCTCGAAAATAATGTCGACAACGTGATGGACAGGCAACTGAGTAATGTTGATTTGGCTAAGCACGTTCTGACCAAAGCCTGGGGGGATGTTTGGTGGTGGTGGTCCTGGTGGTCCTGGTGGTCCTGGTGGTCCTGGTAATGTTGGTGGCCCTGCCAGAGCAAGCATAGGTGGTGTATTTGTGCTGCGAGTTTCGGGCTCTTGCTTCATTCTCTTCAACTCCAGATCCTCGCTATCCTGGTTATTGCTGGACCTTCCACGCTTTGATGATCTTCTAGAATCGTCGTCTGGGTGAAGAAGTTGCTGTTGCTGTGATCGACTCAATGGGTTGCCGTTGTACTTGACGCCGTAGCTAGAAAGAGTGTCTGTAACAATCTGAAGCTGCGGGGGCTGCAATTGCATCCTATGAACGAGATAAAGTGAAAAGGCGTCGATGTGAGTCGCCAGTCAGAGAATCTGCTGAAATGCGTACAGATATACCCTCATGTCCAGAGATCCTGTGCTCAGCCCTTACTTTGAGATAGACAAAAGCTGTATCCTGATCGCCTTGTCAATGAATTTGATCTGGAGCGGAGTGAAATGTGGTGGAGGCGATGGTTTAATGAAAGAAGTCCAAGTTCCGAGAATGACGGGTATAAACTGAGGTCGGGCTCGCTGCAAGGCACTGGTCTGGTTGATGATTGCTGTCACAACGGTGGAAGAACTAAAGAGTTGAGAAAGTGGATGCGCCAAACAATATTAAGAAAAATGCTGTGATTTAATGCGAGGTAACGACCGCGCCACCAAATAAGCTTCGCCTCCCACAAATTCACCAGTACATACATCATTGGCCGCTGAATAACAGACAAAAGCTCTCGCAACAAGGCGTCAGATTCGTGTTGAAGCACTCCAGCGTTCAAGAACGGGTGAGTAGATGAGACCTTGTTGAGCGACAATGTCTAATGCGAGAGTAAGGCGAACATAACAAACAGCTTCTTGTTAATTTCTAAAGAACCTTCCTGCTCCTGCATGAAAAAAATGAAATATCAAGCCGTGGTTGTGCAGATTCCCGTGGTCCTGTGATATTACCTCCGAATCATGAGCCATTGAGTTTCGCTGACTGTGCGACTGGATCTGAACGACTGTTTGCATGTACTTGCAGATCGCTAAGAGAATACCCTCGTTGGAACTTCCGAGATGACCCAACACAGCCTGTTTGACTCTGACAGCGTATTCACCCCAGAGATTAGCGAAACCCGCAGACTCTTGGCAACTAGTGAACGTTGAAGAAACAAGTGGATTTTGATGTTAATGTCGTGTGGTATGCGTAGTTTCTTCTCCAGAACAAAAGCCGTCTGCGGTTTGCCATACCAGATCTGAAAGACGACAGGATAGATGGAAGCACAAGTTTGAACGGCGCGCTTGACCACGGTTGTAGAAGGATTCCTGACCAGTTCCGCCAGAATCCCCACTGCTTTCAGCAAAGCTATTGTGAAATGTTGATAAGGTAGATGACCACGGTGCAGTCAATAACGCAAGCTGTCGAAGCAATTGGTCGTTGTATACAAATAAAAGGTCGATCATGACATGCAACGTGTTGCGCATACCATCTTTGAGATCGACTGAGAATGTGTCGATAGTCTCACTGAGGGCAATGTCCTGCAGGTAGCTGATCCACCACAGAGCGACCATCTCCAGGTTGTTGGTTGATCTCTTCGCCTCCTGCATGACTCCGAGTGCTGCATCAAACTGGTCGAGGCTGGGCTCCTTCTTCCAGTCACGCGTAAAGGCCTGCAGGTGTTTTGTTAACTCCTGTGGGTTGGCGGCAACAGTGGCGTGGTTTAGATGTGCATGGAGCACGAGCTGAAGGTCCTGGGAAGCCATGAGGTGTAATGTTTGTCGATCAGATTTGAAGGGCTGGGTCCGCTGGGTGGGGTAAAATCCTTCGTGAGTCGAGGCGACTGTCCCGTGAACTGTTCCTTCAGTAGATTATAGACAGACCGTCCTGGCTGATCCTGAGGGATAAATATGTATGGCGTCCGGCGTAATAGTCTCGATGGAGGAGCGAGAAAGAAGTGGTGGACAGGAAGGGGACGTTGGGAAGGGTGCAAACAAACTTTGGTGTCAAGGCTTTGACAGGACGCGCGATCGACGTCACCTTTTTTTGGGCGATGGTTCGAACCCCAGTTGATACGACCAGTTTTATATAAATTTAATTTACGGATGTGTCTTTGCGTGGGAGAAGAAAAGAATCGATGGATCCGGAAGGGAGCCAGAAAGCATGATTGATACGAAGGGCGAAGCTAGAATAATCATGCCTGTTCGATGCTGGTCGCCATATAAAGCTGGTGACAACAAATAGAGCGAGTAGGCTGACAGAGCAAAGTAAAGATAAACGAGAGAGAGTGAGTCAAAGGAGGACAAGTGGATGAAAGGGGTGGTGGAGATGGACCTGCTGACCGTGTTGTTGCTTCTTTGGGGGGGATAATGTCTGCCCCTGTTCCCCTGTGTCAGTTCCTTGCTTGACTTGGGCTTGGCACAAGTGCATACATATAATGCATTCAACTTTGTGCACCTGCGGTTTACAAATACCCTTCTCCTTCTTCACACTCCTTGTCCCCATATAAATCATCTACTCTTTCCTTTTCCTCACACCAACTTATTTCTCTTCATTCATCTCCCTCTCTTTTGCGACATTCCCGTCTCTACCTTTATTCTTTTTCTACGCTAATAAGGGTCCACCTACTGCTTCTTCGTCCTCTTGACCGACTGACTGACACCAAGAACGATGGTCTCCTCAAAACCACTGCCGCCCATTCCCGCCCCTCCCCCTTCGGAAAAGCGCGCCCATCATCTCTTCTCATCAGTCACTCACCACCACAGGAAAAGATCAGAGTCTACTGCTGCTGCGACCACAGCTACTACTACAACAACTACAGCAACCCCGACTGCTGCTGCTATGAACGCGGGTGAAGGGACAGTCGCTACCTCAACGACAACAGCTGCTGCGACCGAGCCACATCAGCAACAACCACAACCACAACCACAACCACAAGCGCAATCTATTCCTGCCTCCAACAGCTTCTTTTCCTTCTTCACTTCTGCTGTTTCCACCATCCGTACGACAAACGCAGCAACAACACCCACTGCCACTAGGTCATCTTCACCAGCTCCTTCTACTGTCATAGGCCCAACAGACGAAACGAGTTTGTCCTCCTTGACCCATACCGCCAACCCTGCCAACGATAACAACCTTAATACGACGCTAAAACCACCAATGATCACACTGGACCAGCGGTCATTTCAACATCTACGCGCCATCGCCCGGCAGTCGATTGCGAGTTCTTGTCTCGAGCCCGAGTTCCTCTGGCTGGGCTTGTTGATGGACATGCTGCAGAAACTCGCTGCAAATGTATCGGATGCCTGGCAGCAGATAGAGGCCTCCTTTGAGTCGACACACCATCTGGATGCTCTCAATACTGCCAACGCCGCCACTACTGTGACCGAAAAGAACGCCAAGGACAAGGTCAAGGACATGGAGAAAGACAAAGACAAAGAAAAGGACAAGGACAAGAAGGATGTCAAGAAACTTCCTCATTTCGGATACAGCATCCAGCTGGTCAAGAATATCAGCACCAGTCAGGAATGCACATTCACTGCAGGCCAGTTTAGAGGCGAGTCCATCCTCCTGGAGGAGCGCACTATTGAAGAGAGGAGTCGACGTATGTTTGTAAATGACCAATGGTCATACCTGTTTGTGTTTTTGTTTTTCAGCGCGTGCGAATGATGATCGATGGTCAGTGTCCGTCAAGGGCCAAGTGGTCTCATTTTTTTTGGACTCCGCCAATGAGATAATTAACACTTGCCCTTTGCTTGATTTCTGCCCCTAGCGCCGAAACAGGAACCGATCCAAATCTTGCTTGGAGGAACAATCGCCCTTGCTGCTGGTGCGGACGACCTGGCCAAGGTAGAAAAGATTTTGGAACTGCTCGTGTTTGCACTGTGCTCGATGCAGCTCGAGATGTATCTTATGCAGGACCACAACGTTGTCCGACACGAACCCTCACTCTTCTCACCAACCTCGCACGACCCAGAACCACGGAAACCCACCATCCCAATCCAACAAAACGCCATCAACAACTCCAAGCGTGCTTCCAAAGGTTCTATGATTTTTTCGTGGCTCTCCCGTGGAACCCTTCCGGCAAAGTACAAAAAGGGGACCACTCAACTCTCAGCACAACTGGATAGTCAGTCCAGCACCGGTCGGGATGGCAGGTCATCGGGTCAGAGCACGGCAACGCCAAGCTTAGCTGAAGACTTTGGACTTGGCGAGGATTTGCAGAGCTATCAGAGTTATCGGTTCGCAAAAATTATCCAGCAGGTCGAGAAGGCAATTATTTCAGTCTCGCCCGATGTCAGCTTTCCACCGCCTCATCTTTTGCTCCGCCTTCGGGATGAAGAGGCTGTCGAGCCGAACTCCAAACGCAAGTCTTACACATGGGAAGATATCGAGTTTGTGGCGAAGAAGATTGGATTTGGCAATCGGATGGGACGGCCCAAGATGGGTGGAGTTCTGGGTCAGCTCACTCGTTTTGGAACAACCACTTCGACTGCGATAAACCAACCCGGTGCTACAGGAAAGGGAAATCGACTACCGATCGACTCGAGGGCAGGACTAGAGCATTTGATGACCAACGGCAATGCCCTTCAAGGGATTTTCAACCACCAATCAATTTCCTTTTCACACTCGTACTACTGGTCCGCAACAGCTGCAGCCCCATGCGAGCCGCCTTGCCTCATCACCATGGAATATTATCGGAAAGAAGGAATGTACGAGGACATGGATCTGGGAGAGATGATTGAATACCTTTGCAGGCGAGCACATCACCCTTGCAACGACAAAAAATGTGGACACAAGCGACTGGAACATATTTCGACTTATACCCATGGCGAAGCTCGGATCAATATCACGCTAGAGCAGCCTCGACCCGACTCTGCCACGGATTTCGACTCGGAGGAGTTTACACCGTTTTTGAGCAACAACAAGATGATGGCGGTATGGACCAGGTGTAAGATGTGCAAAACAAGGACGAAGCCACGGATGGTCTCTCGAGCGTCTCGAATATATTCTTTTGGAAAATATCTGGAGCTATTACTGTATAACCACCATTTCGAGCCCGGTCCCCGTCCGCTTTGCGATCATGCCTTGTCCAAGGATGCTATTGCTCGTTGTTTCCTCTACCGTGGGCTGGTGGTCAATTTTGAGGTGGAGAGCATTGACTTGTTTGAGATGCGGATATCCCGGCTACAGGTCAACGAGGACTTTCCAGCTATGCCTAAACTATCGCCAAGTGACTGGAATGACGACCCTCACGACTTTACAACAACCAACGCATCCACAGGACCACCCTCCTCGCAAGTCAGTGTGGTCTCGATGTCGGCACATTGCGACTACATCACGGACGCGGAACATTCCAACCAAATCAACGCCACAAGGATAGAGATTATGCACTTTTACGAGTCTTGCAAGAAGATTATTGTTGCGATGGAGGAGCATTTTGGAGAGACAAAATCGGTCGTGAAGCGGTCAAGTAAGCAGGATTTTTCGACTCGAAGGGCCGCAATGGACCCAGCCAAGAAGGCAGCCCTGAGCAGCCTCGATGATCTGGGCGATCGATGGAAGACGGACGAGTTCGACTTGTATGACCAACTAAAGAAGATCCCGATCACTCGACTAAACGACTTGCGCAACCGGTTCAAGGACTACATCAAGCGGACTATGCGATCGATGGAGGCATGGCAGACGGAGCACTATCCCGAACTGACACAATCCCTGAACTCTTGGGCTCTGCCAGAATATGTCACGTAAGCTCGCTCTGCTCATTGTTTGCTAACATCTTTCCTTGCTGTGCAATATAATAAGATACGAGTGACTAAAGCGTGCCGTTCACGTCTCCATTTAATTAGATCTGACATTCTCCACACATTCCCAAGGTCTTCGGTTATTGTGCGTGAAAACGAGCCCAGTTCCATTATTGCATCTACCCTCAGGTATGCTCCTAAATTATATCTACTCGATATCCATTGCAATCATGTCATGCCAGGCGGTAATTTTTATTGCTAATACGCCAACAATTTTTTTTTCTTAATATAGCTCAATGGACTACTTGACACTGTTGTCGTCAATATGTAATCAGGATATTGACCTAACAGAGGAGGAAGAGACAGCACCCAAACCACCAGAGAAGGACCTCTTTATGCGAGAAGTGAACCTAAATGTGCCTGCCCCTGGACCTTTGAGGACATCACGGTCGGCTGGAAGTGTGACATTGGTGACACGCAAGAACGGAAGTAGCGATAGCGAGGCGAGCACGACAGTTAACAGTGCAGCAAACGGGTCACCCAACAAAGGCGACAATGGCAGTCAAGCGAGTGCCCAGGACGATGACGATGAGGAGGGAGATGAGGACTTTTTGGTGGTCGATGGATATGAGACGGTCGTCAAATTTGTACAGCCGACAAGGCTGGATATCTCGAGCATACTTGCCAACGGAACAATGTCGCCTCGAAGCACGATGGGTCTTCATTTCGCGAGTGGTCGTCATGGGAAGAACTCGACTCTTGGTTTAGGTTCGATTGAGAGGCGAGCGGACGGTACTGTTGCTCGACCTGTCAGTATGATGGCTCTCAACAATTCAACCCCTGTCTTTACAGCACCACCCTTGACAACACCCTCTGAGAACAGTAACCAGTCAACATCGTTCTTTATCTCACCACCCGACAGCCGCTCGACTACACCGACTCCTGGCGCAAAGTCCAAGAATCCGTTTGGATATCATGCACTGACATCGGGACTCAGTGGTACCATGAAGGGACTCAGTCTGAACTCCCTTTCAGAGAAGATTGGCAGCGGATTCACGAGCTATGGGGCGTCTAGTGCCAACATCGATAAGGCGGACAAGGAGTTTTTTAAGGCTGAAGGGACTGAACGGTCGATGCGGGAAACTCTTGCATTGGAGCAGGAACTAGAGTCGAGCGTGCGAAGTCCTCACCTGAAGGCTCGTAAGTGTCCCATGCAATGTACTCGCAGAGAGCTGTTATCTTGTTAGGAGTTGACATTTGCGCGTGAAAATGACTCCCTTTTTGCTAGCTTATCAACTAAACTATTTTCTTACCATACCCTTGATGTAATCTAGGATTCTCACACGGGAAGACATCGTTTTCATGCACGGTGTACTATGCGGCCGAGTTTGACACACTGCGTCGACGATGTGGTATCCACCAAAACTATGTCCAATCGCTCTCAAGATGCAAGGTTTGGAACGCCAACGGCGGTAAGAGCAAGAGCAGCTTCTACAAGACCAAAGGTAAAAAGGCACAACATTAGCACGCATCCCCCTTTCCCCAGCCCTTCATCGTTGACTGTTCACTTTAAGGCACCTAATCGTATCTGTTCTTCCGTCGTTGTTCATGCGGTTTTACGTTGGTGGAATGTGTACTAAACTACTTTTTTTTTCTTTCCTACATCCTCATTGGTTTTTTCGTACCGATACTCTTTTCCACTCATCCATGCAGATGATCGGTTTGTGGTCAAGCAGATGGTGTCGAGTTGGAATATTGCCGAAAAAGACGAACTGCTCAAGTTTGCGCCAAAGTACTTTGACTACATGGAGAAGACGCACGAGGCCCCGACTGTTTTAGCTAAGATTTTTGGGTTCTACACCTTCAAGATCAAGAATGGTCAGTCGGGACAAGTCATGAAGATTGACGTACTTGTGATGGAGCACCTCTTTTTCAACCAAAAGATTACCAGAGTATGTCAAGTCGTGATGCTTACTCAAGTTAGCATTGTTGCTTCTTTTGGCGTCTTTTGTTTGTCAGGGTGTGATGCAGGCTGCGCTGTAGTGCTCACAGTTTTGATGTGTTTCATTCTTGTTATTGTACTCTTGTTCTTGTACTCTTTTTTTGTTTTAGACGTTTGACTTGAAGGGAATCCAGGATCGACATGCTGGATCGAAACCGAACACAACGGGCGGAGGATCAACCACGCTGTGGGACGGCGACTTTATTGAGGGCCGGTACAGGGCTTTGCTTTTGATCCACTCGCACTCGAAGAAAATCATCCGAGAGTCGCTCCTCAACGATACCGAGTTTTTGGCAGGCGCCAACATCATGGACTATTCCCTTCTCGTTGGTGTCGATGATGAGCGGAAAGAGTTGGTCGTTGGCATCGTTGGTACGTTTTGTCGCTTTGCTGTTATTGCTCTTTGACTTGCAAAAACAGGGAGGTGTAGTAATTTCTTATTCGGCGTGGAGAGTCGGCGTCAAAAAAGAGTACTGTGATTGCATTTACAACAAGCATACATTAACGCCCTTGATTTCGCCCTTGGCTCTATGATAGATTTCATTGGTGCCTACACGTGGTACAAGAGAATCGAGTCCAAGGGCAAGACGACGCTGCGGGGCGCCAAGGACAATGTCACGGTGTTGCCCCCGCAGCAGTATAAGACTCGGTTTAGAGAAGCCATGGAGCGTTATTTCCTGGCCGTCCCTGGTATGTTTCATCACCTTTGGCTATATAACAGCGTTTCCTACAGGCGACCAAGGAATGGGAGAATGTTCTGACTTGTCACTAAAAGCCGGTGTGGACGTGTGTGAAAATAGATAAATGGTCCAAGACCGCACTAGAACAAGAAAACACATCACCAGCAACAGCGATAACTACCACAACGGGGACAGGAATGGTCACGGCCACCACTCGGAAACCGAGTGCAGTGGACGGAGCCCCTGTTGCGGCCTCGACAACACTACTGCTGCCGTCGACTATACCTGAGGGATCCAAGGAGAGCCTTGCAACACCGACACTGGAAAGGTCGATCAAGAAAAAGGCTTCGGGGTATTTAGAGAAGATGTCAAAGGCGATTATCATGTCGTCTTCTAGAACAGGAGGAGCTGTAGAGGCCGAGTCGGGAATGGCTACTACTGCGACGGCCCTTGCGCAAGGCGACGCGGCGGCGGTGGTGGAGGGGGAGACGGACTTTTGTGTGAAGAAACTTCCTAGAGTCTTTTACCCTTTGAATTAGGGCATGATAATATAACAGCCTATCTGTTTGTTCCTTATTCGTGCTTGGTGCTTCGTGATTATGCATTGCATGCTTCATCCTTGTGTTTGCTGCTGTTACTTGTATGTGTATGGTTCGTGTTCGTGTTTGTGTTTTATTGGGTGTCCTGCATGCATCCAAGATCTGTCAGCATGAAAAACAAAAAAAACAAAAAAAAAAAAAAACACAACGAACAGCCCCACTCATTGTTGACTTCTTTGTTTGGAGTGAAGATAGCAAGCAGACAGACAAATAAAACCATTCATTCAGCGAAATAAAAATATGAGCACGTCCCAAGATCGAAGAAGCTAAAAAGGTGACAAACAGAAAGAGTGCAAGAGAGGGGAGAGAGGAGAGAGATGAAGCCCATGTGCTTGACTATATTTTCCTCAACCCGGATCGATCCCTTGTGCATTATCAGTACCAAAAGAAAAAAAAGGAATCATATGGGTTATTAAGCCTTTCTTCCATTGAAATGCACAGTCGGTCCCGTCTCTAAGAATGGCACTAATACTTTTCACAGGAATGTCCCTCAAGTGTCTGTGATGAAAATAGACCCAGACGGGGACACAATACCTACCAACAAACAAACAAACAAACAAACAAAGGAAGCACCAACAAAAAAAAAACAAAACAAAATAAAACAAAGATGCAATCTTATTTGTTTTTGTGAGGCCGGCTCTGTTTGAAAGCTGTCCCACCCCGTCCGCCTTCCTGTCCCCCCTCCCCCCATGTTTTTTTTAATATCTGCATCTAGCCCAACAAGGCACCAAGGTTTCTCTTGCTCGTCCCTCTCTCCCCATCATGACCAACCCGTATCACCCACCGATATTCCGAATGACAAATTTCGACATACACCCTTCTCTTCCTTCTTTATATCCCTCTCGCTTCTCTCCCTCCATCTTATTCACACCATTCTCACTGCCACGCCTTTATTATCCAAAAAACATAGACAGCGCCTTGTTCGAAGACAACGGAAAGGCAAGGATGGTGAGCCTGAAGGTGTGTCCAATAGTAATAGTATTAAAGCACGCGATATGCCCTCCGTTCACTATCCTTCGCCCAATCTAAACAAACAAAAGAAAAAAAAAAAAAGAATTGGTTGCATATCAGCACCGATGTTTCTGTATTTCTGCAGTCATATGTCAGTCTCCCCTCCCTTCCAAAACAATAAGCTCGATAGAAAAATTAGCTTCTTCGCGGGCGAAGCCCAAAAAAAGAAGTTACACATCCCACATGCTTCTTCCTCCCCAAAAATTCAGGAACCGAAACAGCAATGTAGACCCTCTCTCCTTTACGGAGATCCTAGGCAAAAGATAATTCCCAGTCCGGGGATCGAACCCGGGCCTTGTCGGTGAGAGCGACAAATCCTGACCACTGGACCAACTAGGAACTTGTGTTGTTAAATAGTGCTTTTTTAGATAAATTATGAATGATAATTTTAAGAATTAGAGTGTTTTTAAGGATTTAGGCGGGGCCCGGGGCCCGCGCCTCGATATTTATTACGTAAGAATGTCTGTGTAACCCACAAGTGCATGCATGGTTACTTTGGAGATGAGTCAATCTGCGAGAAAGCGAGAAACTAATTGAAAACCTGCTTTTATACCTCTGAAAAGTCTTTTTTTTTGTGATATGTAATATTACGCGTACCAACCTCGCCTATTTTTTTTTATTTTTTTTTTCAGTGTTCTCTTCCTCTTAACCTTAACTCCCGTCCTTTATTGTTAAACAGGACACGTAGTTATAAACCACATTAGAAGAGAGACGAAAAGCTAATGGATCTTGTTGCGGTCGTGCATTGATACCCTGCTCTTCATTAGCTTGTCTGCAAGGCCAAGAGGAGAGAGAGACAAAAAAAAAAAAAAAAAAAAAAAAAACAACAACTAGAAAACACAAGTGAAATAGGTACCATAAGTAGAAGTGCACTTACTGGTTCAGGATAATGGCGCGTTGTTGTTTTTCTTTGTTTATTCAAGAGTTGGATGAGTGTCCATGCGTTCTGATGGTGCCTGAATATCAATCTCATTTTTTTTTCCGCTTCTAAAGATCTTACTTTGCCTGAACGTACGATTTATCATCGACTTTTCCACTCACTCTCTCGTCCTCGACCCACATCCTATGGCCAGAAACAACTTTCTACTCTATATACACACAAGCAATGCAGACAAGCAGGTAGCAATAAAAAAAAGAAAATACATGTATCAAATGGTTGATCTGTTTGTGTATTAGCAAGGATGAGAAAAAATAGAAAGCGCACTGGGTGTAGTTAAAGGTTATGCTAAAAAAAACACGAATGATAAAACGAAAAAAAAGAAAAAAAAGAAAAGAAATAAAGAAAAATGCCAAAAAGAAAAAGAAAAGTGAAGGGAGGGTGTCTGGATGTTGAGTAAATGTCCTTAGGCCAGCTGAGGTAGCACTTGAGCTCCAGATTCAATCCAACATGGTGCTTGTCGAGTCTCTGTGTTTGTGTTTCTGTGAAATAGAAAATGCGCTCTCTGTGATAAAAAAAAAAGAATCAGCAAAGACTCCATCAAGAATCGTGTTGAAAAAAAAAGTACGTGGGGGTGGTGATGGTGGTGGACAGCAGAAAACTCGAGTAAAAGAGAAAAAAAAAAAAAGCGAAAGGTGGGAGGGTAGAACTATGTACAAGAGGATTACTGCTCCCACACTGAATAAAAAAAGAAAAAAAAAATAAAAAAGGGATGTGTTAAAATCACTCGACTGGTGGCCAGTGGTGTCGAGAACTGGTACCGTAGGGAGGTGTAGTCAGCGATGGCCGTCTACTAGCTCCCTTCCTGGATCCTGTTGGACTGGTCACCGAAGAGGTCGAGGTATGAGAGGGGAAAGTAGCGCCAGCACTACCACTCTCTTTTCTTGACCGAGAAGGCGATACAGGTGTCATGGGGCCCAAACCACTCGATCCAGCTGTAGGACTGACGTGGTCGACAGACATACCCCTTGCTGAAGAGGACGACGATAACGACTGTTGTTGCTGCTTCCTCTCCTCTTCCTCCTCGCGTGCCTGTAAGAGTCCCCACATGATCGAGATCCCGCCTTGAGACCGCTCTGGCAAGTACTTTTCCTGGATCTGGCTCCATGAAGGCCCAAACTCCTCATGGCCGCGCTTCAACAGTGCAATCTCTTCGTCTGTCCCGGCACGGCGACGCATAATCTCCCACTTGTTCTTGCACTGCTTCCGTGTGAATGTGTTGCCCATTTGTGAGGCCACCCAAACCCAATTGATACGGTAGCCGCCGGGGAAACAAGTCTCGATCAAGTTCTTGAGCTGCTCCGACTGCTGAAGCGTCCAGACACGGACAGTTCGTGTGGGTTTGGCGTCGCCACTATCGCCTCCTGTCACACCTCTGGCAGCAGCAGCCGCAGCAGTAGCTGCCCGATCAGCAGCAGCAGCCGCCGACCCTCCTCCGCGACCTCGTTTCCCGCTGCCGCTGCCAGTTCCACGTGATTTTGGAGTTGTCGGAGATGTTGCATGGTACGACGAGTCCCGGTCCCTCATCCGCGTGTCGCTCCCGCCGTCGTGGTCATAATCATAACCGTCATCAGGACTCCTGGAGTGCATCGACCGGTTGGCCTGGTACGAAGGCCGGCGAGAAGACGAGTGTGTCGAGTGTGGGTACGGGTAGGACCCATACATCTCCTGAGACGACCGACGGCTATGAGAGGCTGGAGTGAGCGCAGGTGTAGCAGCGCCGCCGGCAGCATGGTAGAGATTAGGGAATGAGGATCGGTAGGTGGGTCCTGTTGACGAGGCAGCCGAGCCAGGGGCAGGATCATAACCAGACGAAGACCAGTCGTCGTCATCGTCATCGTCGTAATCAATATCGGATTCAGGCAACTCGCCATAGATACGGGTGTATTCTTGTTCAATCTCCTCCAACGACCGGTCAAGTTGCATCCGTTCCTTCACCTCAGCCCACCGGCCATATAGATGGTGTCGTTCGACGGCGACATAGAGCGCTTCTTGTTCGGCGTTGGACCAGTGACGATGCGAAGTAGTGTCGATTGGGGTGAGTTGACGGAATGGCTGCTTGAGGGGTCGCTCGAAGTTCTCCCTGTCGTCTTCGTTGTCGTTGTTGCTGGTGGCGTTGGGATGGGCCGAGTCGATAGACATGTCGCTTGGGTTTTGGTTGTTGTAGACTGAAGGAGGGGACATTGTCGAGGAGGAGCGTTTCTTGTGCTGACCCATATCGACGGAGACATAGGATGGTGACGAGGCAATGGTCTCGTCCATATCGCTTGATGTCATGGAGATGTGGACGCGGGTAGGGTGTGGGGAGAGAATGGTGGATACGAGGTGGCCGGGGAGATGGGTTGAGGAGGGAGTGTGTTGTGAGAAAATATAAAAAAGATGAAATTGGATAAAAGGGACGGAGGAAGAGAGTAAGGTGGTAAGAAGGGAAAGTGTATAGATAGTTACAAAGGACGAGAGAGGCTTGAAGATGAGGATGCGTCGTTGGCAGTGGTGGTGGTCGATGTCGATGTGAGGAAGTCGAAACCTAGGATAAACACGTGCACACAGCAAATCGAAGTAGGTACCAGTCAGTAAATACTCTCGCCTTGGCTGTTCACAGCACACACCACCTTGTTTCGCCTTCTCTTTCACGTTCATATTCATACAAGAGAGAGCAAAAAAAAAAAAAAGAACCATCCACAAAAAGGGGTATGTAGGCACGAAGAGGATAGGATAGCAGTAAAAGGAACGTGAAGTGAATCCATAAAAACAAAGGAGGACACTGCGAGAATGGGCGTTAAAGAAGATAACCAAAGAAAGGCAACCGATGTGGTTTTTTTTTTTTTTTTTTTTTTTTTTTTTTTTCGGTTTTCCAACGGCAACTTACAAGTGCTTGTCATAATCACTCAACCAACGTTAGGACTCAAGATGAGGGATGAAGAAAGAATAGCGGGCCTTTCTCTATGCGGTTGATCCAGGATCTAGTGCAGTGTGAAAATAGCTTGTGATTCGATCGGACCGAAAGGATGGATGAAAGAGGAAGAAAGGTAGGCAAATAGAGCAAACGGGCAATGTAGTCAAGAACGACGACTGAGAAGAAGTAGAAGTAAACTTTCTCTTGATGTGTTTGGGGGCAGAGGCTCGGACGGCGCGCGTTATTCGTGGACTTTCGGACGGTTCCTGAAACAGATCGGTTCTATGACGATCAATCGGCCAATTGATCAATCAATATGCGAATGAGAGTGAAGGCCTGTTGATAGAAGTAGAAGTGAGGAACGGGTAATCGACAACGCGACAAGGGGAGGTAGAGAAGAAGAAGGTTGATGGGAGGAGATGGGAGAAGGATAGGACAAGAAACGAATTGATGGATTAACACAATGAGAAACAGAAAGAAGTTAAAAAAAAAAAAAAAAAAAAAAAAAAAAAAAAGAGAGAGAGAGAGAGAGTTAGTTAGATTAGCTGATCATGATAAAGTACCGACATGAATGAAAAGTGATAACAATAAGAACGTAACGAAGAACAAACAAAAAAGAAAAAAAAATGCAGGTGGAATGTTTGTCGACGTTGTTTGGGAGTTGAACGAAGGTTGTATGGGCGATGCAACAAGAAACAAAAAAAAAAAAAAAAGGAAAACAAATAAATGTGATGGTACTATTGAGTACTCTATCGAGCAAAAGATGTTGTACAATTGAGAGAAAGACTGGGGTAGAAAAGGAAGAGGAGAAGAGAGGGCGAGATAGAAAAAATTAAGTGGATGGAGGGCAGTTGGGACAACGGCCGGAAGAGGATGGAGAGAATGAGTGGGGGAAGGAGATGAAAGTAAAGGGGAAGTGGGAAAGGGTAAGGTGCAAACGAAGGAAAGATAAAAAAAAAAATAACGGATTCAATTACGGGTGAGTATTGTAAAACAAGAATAAAGAAGCGTTTTGGGTAAGGGTAACGGATGGACTAAGAAAAAATGTATGAAAAAAGCTGTGGATTCGGGCAAAGGAATGGGTTTTTTTTTGGTGAACGATAAGTGGGCGATTGTGTCAACAATTATTGTTCGTTCTTTTGTTTGTTTTTTTTGTGATGGGATGGATAACTGGGCGATGAGTTGAGTAGGAATAATACAAACGATGCGTACAAGAGTGTGAAATGCCAAATAGGGAATAACGCCAAGGGTAGAGGAAGGAAGGGAGAGAAGAGGCAAAAGAAGGAACGGACAATGGAAGGATTAAAAAAGAAGGAATTGAAGGAGAGAAAGAAAGGAAAAAAGGGCCAGAGAAGAAAAGAAAGAAAAAAAAAAAGGAATGTGAAGGGAAAGTAGACAAAGAAGGGGCAAGAAGTTGAGTAAAATGACAAATGAGCTTAAAAAAAGGAGACCCAGTATTGTAGTAGTCAATTCGATGTAGAAAATGGAGTGGCAAGATGGTAGTGGTGGTGGTCAAAGAGGGAGAAAAGGGAGAGGGGAAGCGAAGCGGATCGAGGCGTGAAGAAGAGGGAAGGGAAAGGAACAATAAGAAGTAAAAAGGCAGGACGGATCACGGCGAGAATGAGCAAAAAGAAATATAAAAAAATCAATTGAGTCGTTTTGATATATTTAATACTTTACTTTGTACTGTCGACTTTTTCTTTCTTTGTCTTTGCTTGAGGAGTGAGATGCAGAAGCAGTAGCTGAAGTGAAAGGGAAGTCAATTGGACAAATAAAAATCGAAAGTAACTCCTCCTTTTGTTGTTCGTTGCTTTTGCTTTGGTTATGAAAGGAATGAGAGAGATGGAGAAAATAAAAAAGATGAATGAATGAGAACAGCAGACAGACAAGGATGACTGATGGCGAGCAAAGAGAAAAGAGTGAAAAAGAATGAAGGAAGGGAAGGAAGACTCTGCAGGAAGGAAGGAAAGGGTCGTTCAGTCGGTCAGCGAGTCAAAAAGGAAAAAATAAAAAAAGAAAAGAGGAAGAGAAAAAGAAAGAAAGGGCAGAGTAGTGTGATAATAGAGACAAAATGGAAAAGTGAAGCGAGCGAACAAACAAGTACAACGACTGCGAGAGAGCAAGGGCAAAGAGGGTTTCGGGACGGGAGACAAAGAGAGAAAGAGAGAGCGAGACGAAGGAAAAGAAAAAAAAAAGTGAATAGAATAACAGCAATTTATATAATATTGTTACTATTTTTTTGAGCGTGTGGGTGGTCAGTGCCAAAAGCAAGGCAAGCGAGTGGATGGAAAAGAGAAGGGAATGAATGAACAAGGAAATGCGATAAAACAGTGTATTAAAATAAAACAATAGAAAGGAAGAGTTGCAAATGAGGGCAAAAAAAGACGAAAGAGTAATGGAATGGAAGGGGAATGAGAGATGGAGAATGGAAGGAATGGGAGAGATGAGGTAGAAACGATGAATAAAAAGAGAGGAGAGAGAGAGAGAGAAGAGATAAGAGAGAAAAGAGAAAGTGAAGAAAAAGAGAGAGAAGAAAAAAAAAAAAAAAAAAAAAAGAGAGAGGGAAAGAAATAAAAAAAAAAAAAGAACGGCGGAGGGAGAGAAGAATGAGTGGAAGAAAGAAGCAAAGAAGAAGTAATAACGACTACAAACAAATAAACCGAAGTGGACAGACAGACGGACGGACGGACGGACGGACTCTGGAAGAAGAAAGAGTCTGTGTCTGTATTTTTCAAACAATAGACTTGACTCTCTTCCTCTTTATTTTCATATTAGTATTCACTCTATCACGGTTTATCACTCACTCACTCACACATAAAATATATAGAGCACCCTCGTCGTCATCATCGCCATGATCACCATCATCATCACCATCACCATCGGTATCAATATCAGTATCAACACCATTCATCGCTAAGACAAGCATTTGTTTCTGTCGGTTCCATCACAGGCAAAAACATCCGTGTTCATTTATATATCTTATGCTTGTGCGTTCATCATCTTCACAAATCCATTCCACATCCTGTTTCCAAAAACAAATACATATACAAAAAGCTTATGCTTCCTCAATCATGCTCCACTTCTTTCCACTTAACCCTACCACATATATGTATGTTATGTCTCTGAATACTCTCAATTAACCCGAGCCAACCCAGTAAGACAAGTCAACCGACCGAAGGACAAGGACCGAGCGAAGAGCACAAAAAGGGGTCCCGGTTGGGTTCCAAACACAACAAAAAAAAATCAAGTTCCCTCTTTTTCTCTCTCTCTCTTTCGTGCATAGTATCCGTCTGACTTTTTTTTTTTTTTATTTTTGTCTGTCCGCCATTTCCACCAAAGCTGGAGAAGCGGATATGTAAGTGAGAGGAGCGGGTGAGAGAGTGAGTAATGAGTACCTCTCTGCTCTTTTTTTTTTTTCTTTTTTTTTTTTTTTTTCGCTATTTCGGCAATTGACTGCTCCGGTCAGCCAGTTGGCCACCGTCTTTCCCCACTCGGACTCCCCCTCCCTCATTTGCTTGCTTATTCATATCGTCTTTTTTCGTATAAGTGGTTGGTGGTTGTAGGAAGGTGTTGAGTAACACAATAATCAACTTTATTCGGGTCAAACAGGTACAAAAAAAATACGAGTGGTGATGGGAAACGATGACAAAACGATATGGATAGGATGGGACGGGGTAGGGTTATGGTGGACATAAAGTAGACAATTGGAAGATCGGAGAGATAGAAGAGTGGAGAGTGCATATACACAGATACCGTCGATGTTTTACTCTTCGTATCATAGCTAGACGTCAAGAGTTCCCAGATGTTGGTTCAAAGTGAAAAAAAAATGTGAATGATCGCTTTGTGGAAACATCTACATCAAAAATAGTGGAGGTGTGGCGAATAGGGAAAAAAAAGGGAAGGGGGATGGCAGTGGCTGTTAGAAATCATAGAACGCGCCCTTAGCTATGGCTATGTTAACTTGTTGGGATGGTGGGTTGGGGTCAATGTGGATGTGGGATGGGGCAAAGGAAGATAGCTACATGAAAGACGCGCTTCTATTTTCACATACACACACACACACATACTTAGTCCTTGTTTGCAATCTGAGTACTTTTTCATTTACTTCGAACACAGCAGAAATGATAGGGTATTATCAAAAAGCAAGGATAGGAGTTGTATCCAATAAGCAGGCAAGGGATAACAAGAGGAGGGACCTTGCATGAACCTGTGTTTGTTTGTTTATGTCGGTCTGTCGGGTCTGTCTGTCTGTGTGAAAAGCGTGGGTTCGTGCCAACCCAACGGCATAATAACATAAGACAAATGGCAAGGCAAGTAGCCCTTGGACTGCTTTTCTTTTTTCCATAATTATGTCATATGCAAGGGCTGGTTCCCTTTTGTTGAATGCCAGCCAGCTTATTGTTGACTTTTATTTGTTCGATTGGGCAATACCTGATGAATGAAGGGAAAAATCTGTTGCCAATCAAATTAAATCGATTTCAGGAACAACAACACCAGGGCGAACAAACGCGTCTAAAAATAATAATACCATATCAGCTACTTCGATTGCATTGACTTTTTTTTGTGGTCCTGGCATATGTCTTTTTCATTCATCTATTCAAAGAACAATCCTTTCGTATTACTATCAGCAATTCAATTCCTTTACAGACAGACAAGCCTGTCAAAATGTTCAGCTGTCAAAAAGAATAAAGCTGGGTAGAAACAAAAGGATATTATTCTCTTGTACTCACTCCTTAATGCGATCGAATAAAAAAAAAAAATCAAGCTCGCAAACTGAGAACCAAAAAAAAAAAAAAAAAAAAAAAAAAAAAAAAATCCAGCAAGCACAAGCAAATGTAATGCTCTATCACATGACAATCTCTCAGGGTCCCTTTTTTCATTTTTCTACTTTCTTCAATTGCAACTAATGAGAACAAAAATATGGCTCCTCCGCTCTCCCCTTTCCTTCCTTCCCTCCTTTCTTCCTTCCCTCCTCTCCAACACACTCTCTCTGAACAAGAAAAAAAAAAAAAAAAAAGAAGGTTAGCCCAGAAGATGGGAAAAGAAAGAAAAGAAAGGCTGACGAAGCTTCTGGCCAAATATTCGTGATTGTGATATGACATTTCACAAAACAAGAACGAGAGCAAAGCCAAGAAAGAAAAAGACGCCCCTGTGTTTATGATTGGTTCTAGTCGAACGAACGAAAATGAGTTCTTGCAGATATCCTACTAAGCAGGTTTCCTTATTTCGTATTCGGCAAACGAAGGCGAGAGCGTATCTGAATAGGATGGATGAGATGATACGATAGGATAGGATAGGATGGCGAAATGACATTCCAGCCGAGAAAGCTCTCGCACTGCTCCGTTGTTTCTTTCTCATATGTGTGCTCCTCTCCTCTCCCCCCTCTCTTTCTGTTGGCATTTGCTCCAGGGACAAGAAGTAGATAAAAAAAGGGGGAGGGCTGGAAAAAAGCGGGTGAAAGTGTAAAAAGCAAGCGAGACAGAGAGCTGTTGTAAAAATTGAGCAAGAGAGCGAGCGGGAAATGATCTCGTGTATGCAACTTGGACCACCTTTTCCCTTTCGCTCACTTACGAGGTCGGGTACCCATACTCTCCTATCTATCTCTGGCTGCTCCATATGCTCTTTCTCTCGATCACCACTTTCTAGTGTTTTAGCTCCCTCTCCTTTCTTTTCTCAGTTCGAGCTTCAAGCCCTTTTATCATCTTGGGCAAACATTCACAAGTGAAAAAGTATAGACAGTGAGGTAGACATCTTTTTTTTTTGAGTTCTGGAGGACAGAAAGACGGACGGACGGGCGGGATGGAGTCTGTGTGGTCGGTCCTACGCATTGTGCACAATAGTATCAATCCAAACAAACAAACACATACACAAACAAACACACAAACAACAACAGCAAAAAAGATAGATGGTTCTTCGGTCGGACGATTTTGGCATGGCCATCGCCAATACACACTCCTCGACAGTACATGCTTTCTCCTTAAGCAAGGGTTTATTTGTTTACTTTGTTGTTATTTTTGTCAATCAGTCAGCTTTCTTAGATCTTCTTGGAGAAACAAAGGTGGGTATGCAACAGCAAGTAAGCAGCTGGAGAAACAAAAAAAGAAGAGAGAGAAAGGGGGAGGGGCCATGGGTTGCGCGGGTTTGTCATATGCCGATGGAATTGTACTTCACAACAACAAAAAAGGGTTCCCTTCCCGCTCTTCCCTTCCATCTTCTTCCTTCGCTCACCTTTTTTTTTTCTTTGCATGTCATATGAAGGTCAAAAAAATGAATAGAGGAATGGCTTGCATGGAATGAAGTGGATTTGGAGAACATGAAGAAAGGGACATGGAAGGGAGGACGATCAAATGAGGGTGTCCTGTGCCAATGCGATTGTGCTATTCTTTCATCTACAAACACCGCCCAACATCCTCCACTTTTTTTTTTTTTTTTTTTTTACTTAACGGCCCAATCGTCACGATCATCTTCAATTTCCGTCTTACGAGGAAGAGACGTCCTCTACGTGAAAAAGTATATACCGTACTTTACTAGAACTACCACCTCACTTTGCATGATCATCATTGTGGATGTCGTGTTTTCACTTTGTCCGGTTGCTCCCGTGAATGAATTATTACTTTGATCCACCGCCGCTCAGATGTGGTATTAAAACAGCATGAGAGACACACAGTGAGCGAGAATAAGTAAGCGCTCAGTGCTCTTCACCCAGCAGTAAGCAGCTACATCTCGCTAGACAAGAAGGTAAATTGCATATACCTTCTCGCTTTGCATATGTTGAAGATCGTCAACGTGTACAACTTCCTATAGTTCTCCTACTTTTCCATCGTGCTTTTCTGTGTTTATCTTTCTATGCCACTCAATAACTCACTAATAGCACAGGAGAAACCCTAACTATGAAATTGACTTGGTACCTCTATTCTGGTTAAACAATGGATCAAGAGATAAACATCTCTTACTAACTTCTGTTTTCATTCCTTCGTCATGTTTTCAACCATGTCTGCCTTTTCTTTTCCAACCTGTTCGTCAAAATATCGAAAATGAACAAAGAAGTCATTCTCATATGATCATAGAAACAAAAGACGATCGATCGATCGTTAGGTGCTTGCCTGCCAGTTATTTCCACTCCACCTTTTTTTTTTTTTTTTTTTTTTTTTTTCCACCTCCTCTTCCCTCCTTTTTCTTTTTCCTTGAGCTGAGCTTTATTTTTTCATGAAAAGGAGCATGATGAGAGGACGTGTCTTTGATTTTGCTATGATTTTTTTTTTCTTTTTTCTTTTTTCACATCCGAAGGTCGGGACTAGGGGTCATCTTGTACCCCACCCACGGTATCTATGTTTCGCCGTATAGTCCGTCCATCCATTCCCCCCTTGCAGCATCATGTTGCTGTTTACGAGTAAAACATTTTTTTTTCCGCTCATAACGTTTTCCTTATTTTGCACCTGTCAAAAAAAAAAAAAACTCTCGCACGCCCATAGATTACCCTGCTACTGCCTTTTTTTCTGGGACCCCGCATTCTGGCTCCCCACATGTCTTTCGATTCCTACTCCTCTGCGGCTCATCATACACATACACATACACATACACATGCACAACCCATGAGCTGGCATTAATGGCTCACAGGTAAAATTCATTGCATTTATGCCCTGTCTTGCCCTAGGAATAGCAACAGACATGCACATAGCAGAGAGGGAGAAGACGAGTGGGAAACAAGAAAGAGACTAAAATGAGCCAGGGACCCAAAAAAAAAAAAAAAACGAGGTTGGGTTCACGAACTAACAAACAAGGGCCAAAATAGACAACTCTTTTTTTTCATGCAAGGGGATTCGGAGGAGAGAGAGAGGAAAGGGATAGGAATAAAGAAAAGAGACGCAGCAAACTTTTAGAGCGCTTCAATTTCTGTACTAAAAACTCTCTTCATTGGACACAACTCAGAGACACGCAACGATTACAGGTACAAAAATAACGGCATCAATGCATAATCCTCTCATCCTCTTTTCCCAATCTACCAAAATCTACACGTCGAGCTATTCCGTCCTTGCTTGATGAAGACTCTCGTATTTTTGGCATCGTCGGGTTTTCCTGGACCAATTAGAGAGCTGTTCTTTTTCCCTCGACACAGATCGGTTGATAATCTTTTGATCGTTGGGGTTCAGGGGTAACGATGGAAAAAGAAGAGATTGGATGATTTAGGTGGTCTTTGAGATATAGCGAAGCGAGATGAGGAGGAGGATGCATCGCGGTATGAGGATGCGAAGATGTGAGGTGAGGTTAGGAAAATGTCATCTCAACTCTCATCATGCCCAACTAACCAACAGCAACAACCCTCAATCATAAAAAAAAAAAAAAGCCCAATCATTACACTTTCTCGATTTCTCAACGCCTTCGTTACGCCTACGAAAAATAACTTTTTTGTAATTGAGAAAAATGCACGATGAATTTGCAACGCCTAAAACATGCGTCAGCAAAAATAAGCCCATTCCAGAAAGAAGGCAAGGCCAAGGAAAGCGCTTTCTGTTGATTGCACTTGTTTTTATGTTTTTGGTTGTGCATGTTTTGGTGCATGGAAAGAAAGAATTGGCAACAAAAAAAAATAAAAAGACAAGTGAGCAAACAGCGAGCGACATGTGAGCATGTGCCACAAAAAAAAAAAGTAGACAACAATCAAACAATCATTAACAATCAAAAGAGCTAACTCCAAAGTTCGATAGCAATGACTGCAGAACTAAAAACAACAATACTCGCTCACAACAAAAAGGCAAAAAAAAACTATCGTGCGCGATCGGTTTTTTGATCTCGACGACAGTGGAGAGTGAGAGAAAGACGACATTTGGGTTTATTAGTCGAAGAAAGTTTTTTGAGAAGACAGGACGGGGAGAATGATAGCGGCAAAGGGAACAAAGGATCTTAACAAAGTTTGAGGGTGTTTGATTTGAACGTTAAAAGCCGGATTTTTGAGATAGCAGCAGGGGCCTCTCTCTTTTTCGTCGTTCTCCTTCTACCTCTACCAAGATCTTTTTTCTTCCCTGAGCCGACATCTGTTTAACTATGAAGCTCTCTTTGCCCTGTCCTTCTTTCACGTTACCTGCACACGAGCTACAAGGTTTCTTTGGGCCGATGAAGAAGCTTTATTCACGGTTCAGTACTATCTTACATGCACGAAAATTATATATCATGCAGGCTAGATAGATGGTTAGGAAGAAGGCTGAAAAAGACGACAGATACCTTCTCACAGGTACCCTTCTAGCATTGTGTTCAAAAACCGGTTTGCAACCTTTTTTTTTATTTCGTTGTTGCATTAATCGTCATGTTGTACACAAAAAGCACCTTCCACCTTGCGTTTCTGTTTCCTTGAAGGCAGAGTGATAAGGTGAGGAAGACGCAGAAGACGAGACAAAAAGGTACAACGAAAAATACATGCAAGGGGTTGTTTGTCTTTTCTGTTTTCCTTGCTTGTCTGTTTGAATTGTTTGTGTGTTTTGTCTTTGTGAGCTCGAGCGTGAATACCCTTGACCGAAGCAGGCCAAGGAAGGGACCCAAGCTTTTTTTTTCATGATTGTCCTGTACTCTTCTCCGCAAAAGCTCATACCCTGACTTGATGTGAACCTTCAATTTTCGCCTAGTAATAATTCTTCCTACTTTTCCGGCGCTGCTTACCTTTCCTTCTTCTCTGTTACAAATGCTCTTCCATTTTTCCCGCTAACATACAAAAAATTCCTGAGAGCACTTTCATTTGCATGCAGCAGACCAGTCCCTCGGCCCTCGACCACTGAGGCGCAATTAACCATGTACCTTACCTATCCAAAGTGTCCTTGGGTTGCAGGTAGCCAATGAACTTGTCGAATGGCGCGTCCCTTTCAGATATCTGTCGTTCATCTGTTGGCTGGTTGATTACTGATTTCTGGTTGGTTGGCTCATTTTTTTCGTCTGGTTTTGTCTGGTTGGCGTAGTATTCATGCGCGCATGATAGGAGGGAGGTGGTTAGGAAAAAAAAAACAGAGGGTTGGGGTTAATTGGCTTGGCTTGGCGGTATCTCTTCCTTAAAGACATGACCTACACCTTGCTACTTTGCATATTTACATGTTGCATGTTGCTGCTGAGTGGTTCGTGTTTCTACGTCGTCATGTTCGTTCTAGGACTAGTGTTATCCAAAAGAAAAAGATGAAGTGATTTCTTTTTGTGTGGTCGCATACATTCCCGTCCATGGGTTTGTGTGCGGGTGCGTGATCCCAAGTACAGACGGTACACAAGGCGTTTGTGACAGAGAGAGAGGGAGAGAGAGAGAGAGAGAGGGAGAGAGTGGGAGAGCGAGCGAGTGAGGTAGAGAAAAAAAAAAGAAATACACTCACACAAAATCAGTGCAGAAGGGTGTTCCTCCTTGCCTGACTCTTGGCGTCCAATGGTGAAGACGTTTCGTGTCGCAAACAAACAAAAATGGCGAATATTCTCAACTCGTTTTTATGATTCTTTCTTACAAACACTTGGAAAGTTCTCAAAAACGAACAATATTTTTGTCGATTGCCAATGTTATTTTTTCAACTCTTGTTTTATGACCATGCATTGCATGCGTTCTGTCGGCCCCCTCTTTTTTTTTTGTGTCCTGGTTAAAAGCGACTGGAACTGAGGGTAGTGGCAATGAATGATCTTGTGGGATGATTCTGTTCATCCATCCGTCGTTAGAGGACGAAACACGAACATTTTTATTTCTAAACGCGATAAACTTTTCAGCCTTTGTTTTGTTTCCTGTGAAAAAAACAAACAAGCAAGCATATGGGGATTGGGTATCAGTCATCTGACGCAGAATAACTCAGGATGGGTCACAGAAAAAAAAAACGCACTAGTGCCTGCAAGTTGGCGCCTTTGGGTTGGTTCCAAGTCCTAATTACGAGGTCAATGCGTCTTTTCATCGCCTACTTTCCCTTCTGTAGAACAGTCCTACTTCTCTCTCACTCCTCTCATCTGTTTGCCATCTTCTTTAGGTTCTCTTTCTACTTCTCTTTTTTTACTTCTCTCTTTCGGTCTTTCGGAAAGACCCGAAAGAAATTTTTTGGTAAATGCTTTTCAGTGCTGGACTCGTGCATTCTCCTAATTGTTTGTGCGCTTTTCGCCTTTTTACCTTTTGTATTCAGGGTTTTCGTACAAGAGCATTTAAGAAAGGTCTAATTTTTCTCTCCTTTTTTTTTTTTTTTTTTTTTTTTATCATCGAACATACAACGTTCGATATTACTTCCGTAGAAAAAAATATGCGCACCCATCATCAACACTCACAGAAAGTGAAGAGATTAGAAGAGAAGAAACAGTGCTAGTTTGCTTATCTCTTTGCAATGGAAATTGGGCACCTTGAAGTAGGCGATCTTGTGATTGGGATCTTGAGGTAATCAATTCCCTCCTTTTATGATACTCAGAACAAGAAAATAAATTCGAGAACGACAAAACTCAATATTGTTTTGAGTGGTCCATGCATGGATAAAGGTTATGTCGCCATTTCTGTTTATTTTCTCATTGTTCTTGGTAATGAAGGGAACTGGTAAGAAAATCAATTGAACTGCCCAGTGGATTGATGTCCCTATTTGGATACGTTCCTAGGAAAAACGTGGGTGAAGAAACCTCTCAACCGTCGATATCCAAAAAAAAAGAGAAGAAAAAGTATAGAAAAAATATAATTGCATGGCTCCTTCTCTTGGCAACAAAGACGGAAAGAGAGCAGTGTGATTGCCCTTGTCGTTGTCCCTTGTAAGGTACTCGTCGTTTGTAGGGTACTCGTGTTTGGGGGAAAACGAGGAACGATCGAACAGTTTCTCAGCGTTCTCATCCTATAGATTTGTTAACTTTTCTCTGCTCCGACCTTCAAAAAAATAAAAAATCAAAAAAAAAAAACGAACATAATTCTGTATAGAGTTGCATAAGGTGAGGCGATACAAATGGAATAGTCCTTACATTTGTTTCATTTATTCCCTTGATTCCCTTTTCCTTTCTTAGGCGTTGTAGGACACCTAGGAAGATAGTACATAGACGGGGTTTGGAGGTTCCTTTTCTGTACTTTAACTACTACACCCCATTTTCCAGGATTTCGTAAAAGAAAGCGATATAGTGGCTTTCGGTTGTCATTGAGTCGAGAAGAAATACGACACAGGCTGTTATTCATGTGTTTTCTTCCGATTTCTTTTAAGAAACTGAAGGGTAAGAAAAAGGAGGTAAATTCCATAAGCATACCATGAGACGCTTTTGACTTAGACCGTTAGAAAGGAACAGATCGCAAAACACTAGGAAGGAAAAAAACATACGATAGAGGAAGATCAAGCAAAAAAAGTTCGACGGAGTAGAAAAAAAAGTAGTGGACTACAAAAAAAACCCATTGGAAGACAGAACAGACAAATGACGAAAAGAAGAACAATAAGAACGAGGAAGAAGGTACATCAGTCAAGATACGCGATCCTGCCGAAGTCAACATCAATATCCATCACCTCATTTTTCACCCATGTCCCATACCCTCCCGGTCTGGGTCCCCGTACCATCCAAGGCCACCAATCCATCCAAGACCACCAATTCATCGTCCATCGTCCAACTTTTCTTCATCTCGCTCCATTTTCCCAAAGTCCCGCAAAAGATCGGAGCTAGTGAGGGCGACGACGACGACGACGACCGTCCCAATCAGATTTTCCCAGGCTCCCCATCAACCATCATCACACACAAACACACATTCAACAACAATAATAACAATATCAGCAGTAATTACAAAACAAAAAAGCCTTGCCTCTTTTATTTTGCTTTACTTCCTACCACATCGCCCTGCCTCTCTAACCCATCCTTATTTTCTTCAGCCAGAAAGTAGGGAATTGCAAAAAGCACTCATCCTATTGTACATCTTAAGAGAAAAAAACAATAGTACAGAGGAGGAGCAAAAATATGCAGAAGCACGACCAACAACACGCAAAAAAAAGGCGTAGATTGGGGTCATCATTTGTAAGGACTCACAATGGCATCCGTTCGGCTTCAAGAAGATCATGGGTCAATTTGGTTCAGAACAATCATAAAAAAAAGCACTTGTGCATCACAAAAGCCAGGGCAGAAAGAGAGATAAATGGTTGGTTAAGATGCATTGGGTAGAGATGGTTCTTTTTCTCTAACTAAAAGGAAACGGGATGTGAGGCTCGTGTATGGAATGAAAAACAAAAATACAATGTAAAATGTAAAAGATAGAAGTGTAACACTAGAAAAGATTAGCAATTAATGCATAGCCAACGCCTCAACGTCCTGCTCTGTCGTCGTCCTCAGTGCTGTAGTAGTAGTAGTAGTAGTAGTGGTAGTAGTAGTAGCGGCCACCGTCGCCGTGATGCTGCTCGTCGACTCAGATTGCATAATCTCGGCACCCCCTTCCGAAGGCGCTTTCCTTGTGCTTGGAACCGTCATCTCCTGACGTTCCTCATCAATTTCCATCGATTCAACTTCCACACTTCTCGACTCATCTTCTCCTTCCACCATATCCACCTCCTTATCGTCCACCACAATGTGACCGTGGGTTTCCACCATTGTCATCACAACTTCTTTATCTTCTCCTTCACCTTCTCCTTCTCTCCGTTCCTGAACCTGTACAATCGAGTCCACATCTACAATCTCAGCCTGCGCCCCACCATGATGAGCACGACCTCCCTCAAACTTCTTCCCTTCAATAAAACTTCCTTCCTCAACAGCCTCTCTCTCATCCATGTCCTCTTCGTCAAGAACAACCACCTCCACTGCTGCTCCTCCTGAGGTGTAGGACGAAGAGGAAGCAGCAGTGGCAATCACATCACTCTTCGTGTACGACGCGCTAGCAATCACTCCGTCGGGTCTTTTGGACGTTGTCGACGACGTCATCAAAGGTGAGTGAGCTTGACGCTGAGAGTAATTGCCGTCAACTGGACCAAGTGCTGGAGCTGTGGTAGAACTCGAAGGACGATGGTGGATCATGTGCGAAGAAGACTTTCGACCATCCTCACGCGGCGACTGCTGGTAAGATGTTCGGCGCTGGTGACGCTGTTGCTGTGACTGAGGTTGACTGTATCGTTGTTGGGGCTGAGCAACCGATGATGAAGTATGGTGATGATGATGGCGAGAGTACTGGCGATCAAAAGATGACGAGGATGGTGCATGTGGTTCGAATCGGAAACCCTCATAGATATCTCCATACTCCTGGTCGTCGTAGGGACTAACAAGCACTGGGATCCGGATCTGTTCTCGGATGGCATCCCAGCGACGCCCTTGTCTCGCCACCGCTGCTGCTAAACGAGCCATGTCGCGGCCCTCCCATCGTCCATTGGCCCAGTCCAGATCATCTTCCATTGCATAGTCGATAAAGTCGCCGTCCCGCTCTTGGTAGTGGCTGCCACGACCGTGAGAGGAGGACTGACGATATCCATAGTCTTGATGGTGGTGCTCATACTCGGCACTGGACTGGCGATGCCTGCGTTTACCATAGCCATCGTCATAGTATCTTCCTCCGTTCCGAACACTGTCGTCGTGACCTCCGCGGTCTGGAGAAGAAGGTCGCCGAGAATGATGTTGCGGTTGATGATGCGACCGACGATGAGGAGGCAGCTGCTGGTCACGGTAATGACGTTCGTCCCGCTCGACCACGTGGTATTTCTCTTCCTCCGCTTCGCGTCGAGAGACCAGCTCCCGGTCCCGGTGTCCGCCATTGCTAGCGCCGTTAGGATATGAAGATGAAGTTAACGAAGAAATGTGTGTCGTTCCCACGAGGTCTCGGTCAGGGCTGCGTCCTATTGGCTCGTTGTAACGGGTAGGCTCTTGAGGTCTGTGCCGCGCCTCTTTGTTTAGGTCCAACCTTCCCCTTGTTGACTCTCTATTGTCGTAATAATAGAGACCATTATTCTCATCAGCGTAGTGGCTAATCGCACAATATCGAAACAAAAAGAAGAAATGACGATAGCGATTAGAATCATTTACGATAAAAATCACAAAAAAAAAGTAAACGCCGATGGTTGCTCTCTGTGCTCCATCTCCCCCCAAACCCTTCGCTCTTTCAGCGTGTAAATTCCATGAAGAGGGAAAAAGTCGATAGGGGCTCTAATAAAATTTTCATTAAGAAGCCATATAGCCTTCTTTTCATACCTTCTGGAAGAGTGGGGCTCTCGGTGTTGGCTCTTGGACGATAAAGACGGCGGCTCTCGTTCGTTATCAACCACCATCGCCGAATCCCATTCCCGCTCGTCGTAAAGTCTTCCTTGCCTTTCGCCGTTGTGGCTATCACATTCAGGCTCATAGGGTCCAGCCGAGCCAGCCGAGCCAACCACAGGTGCGGCTTCCTCACCAACAACAATAACGTCTCTCTCCGCCAGAGGCGGGCTTCTCCGTCGGCTTCTCTCGCGCTCGCCATAGCCTCCAGAAGAGGCGTGCTCGTCCTGTCTGTAGTTGCTCCGTCTAGGATAGTCTTCGTGACGCAGCTCGCTAGACTGGCGACGGTGGTGATAGTGATGGCGTTGCTGGCGGTGGTGATGTGCAGATTCGTCCTCATACGATGACGACACGCCACGATCGTAATAGCTGTTGGCAGCAGACTCTGGTCCTGTATATGGTCCATTTCCATGACCTTCGCCCTCGATGGTTCGTCTCCGCTTGTTACCGACATTAAAGTACCGGTCAAACTCCATCTCGACAAGACGCGCGTCCAGCTGTGCCACCGGGGATCGAAATTCATCCCGATCGTATCCTCTCGAATCTGACTTGACTCGCTTTCCGCTGTTAATGTGACTGTTGCTGTGATGATCACCACCGCCAACGCCCGAACCCCGATTGTCACCGTAGATCAACAGATCCTCCTTGCGGGGTCGTCTGAATCCTGTCAACCGGTTCTCGCGGTGAACATTGTACGAAGACGAGCTGTCAACGTCCATATCGACATCCAGGTCCATGCTGATTCCACTGGGTCGGCCTCCGGTGCTGTCGTTCGAAGTCTTGCTGTTTTTGAGATGTCGCCGCCACTTGGACATGCACTGTGTCTGGGAATATCCGCGACTCGCCATCCGCTCACCAATCACACTCCAGACGACGTTTCCAACAGGGAACTCGCGCTCAATCATCCGGAACATGTACTGACTGTCCTCCTCCTTCCACTCAATATGCTTTTGGTGTTCGTGGCCACGCGTCGCACGAGGGGACCGTGCATGATCATCGGCAGTTCCTTGGCTCTCCTCATCCTCCTGTCTCTCACGGTGGCTCGATTCTTGTTGGTATTGTGCTCGACTGTCGTTCAGATCCGATGGGTGAGCCGAATGTTGTGGTGGAGGTGGAGGGGGAATGGATGGCGACCGCATGGAAGCAGGTTCAGGCTGCTGATGTGACCTACGGTACTCACGAGGGGCCGCGGGCGCCTGCTCCGAGTGGATCTCCTCGGTGTCCGATATCTTTTCCTTTTCATCTTCCAATTGGTCAAGTTCCTGTTGTTGCGATTCGCGCCGGTCGATATTCTTGCGGGGCCTGCCTCCACGAGATGACGGCGAACTGACGCTGCCACCAACACCTCCTTGGCTATGCTGACTCTGACTCTGCCGATGCTGAACACGCCACCATCGGGACTTGCACTGAGTTCGATCGTACCCACGTCCCTCCATCTGTTTCGAGACATAGGCCCAGTCGACTTTGCGCGACGCAAACTTGGTCTCGATCAAGTGAACAAGATAATCGCTGTCCTCGGGTTTCCACTCGATCTTACCAAAGATCGTCGGTGTTGCGGCAATGGCTGAAAGGTTTGTTGAAGATCGACCACCATCTTCGCCCTGGGCAGAGGAATGATGATTGGAGCTGGAGGTCCGGCGATGTTGTTGGGGTGACCTGGAAGGTGGGGTTCGGTCTTGTTCTGGGTAATCGCTGAACCTTTTAGCAGGCTGAAGGTAGCTGCCAACGTCCTGCCGTCTCTCGTCATCCTCTGACCAAGGCTCGCCCGCGTGCTTAGGGTACGAGGACTGAGTGACTGCTCGATTAGAATGTTGGGATCGTCTGGCAGCTGCTGCAAGTTCTTCCTCGCGAACGGTAGGGCCGGTCCTGTAGGCGTACTGGGATCGGTCATAAGCCCCATTGGGTCGGGCTGATTGTGATTGGCTAGTCGAAATCTCTTGCTCAGCCTGTTGATGACGCCATTTCAAATCGGGAATGTCGGTAGGCAGCTCCTCATATTCTTCCTCGTTGAGTTCGTGTACTTCCTGCTCATGTGCCACCTGATCCCTGTCCTTGGTATGTGGGTTTCCATCTCCATGCAGGACCTTGGTACGAATGCGCTTCCACTTGGATCGACACTGGCTCTTGGTAAATCCGCGATCGACCATCTGGTGTCCAACCCAGTCCCAGATAATGTTGCCCTTGGGAAACTGAGTCTCAATCAGCTGGACCAAATACTGCGCATCCTCCTCCTTCCAGTCGGTCTTGCTGACTATACTGCGTCCAGAGGCGAGGGCATTGGCAACCTCATTATCGACTTCGGACGATGTGCTCCGGGTAAGATGTCCCAAGGTCTTGGTTTTAGCGACGGAAATGTGCTTGTTGTTGAGGGTTGCTGGGAATTGTTGGTTCGATGATGCCAAAGAGGATGTCGAGCTGGAGGAGGAATGTGTCTTGGTGATATTCCCGGAGGAAGATGGCTTTTTTCCTATTCCTGATTTTGTTGAGGGAATAGTAGCGCTCGAGGGTAGCCGACGGGCAATCTTTTCGATTGAGGACCCATTTAATAAATGGTTGTGGTTGATATTGTGATCTTCATCATATTCGTATTCGTCCTGATCGACGGTTCGAGAATGCCTGGAGGACGAGGAAGGTGGTGGAGAAGGAAGACTTGACTGTGATGCAGATCCTGCATTGGGTCCGGAAGATTTGGTAGGAGGAGTAACAGGTGGTGATGTTGCGTCCAGTACGGATGCTGCTGCGACGGAAGTGACGCGATCTGAAGTCGATCCCATAGTGCCAGAGGGTATAGATGAGACGATCGACATGCGTCTGTAGTGGGTGTTGTGTATGTGGTTAAGCTGGTAGTCGTTGACGACTATTCTTGCCTTTTTCACCAGTCAAGGGAGATGAAGTTGATAGATAAACAAGCAGTGTGCAGAAGGCAGACGGATCAAATACCGAATCTCGCGCTATTTGATTTCTGTGAGGGTTACGAAAGAGAGAGGGATATGAGTTAGTGCCAAAGGTATAGGCAGCAAAACAAAAGAGGGTGGAGAGGATGATGATGCTGATGGTGAAAATGACGATGGAGTTAGGTTCGGGACGAGAAGGTGGTTAGATCGTGCCAGGAACTACCAAAAATATAAAAAAGAGACTGAGCAGATCCAGTTCTGTCCCAATAGTCTAGCACAGCAAGGAGGGAAGGAAGGGGAGAAGAAAAGACGAAGGGATGTCGCAAGAGAAACAGAAGAAAAAAAAGGTGAGCCAAGGAGCCCCGTGGCAATGATATTATTCCTCCAAGGGGAGAGGACTAGGAGGTAACCAAGAAACAGGGCCGATAAATAAATAGAAATGGGTCCATGCCCGTTGATCCTTTTTTTGTTGTTGTGTCTTTGTTGACATGATCAAACACAAGCGCGTAGCAGAGCGATACACGCTGTAAAATCCAAATGCAAAAAGTGAATTGTGGTGGGGAGAGGCAAGGGAAGCAAGGACGCGTGTCAGAGTGACCAACGAATAAACAATAAACGGAGAGAAATGGTGAGGAGAGAGTGAGAGAGTAAACAAAAAGAACGTTGCTAGCGAACCCCTGGCATTTATTACGCCCACACTGTTCATATTCAAACAAGGTAGGGGATACCCAAGGGGCAGAAAGAAAAAAAAGAGGGAGGAGGGGTGAAGAGGGTGTTCATAGTTGAACATGAACAACAACAAAAAAGGTTGCGCCTGAGACGAGAAATGTATTGTGGGGTGTGGGAGAGGAGACAAGGGGGTGATGGATGAGAGAGAGGGGGGTCTGATGGTAGTTGGACGGAAGGAGGAGGAAGGAACGCGAAACAGTTTAGGTCCCCAACATTAGATGACGAGAGCTTTTTGGAAGAAAAACAAAAGAAAAAAGACGGGTCCAGGGGAAGTGGAGGAAGAGAGAGGAGGGGGTAGGGTGCGAACTAACAACAACAACAACAACAACAACAACAAAGCGGATAAGGCGATAATGAGATAAAAGTACAGCAAGATATGAGTGTGAGAATGAACGAGTAAGTGAGACGGAATGATCAGAAAGGGAATAAACGATTAAAGAGCACTTTTATAATACGTCTAGCCCCTTCTTATAAAGAGGAAAGCTGTTCTTGTTATTGTCCCTGAATCCTCGAAAAAAAGGCGCCGTGTCTGTCAAAAAGAGGTGATGGGGATCCAGACTCTGGCAAGTTTTCCTGCTTTTTTTCCCTATTGGAGTGGGATACCAACGAACAAGCTCTTTTTGACAATAAAGAACAGTATAATAAAAACAAAGGCTACAAAGGGAGCATGACAGGAAAGCAACCTGCAAACGCAAAACAAAAGAAGCAAAGGGGGAGAAAAGGAAGGAAAGAAAGAAGAAAGGGGTTGCATTTGCTGTTGTTGTTGCTGCTGTTGTGGGGTTGACCGGGTTCTCTTTCTCCTTCTCTCTTGTTCCCGGGTCCCCGGTGGTCCCGTTGTATCGTGACATGTTGTCGCTTTGTTTTACTGGTTTCTGTGCTGGCGAGTTTCCGAGTCGGGTTCTCCTTACTGTCGGTCTCCGGAAACGTGTGTCTGTCAAGCTCTTATTTTATTGTTGTTTAAGTACCGTTGCCACCACTTTTTTTTTTTTTTTTTTTTTTTGAATCAGATTCGGATTCTAGTTCGCACAATCCTTTCACGTTTCTACAGGACGTTCAAAAGAAAGTGAGGGACGGGCTGTGCCAAAAAGGGAAAAGTGCGTGCTAACAAAAAGGGTATGTAGTCCTTGTTGTCGTTGTTGTGTCTTGTTTGTTTGCTTGTGTGCTTGTGGTGAAAAAGAGGAGCCTTACCGATGGAGAAGTTGTGTGTGAAGGCGTCGCTAATCAGCAAAAAGAGAAGGGAGTCGAGGAGGGAGGTAGTCGGTGTGTGTTGATTAAGGATGACGAGTAGGTGAGAGGAAACAGACTGGTGTGTCTTGTTTTGTTGTTTGTTGGCTGAGTGAATGGAATAGAAGTGGGAGTGCAGGCCAAGTGGGGAGTACAAGGGTGAGTAAATGTGATGAGTGAGGGAAAGAGTTGAGCGTTGTTAATGAGAAGGAAGTTTGAGGAGAGAGTGGGGAGTGAATGTAAGAGGAGAGAGAGAGTGGAGAGTGAAGGAAGAAAAAAGGGTAAGGATAGGTGAGTAAGGGAGCGAGTGGGAGTGTTTGCGAAAGGAAAAGAGGAGGAGAAAAAGAAAAGAAAGGAAGAGAGAAGAACGGGATAGGTTGGAAAAGGAAAGGATCATCACATCATATCGTCCCCCTGTGGCCAGGTCTGGGTCTGACTCTTTTTTTTTTTCCTTTTTTTTCTTTTATTCTTACAATTTTCTTCTCCGGTAAAGAAACGCCGGATGGAACAGGACGGCAGGCAGGTCGACGGGCACTGGTGGGCGGCGGAGAGGGAGGGCAGGGGAGAGGAGGGGCTCTGTGGCAAAGATGGTGATGATGATGACGATGATGGTGATGATGGTGATGGGCGATAGTGGGATATCGGGATATCGTCGACAGAGACCTTGAGGAGGGAGTCAAGTGGTTGCTGCTGTCGTTTTACTACCTTTTTCTTCAAAAAAAAAAAAAAAGGTGGGATGACTTACAAAGAGAGATGTAAGAAAGGACTCGAAAGGAGGACGGGCGATGACGACAATGATGCCCCGGAGGAGAAACAAGAAATTGATTCGATTCGAGAGGGTCTGGCCCACAATTCGACAATTATGTATTTAACAAGAGAGCAAGAGAGATCCTTAGTTCGATTGCAAGAGAGAGAGAGAGAGAGAAAAGAGAGAGAGAGAAAAGAGAGAGAGAGAAAAAAGAGAGAGAGAGAAAAAAGAGAGAGAGAGAAAAAAGAGAGAGAGAGAAAAAAGAGAGAGAGAGAAAAAAAAGAGAGAGAGAGGACTGGATCAATTGAAACTGACTTCACACCACCCCGACCAACATCCATCCCTACATGCCACTTTCAGCTGTTATGTATTTGGACCCATTGGGCAGCATCTTTCTCGATAATTCAATCAATCATTTGCATCTCTTCACCCCTGGAAAACATAGTTCAATCGTCCGTTAGACATAGCAAACAAACAGACAGGGGTAATGATGCACACGCACTTTTGTGCATACCCACCATCACTGTGGCATATCGCATAACATCGATAAAATAGCGGTGTTCATTTCACGCTTTGTAATTATGTTAAATGCCCAAATGCTCAATGGATGGCGTGAATAGTAACGAGAAAGAAAGAGACAACACGGATAACTCATTTTCAGTCAACAAGACCATCGTGCATTCATCCATAGTTCTTCTCTTCCAGTAGTCAGCTGCCACAACTCGTAATTTCAGAGAATGACGACAAACAGAGGACTAACGAGACAGATGGCGATGTGATGGTGATGCCGATTAAGAGAGACTGGCTGAGAGACACACACACAGAGAGAGTTCGTGCCACACAAAAGCTATAACATGAGGCAGGGCTAAGACAGCAATTTTAACATCGTAAACAATATCAACGACAACATGTCAACATCAATCGCTGGTATTTGCGTGGTCACTCCCCCTCCCTCTCGTTTCGCTATTTGACGTGAACATGACAAAGCATCTTACTTAAATCTCAGCAATAAGGGGTTTTCCTTATATCAGAGTCCTGGGGCAGAGTAGGAAGCCTGGTCAGGCCTGGCAGGTTACTTGGCACGATAGTAAAAAATTCATTCTCGTTAAGAACAACAGAGAGAAGAAAGTAAGAACGTGGTGTGCATGTGTCGCCTCTTGTGTTCTTGTTATGTGTGTGATCTTCAGTCTTCAATGATCGCGATACTCTTTTAGCTTGTAACACTCCCTGTGAGCTACATCCTACCCTTCCTTCTTTGCCTTGCTGGTAAAACAGTCGGAAGTAGTTCCCTCTTTCGTTCTTTTTTTTTTTTTTTTTTTTTTTTTTTTTTTTTTTTTTTTCGTTCTCGCCTCATTTCTTTTCCGATCGGCCCATCTCTTCCTTCTCTCACTCTTTCTCACACACACTCTTACTATGCCCCCTATGGGCTCAACTGTTCCGATGGAGCCCGTTCTCCGCAGGTTCCAAACGGTCAAATATGATTATTGGGCTCGATTTCGTTAAGGTCTGATTCTCTCTTCTATTATTCTTCCACGCCTTCTTCCTCCTGATTGCTTCATTGGACAAGGAGAGGTTTCCAGATGCCGTGTTAGTCTGAGAAGTGAGGGTTGAGGTGGGGCAGCCAGGGGAAAGAAGGAAGAAGGAAGAGGGTCAGAAGTATATGGGTGTTAGTTAGGCCTGGATCTCTTCTCTCATTTTACTTCCGGCGATTTTTTTTTCTTTTCCGTTCCCCAATAAGTACTCCTGTAACAAAGAACCCGACGATTTTGTCATTTCTACGTAGAATAAGGAGGGGACCTGGAGAATCTGGGTCAGACAACGCCGCCCACTAGCATACCTCCTCCCACCCCCCTTGCCCCACTCCTCACTCCTAAAGATTTTAGATATCATTTTCACAGTAATTCTGGAACCTCCCGTGTCGTCTATGAGGAATGGCCCCCTTATCTATATCAGAAGTACGCCCACTTGAGAACAGAGGGTCTGGTCAGATTCTCAACGACCATCAAGAGCCACCATTTTACCCACACACTCAGGAAAAACAAGATTTTGAGTTTTTTTTTCTTCCCCTTCTGGAACTCTTCAGCTCAGGGCAACAAGCGAGCATGTGCTTCGTTTATCAAATTGCTTGATAAAATGTGTCTCTCCCCTAACGGCCATGTCGTTTTCATTTTCGTTGTGCATAATTGAGCTCTATCCAACGGCTTCTTTTTTTTTTTTTTTTTTTTTTTTTTTGTCTCCTTTATTTTTCTCGCCTTCTAATTTTGGATGCTTCCACCCCTTGATATCCCCTTTTCTTACTTTGGACAAAAGATGAGATGGGCGTTCAGGTCTCTCGCAAGACATCGCAAAATGGCAATGTACATACACATATTACCATGTTTCTCGCGCTTCTCGAACGAGCGAGGTGGTCTGAGGTCCCTTTCATTGAACTCATTGAAAGAACTTTTTTTTTTTTTTCGAAATTGGCGTGGGTTTGCCTTTCTGCTGGTCTCTATGTGAGCCCTGATTCCAATTTGATACGGAAACACGTCAATGGACTCGACTCAGGAGTCAGTCAACCAAATTTATCTCCCAACATCCAACATTAAGATGATTGACCATAAATGATCTTCGTGTCAAGTGCGGGCTGAACATACACATTGCAGTAGATGGATGAGTGGGCCACAAGTCTAGGGGTCTAGCAAGAGAGTAAGAGAAAGAGAAAGCGTATGAGAGAGAGAGAGAGAGCAAGTGAGGGGAGAGTCTATTGATAATTTGCTGTGTGTGGTTTTTGTTGTTGATATTTTCGTACATTTAAGATGATTGTCCATCAATGATCTTCGTGCAGGTGTGTGTTGTACATACGCATTGCAGTAAGAGATGGACGGATGGATGGGTCACAAGTCTAGGGGTCTATCTAGGGGGTAAGAGAGAAATGAAATGTATCGAGAGAGAGACACAGAGAGGAGAGTCTTTTGCTGTGTGTGGTTTTTGTCTGTTTTTTCTAGATGCATTTGGATCGTTAAGCAAGAGCTGTAGAGAGATAGATAGATATCTTTATGATGATGGGTGAGCAAGGAGGAGTGAAGGTAGTGAACCAATGGTGGAGCAAAGAAGCAAAGGGTGGCGAGAGTGGCGTGAGTGAAAAAGCGGCGGCGGTCAAAAAAAAAATGAAAAAAAACCATAGCAATCTGAGCCATGTGGAGTAGAGTTGAGTGGAGTATGTGAGATTTGAGATGGTGTATGTGTCCATTATGGTTGGCTGGTCTTTTTTGTCTTCCTCGATCTTCCGCGTGGAAGAGCGTGGTGGGTCCTCGTGTATGTGTGCGGCGTGTGCGGTGTGTGCGGCGTGTGCGAGTGTATGAAAAAATCTGTTCCTGACACGTAGAATTAAAAGCAGCAAGTTTGTACGTGTGATCGGAGCAAGAGCTTCAGTTGTAATAAAACAACAACGCACATGGCCCCAACAAGAAAAAAAAAAAAAAAAATGAAGGGGCGAAACCTTGGATATAAAAGCAATTGATGAAAAGAAAAGGCTTGATCACAACTTCCCTTTCTTTCTTGACAAACAAGTGTGAAATAGGGGTTAGGGAGTATCATCAAGAAAAATAAAACGCTGCTGCTTGAAAGCACAGCAGAAGAACAGGGCTTTGCTTATGGACATAGCTGATGGCTGTAGGTGCAACTTTTTGTTGTTATGTTTGTTGATTTGTATTTGTTTCTCAGTTCATGATTGATCGTTGATGTATGTTGATGCATTGACATGGTGCATATGGTATGCTTAAATCCAATAAGCTATTCACAACGAACACAAAAGAAAGAGCCAAGCACTGTCACCACCAAACAAACAGCAAAAACAACAACAACAATATAATCGATCATCAACTTTCTTCTTCTGTGCCATCTTCCTTCCCTCTCTTCATTCAACAGTTTACAGGATACATCCTGCAGAATAGCAGAGCTACTCAACTCACACTCCATTATCTTCCTTCTCCAAAGATCAGTCCCTTCGCCGCCACCAATTGTAACACTTACCCTCAACGGCTGAAAAAGCTCTTTATATAGAAGATTGTTCATCAATTCTTTATTCTTGTACACACATTACATGATACCCTGATGCATCTCCAGTCTCATCTGTCACACTCGCTCTTTTGCTTTTGCCTTTGCTTTTGCTTTTGCTTTTTTTTTTTTTTTTTTTTTTTTTTTCTCTTTGCCGCCGAAACCAGCCAAGAGAAAAGCTTCCCATTTGCACAGCAATGACAACGTATTACAAGAAAAGAGAGAGAAGGAGCAGGAGTGCTATGTATGTATGTATGTATGAGTGTGTATTTGTTGTGCCAAGGCCAGTCGGTATCGACATTTCTGGGCAAAGCACATACAGGCAGGGGGTCATCCAATGGGGGGAAAAGGAAAGGGAAAAAGAACAAGAAAAAAAGAAGGGGTGAGGAAGAGAAAGAGGTTAATTCTTTTTATGTACGGCGGGCGTGTAAAGACTAAAAAGGACGAATGACAGAGCGAGCGGCAAATCGATGGGCCGGGCGTAAGAAGGGGACGCGTCACTCGATTACAAATGAACTGATCGAAGACATCAAAAACATATGGAGAATTGAAAAGGGCTCTTTTGTTGTCCCGAATTGGTGCTTTTACGCTGTCAACCTGATTTTCTTTTCTTTCTTTTTTTTCTCAGGGCTTATAGCGAGCTTTAATTAGACGAAATGACTGGGACTGGACAAATGGGAGACCTTCCGCCTAGAGTGATGATGATTACTATCCCCAACATGCTGTTTGATGTTGTTTGTTTATGAAAAGATAGCTTGGAAGGAAGAAGGCTGAACAAATGAACCACGGCACATCCTCTGTATGATGATGGAAGGACGGCATTGTTGTTCTCTGCTCATCAGGCTGCAATTGGTTGTTCATCCCATGGTACATACTAACTAGCACCAAAAACATGTATCATTGAGAGCCACTTTGTCAAAAGGTGTGGGGAGGTGGAACTGAAAGTGAAAGTGGAGGTGGAGTTGAGCGCCAAGGGCCAAGGGCCAAGGGCTAAGGGCCAAGGAGACTTTTTTTCTTTTTTCTTTTTTCTTTTGTCGACTTTTGTTGCACTTACAACAGCAGCCACCCACCCTTCTTTACATCTTTACTTGTTTTTAATCGTTTTCTCCTTTTACTTTCTTCTTTCTTCTTTCTTCTTTCTTTTTTCTTCTTTCTTCTTCACTTCATTCTTCGTTCCTTATCTCTTTTGAACAACAAGCAACAACCCTCCTTCCACCAACAAACAAATTCTTGCTTTGTTTCTCTCTTCATTCTCTCGTTCCTTCCCTTCCTTCCCTTTTTCTCTCTCTCTCTCTCTCTCTCTCTCTCTCTCTCTCTCTCACTCTCTCTCTCTCTCTCTCTCTCTCCCCACAGCCTCCTCTTCTTCCCTCTCACTCTCATTCACTTTCGCTTTCAACCTTCTTCCTCTTTCACCCCCGTTTACTTAATCACATCTGTCCCTCATACTCTTTCTCTTTCCTTCATCCCTTCATTCAACAACATTGACACTACCACTACTACTTCACTACAACAAGAACAAAGATGAACTTTGACAACGTCCCCGACGCAAACGTGGAGGATATGTCAAACTCGGAACTCTTCCAGTACCTCTTCAAGGCTGAGCTCGACCCAGACGTATCCGACCCCTTCACCCAAACACTCTTTCCAACCGACAACAATTCCTCCTCCCCTTCATCTTCCTCCTCTTCGCTCTCGTCCCCTTCCTCTTCCACCTTGGCCACCTCCTCCCCCTCCACATCCACCTATGACTTCTCTTCTTCCCCAGAAACCCTTTCCCACTCCTACAACTCTCCTCCCCCACCTCCATACCAACAACAGGCTCAGCAAGAGCAACAGCAAGAGCAAGAGCAATTGGCACAGATTCAGTTCTTCCAGCAACAACCTACTCTCTTGCCCTCGACCTCTTTTTCTTACCGTCAAATCTCGCCCGATATGCCCCCAAGCATGCCCAACCAGTTGACTGTCGATAGCAACAGCAGCCACATGAACCTGCCTCAATCCTCTTCGGCTATCGATGCCATCACCGCTTCATCCACCTCTACCGACCAGATGAACTACTGGATGCAACGCTTCCAACAGCTCCAACAGCTACAGCAAATCCATCATCAACAGCAACAGCAGCTCCTGTCGTCGACTCTCTTCCCTGGCCAGACAGCTGCCGCATTGAACTTGAACACTGCCTCGGCTACCACCGCTTCGAGCGGTCAAGAGGACAACCACCGCACCACAGCCTCGCCTTCGTCCCCTGCTTCGAGCGCATCCTCCAACTCACCTACCATCAAGGCTGAGCACGATATCGTCTACCCTTCTCCTCCCATAAAGGACGACATGGCCATGGACAGCGACTCTGATGACGGTGAATCGCCCAGCCAAGGCGCCAAGGATTCTGATCCTCTGAAGCCCAGCCCCAGCGAGCTCAAGAAGATGACCAGCAAGGAGCGTCGCCAGCTCCGCAACAAGCTGTCTGCCCGCAATTTCCGTGTCCGCAGAAAAGGTACTCAATCCCCCTCCATCTCATCTGCCCGCACTGTGTCCACTTGCGGACAACCACGGACGCAGTTTGATTTTTTTCATGCAGCCCGCACGCCGCTTCTTTTATTATATGTATGATGATGATGTTGGTTGTCTAACGCATATACCTCTTTCTCCACTGTACCAAACAGAATACATTGGCACGCTCGAAACTCAAGTCAAGGAGGCTCGTCGCGAGGCCGCTGAATTGCAAAAGAAGTTGGCCCAGTCCGAGCTCAACTGCCAGTTCTTGCGCCAGGAACTCGAGACCGCTCGCCTCTCTCAGACCCTCTTCAATGACGGCCGCATGTCCCGCGAGCATGCCAACTTGCTCGCCAGTCTCTTGAACCCCAACACCGAGTCCTTCCCCACGACCTCATCCCTCAATACCCTTGCCTCGTCTTCGTCATCATCGATTCTCTCGACTCAGGAACTGCAGCAAAAGGAGTTGATGAACAGCATCAACAACAACAACATGACCATCCTTAACAACGCCCTCACCGCCAACCAGCAGCAGCAGCAGCCCTCCATCTTGTCGTTGCCCCAGGGATCGATGCAGCCCTTCGTTCCCTTTGACACCAACTGGGACTTGAACCTGAGCGTCAATCGTGCCGAATTGATTGTCAACCCTGACCTGGACCCCAAGGAGGCCGAGGCCAAGTCGACTGTCCATGCCCTGTTAGCCCGTTACGAGGCTGCCAAGCACGAGGCCGAAGTCGACGAGCAGATGCGTACCGAGCTCAAGGCCTACCACGAGCAGAAGCTCGCCCAGACCTACATTGTCATGCCCAAGGAGGATGCCTTGTCGACCACCTGGATCAGGGCCAGCCAGGACACCATGTTCTTGCAGACAATGGTCTACATGATGATGCTTCACTTGACCCGCTCCTTGTTCGAGGCCGCGACCTTGTCCAAGACTCAGATCGTCAATGTCTACCAGACCATGGACGGCACTCTCCGATCGCAGATGGGACAAGTTCAAGAAGAACAGGAGAAACGTGCCACCCCTTGTAAGTTTGCAGAATGGCGCGAGGCCTGGATCCGCAAGTGCTGGCCCTCGTTTTACAACAATCGTCAGCGTGTCTGCGAGTTATTGAAGAACGGTATCTGCCCCTTGACAGCATACTCGACCTCGGCCGATGTCGATGAGACAGTCAGAAAGATGGAGGAGGGTGTCAAGGGCAAGACGGTCGAGACCAGGAGCCCCTTCTGTCTCTGGATCCGATCTCGCATCCCCACCTGGATGCGATGCCCCGATTCTGTTGCCCAGGAGAAGCGTGAGCAGGAGGAACGCGAGGCCCTCTTGAAGGAGGCTGAACAGCCCGTCGAGGTTATGGCATAAAAAGGCACAAGGAAGCACCTTGACACACACTCCTATCGTCATGACCACAACACAAGTCGAACACCACATTAATGACCAACTCACCCACAGCTAACGACAAGTACGCGATATCAGGAACACCATTCAACCTTCCTTGCTGCCTTTTGCCTTTGCCTCTGGTGTGAACCCCCCTTGCTACCTGGCGATCATCCTGTACATAACATATTCCTTTCCCTGCATCGTCCACATCCCAGCTGTACTAGATATTATTTGTCTTTTTTATTGTTTTTTATTCTTTGTTTTTTTCTTTCGTTATCATAGTCTCCTCAGGAATAAAATAATCGTTCACACCCATATCTATGTGTCATTTTTTGCTCTTTGATCGTCCAATCTTGATGCCTTGGCTTAACCACCTTGCAATCCATTCACATCAAAGCCAAATGACCACTTGCTTCGTGTTTAAAAGTCGGCTGCGTTGGTAGCAGAAGTAAAGAACTTTTCTTCTTTACTCTTGACTTTTGACTCTTCAGGTTTGACTCTTCACTCACCGACCTCCTTTTATTGCAGTGCGCCTTTCATTCCTGTTCTCCCCTGTTAGTCTTGCATTCCTTTATTTCTCAAATCATTTATTTCGTCTTCCATCTACTTCATGTTGCCCGCAAATCGACAAGTTTGGCCGTTGGGGATCATGAAAACATTGCCAGAGAATCGTTCAGAGATACTGGGTTTCTACCGGAGAAGGATATCACTTCGTGGATGGCGTTGTGGCAGGACAAACTCTTTTACGATACTCTGGTTCACTTCAATAAATCGACCTATACTTGCCGATGATCATCAGTGCGGCTATACAGATGATCTTGACAACCTGCGAGGGTCATTGAGAAGCTTCACATTATCAATTCCTCTATCGACTTGAAGGACACCATTGCCTTTCCCTGGAACCCTCCAAGCTCTTTTTCGGTTTAAAAGAATAAAGAGAAAGGAAATAGCGAAGCTTACTCCTCATCTCAGAAATTCATACTTGTTAGTCTTGAATAAAGCAAGAGAGAAATCTGACACGATATTTTTTTTATTCAAATAACATGCCAACAACAAAAAATAAAAAGAAAAAAGAACTTTGCACAAGCTTAGAACTCAAACTTGTCAAACAGTACCTCGCTGGACCAACAGCTTTTGGTAGATCGGATCAAGTCCATTGGCATCCTTGAACGCCAAATCCCAGGAAAACAATCGTCCAGGATCAGTTGTCCAAATTAAACCGGCAGAGACACTCCCCTCCTTGCCTGTCACAATTCGCCAGACCTGAACTGACCCATCGCGGCAGCGAGTGACAAGCTCCATAGGAGCCACTGGGCTCCAGGCAACTCCAGATACCGCATCAAGGAATCCACAGATCTCAGTAATGTGGGACCAACTCTTCGGATCGTCTGGATCCTGTCGGCGCCAAATTCGAACTCGCTTGTTCCAGCTGGCTGAAGCCATCCGGTTGCCACATGGCGAGAAGGCGACACAACTGACCTTGTTGTCGCACCCTGGAACTTCAGCAATCTGTTTCCCGGCCAGGAGATCCCACAAGACAGTGGATTCCTTGAGTGGATACACCAAAAGCAGTTGGTCGCTAGGCGAGAAGCACATCTGCCAAGAGAGCGATTCATACGAAGATGTGATCGTCCGCAAAAGACGCCTCGTACGAGTATCGAAAAGACCGACCTCAGCAAACCTAAGACCGACAGCAAGCTCGTGGCCAGTGGACGAGAATGAGAGGTTATAAGAAAGCGCATAACGCTTATTACAATAGTCAGCGAGGATACTTTCGGTCTCGGGTACCTGTCGGTTCCATAGTCGCACAACAGGGCGGGAGCCAATAGAAGCGAGCCAAAGACCACAAGGCGAATAAGCCACGGCTCTCACCCATTTTTCACCACCATCACCGTGCAAGATGCCCTCGGCTGCGCCTGTTTGAGAATTCCACAGGTAAATCTTTCCATTCCTGTCGCCCATTGCCAGTTGGCGCTTGTCTGGTGAGATCGTCACCGAAAAGACCTGTATGAAGGTTTCAAAGAAGGTGGGTCCAGCTCTGCCGGTAAGGGAATCCAGGGGTAGAACGGATCCATCATTGGTGGAATTGATTAACGTGCGACCATCTGAAGAATAGGCCACGAAATAGATGGGTTCAACGTGTTGTCGAATATCGGAATTCGAAACACTCGCGTTCACCTTCCACAGCCTCACAACGCCTTTATCGTCTTCGGAAGCCATATATCGACCATCCGAGGAGAAGGAAACGCCATCAACACGGTCAGCGTGACCAATGAAGACGTGGTTGAGGGAGCCTACCGAAACGTCCCATAGTCTCACGGTGTGATCCCAACTGGACGAGGCTAAGAATTGGCTGTTTGGCGAGAATGCAACGCCAGTAACTCGGTCTATGTGACCGAGTAGTGTGGAGCTAGCCTCCCAGGAATCTAATGAGGCGGTCCAAAGCTGAACTTCGCCGTCAAGATGACCAGACGCCATCCACTGTCCTTCTGGAGAAAAGGCAATACACTGCAGAAATCTGTAAGGAGCATTCCAACTGGCACCGAGCTCTCCTGTCTCCGAGTTCCAACACTGAAATTTATGATCTACACCGACCGATGCGACTTGTCGACCGTTTGATGAATACTGGACACTAAGAGCATCGCTCTGAAAGCCTTTCAAGCCAAAAAGTCTCTCCCCGGTGTCCGAGCTCCAGAGTCGAACAGCGGCGCCATCGTCCGAATTGTCGTCGCTCTCGAGTTTACCGTCCGCTGCGGCAAACTGCTTGCCACAAGGTGAAAATGCTACCGCATTCACCTTAAAGGCCTTCATTGAATCCTCCCTGAACCGGCGTCTGTGCGACCATGTGATGACAAACAAAACCTCGCCTCTGAAACTATCCCACACTCGCACTGTGCTGTCGTCGCTGCCACTGACGAACCGCTGGCTGTCAGGTGAAAAGGCGATCCCATTGACTTGGTCACTGTGCTCTTTGTGTGAATAGAGACACTCCCACGTAGCGGTGTCGTAGGTGATGATCTGTCCTTCCTGCAGACCGACCGTCAATATCTTGCCATCTGGAGAGTAAGCACAGGAGCAGACCTTGTGAGGTTCCTGCAAGAAGGGCAATTCGCCGAACTGAACGCCCTTCATCTTCGCATCGCTGAAGTCCGCCTGTCGCTGCCAAGTCCTTGCTAGATTGACTCCTCTCAAGTCAGCTCCCTGAAATTGGGCAAGGTCGAACTGCCCGTCAGAAAGATCTGCTCCTGAAATCCGGATGCCTCGTAGATCTGCACCGTTGAAGTTGACGCCGGCTCTAGCAAGAATAGTGATGGAGTTGGCCGCGGCAGTGACAGCTGCGGCGGAGACGGTATCGGCCTTGGACTGCTCGATGACAGCGAGGAGCTGGGCCTTGAAGTTGGGGTGTTTCTGTACTCTCTCTGAGAGGAACTGGACCACGAATGGCTCTTTAAGGAGGTTGCGCCTGAACAAGGGGCCATCAGGGTCGAGCGGCTGACCATTCGAAGAATCAGGCACCGGTTGCGGAGCAAATTCGTCGTAGTCATCATGACCGCTGACAGGATCGAAAACGAGGCGCGAAAAGAAATATTCCAACATAGACCAATGCAAGAAGCGAAACAAACTGCCAGTCCGGTTCAGAGGAATTGACTCCCGCAGCAGACGCACTTCAGGATCAGGACCAAAGAACTCGGCCCGCCACGAGTTCTTGTCGTGGAGGTGGATATACTTGACGACTGGTTTGCCAACCTGCTTTTCAAAGATTGCCGACGCCAACCTTTTGGAAAAGTCGATACCCTTCCAGACAAAATCTGCCTCCAAGAGTTGATCCAAAGTGGCGCATTCCTGAGCGGTGAGAGTGTTGCTTTCGAGGCGGCGCTTGTTAACATCCAGCCAATGTTCCACAAATACATCGTAGAGCTCCACGCGGGTGAGTCTGATGGCCGACAGGTCCTTCTTGCCGTTAGTGACATCCGGTAGAGCCTCCAAAGCGAGGGTCAGGAGGAAGGGGTTCTTTACGAGATCCATGAGGTTTGGGACCATAGTCAACTTGTCCATGTAGCTCTGTGTGGTCCAAGTCCGCGGCTCGAAAGGGACATATTGCTCGACATAGTCCTCAATCTGCTTCTTAGAGAAGGGAGCGATGACAGCTTCCTGAAAGAGATGGGCGCTTGGGTGGCTGTAGTGACTGTCTCCTTGAGGTAAGAAGCGGCTGCGGTAGTCTCGACCAAGGTATTGAGTCCTGCAACTGATGATCATCTTGGTGTTCCATTGTCCGGGCTGATTCAGCATGTTGCTCTTGTGGAGATTAACCACCTGCTGGCTCTCGTCGTAGCCGTCGCATATGAGAACTAAGCGGCGGTGCAGTTTCAGTTCGTGGATCTGCTCGTCGGAAAAGTTGATGGCCCGTAGCTGCTTCTCAATCATATCCTTGTTCGGTTCGTCGATGCCAGGTAAACTGATAAATAGAGGGATAGCATCGCCGCTTTTGTAGAACCGCAGCAGCTCCGACTCTAGATGCTTAAATGTCGATTTGCCGGCATCGGAATCACCAAGAATCAGCATGACCTGCTTGTCACTCGCCAAGAACTCCTGAACCTTATTCATGAGGGAGAAGAGATCGTCGTCAGATTGGACACGATGTCGGTATCGGAAGGCGGGTCCTCAGGGGGTAGCGGATCTTGGAGATGACACCATGGTCCTGATTGAGATTCACGAGCAAGGAACTAACACTGGCACTAACAGTCTGGTCAGAGATGGTTCCGAACTCGCTGATGATGCTCCGCATCCATGACTTGACGCTCTCATCCTGACCCCAGTCTGCAACATCCTTGTAGAGGTCTCCAAGTATATAGATAGCTTGCTGACGAACAGTGACGTCCCAGATGGAGTCGAATGCGATCTCACCCAATAGTTGGCAGATTCCCCACTGGAACAAGGGATCATAGCGGCAGGGAGCCTTATAAATCAACTCATTAAGACCCTTCAATCGCCCGACTTGGGCAAGCGCATACGCAGCGCGGATGGCAGCGTACCAGGGTCGCTTCTTACCAGACCCATATTCTTCCTTCAGGCTCTCCATGACTCCTTGACCACTCTCAATCAGTGAGCAAACTCCCTCGTAAACAGTAGTAGTAACTTCAAAAGACCCGCCAAGCGACTCTTGGAGATTATCGAGGCCCTCGAGGAATGAACTCAGGTCCAACTTAAATGCCGCCGTAATCTGCACCAGACCATTAGCAATACCGGTTGAATGCCTTAACACTGTCTGAAGAGGGATCTCATCGTCGGGGACATATTGGAGGGCCTGGAAGGCGTAGCAGGCTTGGTACAGGAGGTACGGATCCGAGCTGCCCTTGAGACTAGAAAGAACCTCAGCCAATGGCTCATGTTCCTCGACACGCCTCAAGTCCTGTACCTTGTGCTCCACCATGACATCAAGGATCCTGGAGACGGCCAGAGTGAGGTAGTAAGAGTGTTCGGTTGATTGCTGGTGAGTGCCCTGCAAGCGAGTCCTTATGATGCTGAGAATCTTGACCAAGTCGTCGGCATTCAGGAAATCTGGGGAGGCGAACTGGACGAGCTGAATGAGACCCTGAAGCAGGTCGACGTCGAGAATGATAGCTTGGCCAAACTCTGTAATGATCGACGATAGTAACTTGCGGTAGTGCTCTTGCTCCAAAGCAGCTCCGATTAGGACTATCTCCGCAACTTTGGTCGAATCCTTGAAGGGGTCTCCGATGAATGCTTCCACCATGCGAACTCCCAACCAACGAGTGCGATCCTGCTCAAACGGGTCCTGCTCCAGTGCCTTGATCCAAGGCAGCGAACCTGTATCGATGGGGACGCCTTGCAGCAGAGCTCCTTGTTGGCCGGTAGTGCTATCATCCTTGGATAGCAGACCGAGGCACAACGCGAGCTGAGGAGTGGTGTCAATGCGTGCACCAATGTCCGGCAAGACAGTGCGTACGAAATGTTTGTCGATGTTCTGTGCAAAGATATTTGTGCGAGATTTGTTTGACACTGTCAATGGCTGGACGTCAGATGCGAGGTTCCTAACAACGGTAGCCGAGACTGCATACTTGATTTCAACGCTGTTCGTGTTAGTACTAACAGAGGAGGCGTGATGGATGGTTGGTTCGGGGTTTGAGTTTTGAAAGTTGATTTTGGGCTCTGCATTGGAGGACCTAAGAGATTTGAGGAAATGATCAGTCTTGCGGATATGCAAGGAATCGACAGACTTGTCATCACCAACCTGTTTGGCGCGGCTGCTGCCCTGGGCGGGACTTGGTTTAGGCGGTGAGCCTGAAGGGTATGAATGCGAATCCTTGGTCATGGTATGTGTTCTGGCGCTGTAGTAACAACAGGGAAGAGGATTAACTTCGAGATCCATTTCTTATGCATGCAAAAATGGTGACTAAAATTTTTCGTTCCCTCTTTACCTCACACAGGAGAAGGTTTATTTTGGTACTGGACGGGCGACGTTGGTGATGTGGAGATGTGAGCACGAGTTTTAGACAAAAGTCTACAGTAGCGACAGAGACATCAGCAAACCACGTTAGCTTGCTATATGGATGCTGACTTTCCCTACCGTACGGTGTAAATACGAGCGTTACCTTGGATCTGAGAAGAAAGACAATCAGCATGCGGTGTCTATGACAACTGGTTGAGGCTTGTCCTTGCCTGTTTTTAGGAATATAAACAAAAGTTTAGATACGGAGGTTGCCAGTTGAAACATCCAAACGAGGCATACCATGCCTTCCTGACATCCACGCGAAGCAAAACTCTTTGAGTATCGTACTTTTTGAGGACGGTGTGTCAACACAAAGGAGTTGTGAAGAAGGAATCCTGCGAAAAAGGGGTACAAGGGCGTTTGTGTGTGTATAGGAAAAGTGAAAAAAGTGAATGAGTTTGAGTTTTTGTGTGATGGGTGAAGAGGTGGGATGGAATGAGTAGAAGCGAAATGAAGCACGGAAGTAGAAGTAGAGTTGCCAAAACGCAGAAGAATGTAAAAGAAAGAATAGGAAGCAAAGGCCGAGAGGATAGGGATGGGAAGTGGGAAGAATCCAAGGCGATGCTTGCGAACTCAGTTGGCGTCGGGTGTTCGGTAAAGTCATCCATCTCTGCCCCAGCGCCTCGGCGGAAGTACTTTTCTTCTCTTTTCCCCTTCAACCAGCCATATCAATATTCTCACCATATATGTCTGCTCGAAGAGAGCAGACACAATGAAAAAGGCAATGAAAAAAAGTTAGAAACAGCCGTTGTTCATTTGCAAGCCCACAGTGCAAGTAAACACGTCCATCCCTCCATGCTCGCAGCAACACACATCAACAATAAACGCTTTATTTTTTTGTATTTATCTAACAGCCATCGCCTCCTTCGCAGCCAGTCAATCGTCAAGGTGCTACGCTGGTTCAACAGGTTGCAAAATATTGGTTCAAAGTCCATTGACATCTTTGCTTACTACTTTCCTTGCTCGAGACCATCATCGAATTTCCAAGAGTGTCGTCTTTGTAGGAATAGCAAGATCGTATCACTTCTCCTCGAACTGTTGTTAGCGGTGTCAAGATCCCACGTCCTGTTGCATTTGTCAACAGAATCAAGTCAGTGACCATATTGCAAATAGGCCAAACATTCTCCTGCCTTGCCAGACTCAACATAAATACGCCCTCGGTTGTGCCCGATTCCATAGTCGCACTTTGCCGTTGCAGATACTAGTCGCAGCCTGTAAATCATCAAAGGAGAATCCATCTCTCTAAGATCAGAAAGAACCCAAAAAAATCCCGATCTTGCTGTCGAAGGTCCTATCACCTGGTGAGAGGATTCTGGACTTTCAACAACAGCTGCTTCTAGGCTTTTCTGGCAGGGTGATGCTAACTCGCAAAAAGTTGTCCCGCTTCCTGATAGGATATATGTGTAGTGGTGGTGTTGTTGTTGTTAGAATTGCTACTTCTGTCAATGTATGTGTGTCTAGATCGGCAATCAGTTTGTTTGACATAGCGCGTTAAGTGGAATTAAGAGGAGTCGAAATATCAATTAGGAACATCACCACGACTGCACGAAGCAAAATTAGAGTCGAAAATATATGAATGTGTGAGCGACATACATATGTGCATACATGCCTTCCATGCTTCGCAAAAAAATGCCCTTGTGCCGGAGGAAAAACCCACGAGTTGCTGGATATGTGTCAATCGACAGAAAGGCAAAGAGGCCGAGGAGAGATAATTGAAGGGTAAACAGGAATAACAGGAAAGCCCCACGAATGGGGGTAGGCACGATATGAGGATGTGTTTATCACTGGTGTCCTCTTCGTTCTGTGTCCATGCTCAAGGGCCATGTTTATTTGTGAGCAATTCTTGCGATATTTGCATGAGGGAAGGAGGCCTCGATGGTTGAATGGATGGAGGGACAAGAACAGAGCAGAGCAGGAGGGGTGGCGTGCTTGGACGAACTCTCTGTTGCGAACATGCCTTGTTGCTGCAGCTACTGTTTTCTGTGTGTGTCAGGTTGAGTTGGGTGGGGTTCTGTCCGCCTACTTGTTTGACATCCTGCAGCTGTTGGAAGAGAGAAGGAAGGGGTCTTGTTGATTGATGCTGGTGTTTTGCATGGGCACGAGGTTTTGACTCCTTAAAAGAGAGTGATGTCCCTGTCAATCTAAGGTTGATGTCCAGAGAAGTTGATGTCCGGGAAAGCTGATGTCCAAAGAAGAATTCTAGCAAGGGATGAAGTAAGAGGAGAAAAGGATGTTGATTTGGATGTTGACGATGAGGCGCACAAGAGTGGAAGCTAGTGTGTGAAAAAAAAATAAAAAATACGCTCCAGCAGAAAAGGGGGACACAGTCAACAATATGTTCGCCTTGCTTCTTTCGGAAACCCTGCTACAGAAAAAGTAAAGAAGCGCCGCAGCGATCACTACTTTTCTGGATAAAGAACGAGTGAGACTAGAAAGCTCATCAGATGGTTGGGGTTGGTCGTCATTGGAGGCATCGCAGAGGTGTCATCAATTTTGTTCCCAACTTTTTCTTTATCTCGCAATTGAAAAGATACTCATCCGTCTCCTACTATCTCGATCTCACTCACAACCTGCTCGTTCACACAAGCGACGATCGATACTGCTCTGCGATTTTCTCGCCAACGGAATGGGCGCTCAGAGGAATCATACTGCGAGCAAAGCGAAGAATTCGAATGCAATGAGAAATAGAAATCAAGTCGTCAGAGTTATACATTTCGTTTATCACAGATTCATTCATTATGTCAAAAGAAGGGATGTTCACAAAAAGAGATCAACTTTACTAAGTGAGACATAGAGGCTGTGTTTGGACATGCTACCATTGGAGAAACTATGCTGCCTTTGCCTGGACCTATGCTTCGCGTTCTTTTTCTCCTATATTTCGTCTCTGTTGTTGCTTTCTAACATCGGTATGATGATAGGTATGTCGGCTGGACTATTTCAGGTCTGGTGACAATACGGTACTCATTTTGCTCCTGATACTCTTGGAGAGATACGCAAGAAGGCGAAGCATAGCCAATCGACACGATGATCAAGAAGAAACATGACACGGAGCGATTGATGAATGGTTCGTTTTGGTTGCTGGGAGGAAGGAAGGAAAGGGACAAGGAGTAAAAAATTTGTAGCAGCGGCACTAGCCGTTCTATTTCGGCTCTTGTTTGTTTTTTTTTTGCGTTGTTGATTGCCAAAGCATTGCAATGTTGTGGCGAATAGAATCAATATTAAGACATGTAAAGGGCTATGTCGACATTTTCCTGTGTTGATTTTTTTGTTTATTTTGAAAGGCGAAAGGCAATCAAAGGCAAAAAAATAAAAAAGCAACCGTCGTTGCCCCCTCCCTCGCCTCCATTTCTTCTCTATTACTTTCTATTCTACACTTCTTTTTCTTTCTAACGACTTTTCTGCAACGCATTCTAGCTCATGGGTAAGAGGGCATCCGTAACTCCATTTCAGCCACATATGGTGGCAATGGGCGTTCGTGGGATGGTTGACAGAGACATAGACACTCAATGCTCAACAAAAAAAAAATCGCCACATTCTTCCGTCATTGGACCTTAATTTTGCGCGGTGTTCCTGACTGCGTCGCTTTTTACTCTCTTTCTTATTGACGATGGACATCGACTGAGCCTCAAGCAGGAACTCTATATGAAGGAGGGCACTCTCCACTCTTGATTTTAAGTCTTCGCCAAGCAAAAGTATTTTTTTCTTCTGTCCTTCCTTTCGACGCCCATCTCCTGATCGCCCTCTTCTCCTTGCCATCTTTTGTGTTTTATGTTTTTGCTTATTATTTTTTTCTTGCTCTTTCATGCAACAGCCCTGTGACCAATTTGCTCTCTTCTTCTCTGCTCCATTCATTGCTTGTTTTTCTACTCTACCTTGCTCTCATTCTCCATCTCTCTTTTTTTTTTTTTTTTTTTTTTTTTTTTTCTTTGTTTTTCTTTTCAAGGGTAAGTCCCTGGACCGCCTCAGACAAGCCTTTTAAGGCTTCGCCATTCAGGAACAACACTCATCATTTTGCCCATCGCCAAGCAGAGGGTATGGTGTCTAACAACAAAGTCCCAATGGCTGACCAAGTCCCTGCTTTTTGGGATAACCTATATATATAAAATGATTCCAAACGGGTTCTTTCTCTTTCTTTCTTTTCTATCGTCACTCAACAGCTTCTCCTTCCCCACCCCAAACAACTACACAGCTAAAAACACACACAGACTCCTCTCCTCCTCTTTTCTCCACCTTTTTTCCACACCACACCACCCAACCTTACATTTGGCTAAGTCAAAAAGTAAGACTATCCAGGTATCCTTTTCACTCTATCCCCAAGCAGGCCAAGTGCTCCAGTCTCCAAGTCGCCCAATTCTCAAAATCCATTCAAGGGCGTTTAATCCCTTTCTCGCGATCAATTCCTCATTCTTGGATGAAAGTAAGCAATCATGAACCCCTCTCCACACCTGTTGATCGTAAGTTGTGAAGTTATAGCACCCATCCACCCTCATTCACCAAATTCCATTTTCCCATTGTGTCAAAGTAAGCAAGAAGAGCAAGAGTGAAAGAAAGTGAGAGCACCAATTCTACGTTTCAATTCCAATTTCCCTTTCACCGTTGGATGAAAAAAAAAAAAAGAAATCAGTTCCCAGCGGTGGCAAGCTCAAGAAAAACACTACCCGTCCACCCCACCCCATCCGTCCAATTCCATCATCCATATCCACCAAAACGAAGAAGAGAAAAAAGGTCCCCGATGAGCACCACTTTTTGGTCAGCAATTACACGTTTTTCTATACCCTGTCAATGGGACATGAGAAATATGAAAAGTGAAACGAAGAAAAAATTCCCGACGGCAAGGGAAAACCATACAGGGAGCACGCACACAGCAAGCACACATACCCTTGATACAATTTTTTCATGTTGCACTGAGTGCACGCACAAAGGAAGTGATACATCATGGTCAAAAAATATCGACCATATCATTTTTTTTTTTGGTTGACACGATTATGCAAAGCATGCTGAAAACAGAGATCTGAAAGTCAAAAGGAGCACAACCTCCTGCAGTACATCATTTTTCCCTATTATCAATGGTGGCGGCAGCAAGAAAGCAATGAAAGATAAAGCAAAGAGGTTTGATGGTCAACCGTTAAGGACTCTGCTCTCAGGCTCAAACTCAATTCAAAGCATACACTTGAAAGTCAATTCAACGCACACACCCAACGACAATTCAAACGCACTCTCAAGACAATTCAAACACACACATACAAAGTCAATTCCAAGCATACTCACACACGAAGTCAATTCCAAGCATACATACGAAGTCAATTCTAAGCACACACACGAAGTCGACCACACTCAGCTTAATTCAACCACATCAAGTCAACTCGAAACACATACACTGGTCACTTCAAACACAACACTCAAAGACAACTCGAAAGACGACACTCAAAGACAACTCGAAAGACGACACTCAAAGACAATTCAAACGCACAAAGTTTATTCCAAGTACACACACATACGAAGCACACACACGAGGGCAATTCCAAGCACAAAGGCACATGAAGTCAATTCCATACCCTATTCCATCGAGGAAAGCGAAGCAAACAAAGGGTTCCAATTCTTTGAGAAATTCATTTATTTTCTTTTAATCTCGGTTAAAAGAACGCAAAGTAATGCAAAGGTATGGTGACGAAGCATACAACCAACCAATTCCTCTCTCACTTTTTTTTTTCTTGGATCCAATTCTTTTCACTTCTTGGACCTAATTCATTTTCTTTTTCTTTAATCTCGGTTAAAGAACGCAAGGCAGAAATGGAAATTGGTAAAGAAAACGCACATATACTTTTTTTCTTTTTATTCTGGTTAAAAGAAAAGGCAAATCAAACGAAAAGCAAACATGGTGGTACAAAGCAAGCAGTATTATTAGCCTTCGGTCCAATTCCTCCTCGGACCCAATTCCATCTTTCTTTTCTTTCAATCTTTGTTAAAAGAAAGTTCAATGCAAAGCAGGTATAAAGGTAGGAGAGCAAAGCACCATAGCGGTAAGAAGTCTCCCTCTCTCTCTTGCGTCCAACTCCTTTCTCGGACCCAATTCCACTTTTTTTTCGTTAATCTCGGTTAAAGAAAAAGCAGAGCAAAGCGAAGCAAGAGTGAAGCAAGACAAGACAAAACAAGCTAAACGGTCGTAAGTGAGCAAAGCATTCCTCTTTTTTTTTGAGTTCAATTCCTTCCATACACTCCGACCTCCTGGCGAAAGAAAAAAAAGCGAGAGCAAAGAAGCGTAATGCTCACACGTTATGACTTCTCCCTGCCTCTGCAAGTGTGCAACTGTAAGTCGAATTCCTCTTCGTGCCCTATCGCCACCACGAAGCAATTCCATGCATCATCATCACCACGAAGTATCACATCAAAGCAATTCCATATTTTACATCCACAGAAGCAAGCTCCCTCTCGACAATTCCTTCCATTCAACAAATTCATCTCGGTAATGCCATACCCTATCTATCGAAGCAAATTCCATACACTTCACCAAAGTAATTCATACATTACTTGGCACTTACACACCCCGCACCTATCGAAGTAAGTTCATCGAAGCAATTCCTATCAACAATTCCATCGAAGCCAAATTCCACTTCACCAATTCTTCGCCAACAATTTCATCGAAACAATTCCTTTCCATCAGTTCTATCAAGGCAACTACTACTTCAACAATACCATCGAAGAAACCGAAGCAAAGAGAAGAAATCTCATACACAAAGGTCGCAAGTGTAAGAAGCTTCCCTCTACTTCAAGTCGAATCCAATTCCCCAATGCCACTCGCCAATTCCACTTCATACTTTTTATAAGGAAAAATATGAGCAAGAAATCTCGAATTGAAAAAAGATCAAGCAAGCAAACAAGGTAAACAAGGACACACTCAAGAACAAAGCCCTATACAAGAAAGTAAGCTTAGGATTGAGAAAAGCACTTTGTCATTGGTGATATTGGTGAGGAGATCAAGGCTGTAAGACAGGTGAAAGGTAAAGAGAACAAAAAAGAGGAAAAGGAAGGAGCAAACAGGTATGTTGGGCTAAGAGGGGAAGCGGGAAGCAAGTAAAAAGGAGCCGGTTTGAGGACAAACAAAGAGGTTGTAATCAAAAGAGGGTCAGACAAAAAATCAAGGTGGACCATTACAAAAAAAGAGATAAAAAAAGAGGATCTGAGAGGCGAGCACCAACAATGAGCTCCTGAGTTCAAAACCGCGTCGAGTTTAGATTCCATTGAGGGTCAAAGAGTTGCCATCGGGATCCTCCATCTGGGCCATGGTGCCCCAAGGCATCTTCGAAGGGGGCATCGAAAACTTGACTCCCTATAACATCGAAGGCAAAGACAAAAGGCAAAAGAAGTAAGCAACCAAGACTCTACAATTCCTCCACTTCCGTTCACTTCAATCCCTGAGTAACATATTGAAATTCCATCCACTTCAGTCAATTCTCCATTTCGATTCGATTCAATCCCTGAGAAGCACATTGAAATTCCATCCTCTTCAATCCCTGAGAAACATATTGAATTTTCAACTCGAAGAAAAAAGAAAAACGAAGACAGAGCAACACAAGACAAGAAAAGCAAGACACAGGTAGTTATCAAGCGTTGTTACCTTCTTGACAAGTGATTCGTAAGTCCCCTGCATGTCTTTGACACCAAACGAAATGCCTGCCTTGTTTTGTCCTGCACAGTTGACACCTGGTCCACCGTAGTAAACCGTGAACTTTGTCTTTTCTCCACTGTTGACAAAATACTCCATATAGCGCGCGCCGTTCTGGCCAGTCACCTCGACATTCATGACCACCTCGAAGCCCAAGGTCTTGTGGTAGAACTCCAAGGCTAAGAAAGGTAAAGAAACCACGGTGATCAGAGAAGAAGGGAAAGAGAAAAAAAAAGTTAGGGACATGATCAAAAGGCAAAGACAAGGGTTTGAGACACCATGGCCACTCCCGCCCCATCCACAAACATACAGACACAAAAATTAACGAGACAGACAAAAGAGGATTGAAAAGAAAAAAGGGAGGGAAGGACGTACACTTCTCCCAGTCGTTGGTCATGACACCGGCAGAGTACATGCCAACAAGAGGAGTATCAGGGCGGTGCTCCCAGCGGCCGCCCTTGATGTAGGCACTGATGCGGGGGTTGGATTCAAGACGCTGGAACATCTTGTAAGTGGCGGGGCGGTGATTCTGCGAGATAAAGGTCTTCATGTGCTCAGGATACTCGCCAAAAAAGTAGTGAATCCATTCAAACCAAGCGAACTCAGCATAAGTTGTCTGTAAAAGTGAGAAAAATAGCACACAAAAGAAAGTGCAAAGATCGGTTAGCTACAAGAACAAGCAATCAAGGAAGTAACTCGCAAGGCAAGTTCTAGTGAAGAACAATAGAAAAAGACGCCGCCTTTTTTTTTTTTTTTTGGGGGGTTTGTGTTTATGTTAATTCTGTGTCGCATCAACTTCTTCCCTTTCTTCCTTCTCTTTCCCCCACACAAAAGCAACTCATAGTGAGGCTTAATCCCGGGTAGGATAGAAAAAAGGGAGAAAAAAAGATAGTGACGAACAATAAAGCACATAACATAGAGGCCGGCGAAACTCACCTTTTCGCCCAAAAGGTACCCATTCGAACCATTCTTGACCAAATACTTCTCAAAGCCATCAAAGAAGGGTGCCATGGCTTCAAAGGCCTTGTCAATGTTGGCCTTCTCCTTGGGGTCAGGTTTCATCCAGATTTCCGTCATCATCACGTTGAGGACATTGTCACAGGCACTGTGGAAACAGGCATCGAGCAGGGCATCCTCCTCGAAGTCTTTGCCGGTGAGACCAAAGAGGCGACCAAGGTAGCGGGTCAAGGCAGGGACCTCGGAGATGACAAACTTTTCACCGTCGGGTTTGATATGGGTGAGGACGGGGAGGACGCCAAAGGGGGTATCCTTCTTGCCTGTGGGCCATTCGACTGGGGTTACACTCTTGTAGTTCGCCTATTGTTCAGAACAATACAAAAATTAGGCTTTTTTTTTTTTTTTTTTTTTTTTTTTGAAATATTCTCACAGTCAATTGAAGTGATCGAAGGATGACTTACACCGACAAACTCGAGAAGGTGACGGATAACCTCGGCTCTGGCGCGAGTAGCCATGTACATGACCTCGAAACGCGAGTTCTTGAGGAAGTCGCAAGTGATCTTGTACTCGTCCTGGGGATAGGTGAATCCAGATTCGGAAGTCTTGGGCTTCTTGGTGGCCTGGTCCGTAGGGGTCATGTCGACATCGTTGGCGGCAGCGGGAGTGGGGGATTGTCTCTTAGTCATTGTGGTTCTGAAGGGGGTGAGTGGTAGGAGAGTGTTTCTTTTTTGTTTCGGGTGTGTATATGTGTGTTTGAAAGAAGAAGTATGTGTGCGTCGATGTAGAAACGAAAAGAAAAAAAAATGGCGGACGAACAGATCGTTTTTATATCCGACAATCGAAATTGGCGGCGTCAATGGACATCCGAACGGTTAAAGCAGTCGACAACACAAGGCTAAAATAGCCTATTAGACGATATGATGCCATGTTTAAGGGAATGGACCATGCGTTCCTGCAATTAGGGGAGAGGGTGATCGGAGAGATGGGTTTGGGCAAAGTGTGAGAGAGAAGTGTCCGTTCAGAGGCAAGGGTCATCGAATGAGATGTCCCCTCTGTACTTTAATCGGGTTTATGCCCGCTTTGCTTAAGCTCAAATCTTAATGCAACAAAACGCGGTCCAGACCAGTGAGAAAAAAGTCCATTGGACACGCCGTCCTTGTCTTATTTTTTGCTCCTCTCTCCCCTTTTATTCAGTACGTCAGTCCAACTATCAACTTGGATCGCACTGCGCATTTCATCGTCCAAAAGTAGGCGACATAACTGGTAGTCCTCATCGCGAACACGTACAGCATCGAGCGGTCCAAGTAAGATCATTTGTTATCGCGCTCACAGGCGAGCAGAGGGAGCGAATAACCCTCCACGCATGGAGACAGTTAGACAGGGAAAAGAGAAAAAAGTACGAGGCAAGGACCGTCGAATGACAAGCGTCAGTCAGACAACCCCACACTTGCATGACGGTTTTATTGTTTTTTTTTTTTTTTTTTTTTTTTTTTTTTCTTTCTCTTTGGACAAAAAGTGCACTCGCTCGCTCTTCTCCACTATTTTTCACTTTCCCTTCCCTACTTCCCACGTTTAATTCCTTTGACCATTCCCAACCCAACCTACTCCCTCCTTCCAACGACATTCACTTACATCGGGTCACACTGTCGACGCAATTGCATCACTAACATTCAGAGAGCAAAGGTTTAAAGCAAAAAACAAAAAAAAAAAAAAAAACGACCCAAGACTTTGGAAGGAAAAAAAGAAAGAACTTGACGTGTATCAAGACAGGCAGTGAGAGAGGCGCGGGTAAAACATAGTAGTTACCACCAACTTTTCTTTGAATGTTGAAGGATCGATGCGTGGGGGCTGAGATATCGCCAGACAAAAGGAAAGTGATCACCCGCCAATAGTAGGTTTATTCAGAAAGTGGTTGGGCAGTGGAGACAACTAAGCTAGCAGCTCGACAAAAGAGAGTGTGAGCGTGGCGTGGTAGCTTTGAGGATGAACACACCCAATAACTGGATTTTTTCTTTTTTCCTTGCATATCGAGTCGTCAATCTGTCTGTCAGTCTATCCACTCGTCTGTCGATGCAGCATTGAAGACTTGGCATGTCTATCGCTACCACCGCTACCACCGCTACCACCGCTACCACCGCTACCACCGCGACCACATCAGCAACACATACCATTCCTCCGTCAAAACAAACAAACAAGCAAAGATAGGTCTTCTTGCTCGCTGTCTCAATGCAATCCTCGTTCTTTCTTCCTTTTTTCCTCAGTCAGTAGTAATCCTCACTATGGTGTTACAAATAAGCCGCCCTCCTCCCTCAACAAATTTTGCAATTGCTCTTAAGTCCCTCTCCTCCCCTCCCTATCGTTACCATAATCTCTTTAACAAGTACGAACGACTCCTTTATTCCATTCCCCAGCCTGCTGCTCTTATTTGACATTGCCTTTCATTCCTGACAGTGGCGTTGTGTTTCTATCTATTTATGCCTGTTCTACATTGTCTTCCGTCTCTCTCCCCTTTATTTTTGTCATATTATCGTGATCCAGCTCCTCTCTTACCCCGAGAGACCTTCAAGTTCCATTGCTACTTGTTCATCCCCTTTTCTCTCCCCTTTGCATTCGTTCCTTGGCCGCCTCGAAAAAAAAAGAGTTCCTGCTTTTGTTGTTTAGATGGGACATCCTCTCTTTCTCACATATACATAGTAATGATATTCTCGACCGAAGGGAGCCACTCCTTTTTTCTGCTTCCCTGCTTCCCTGCTTCCCTCCTTTTTTTGTATTGTGTGCTCGTTCTCTTTAGATGCTTTTTCGCGTTTCTCAATGTTTCTTGATGCCAACTCGGACTGACGACAGAAGGCATAGTAACCTTTCCTCATTCCCCTTCTCATCCCCTTGCCGCCCTTGAGCTTTCTCTGATAACCTGAGCTTTCATGTTTTCTTTCTCAATTCCCTTAAATACCAACCTCGTTTGCACCACTGCTGCCGAGCTCTTTTTTTTTTTGAAGCGATTACTTACCATTTCCTCTTCACTCCAGTCTCCTTCACCTTTCGCGCCTTCGCCTCTGCATTTTCCTTGGTTCTTGTCCTTTACCCCGTTTCCTATCGCCTAAGATACAACACGGTGCCACCCTAAACACAAACACATACATCTTGCAACATGAAGTTCTCAACAATCGCCACTGTCTTGGCTTTGACCTCTGCTCTCGCCGTTGTGAATGCCGATTCCATCAACAACCAGAAGAGAGACGCCATTGTCGATGCCCAGCTCGCTATCAACAACAATCAACAACAGCAACGGGATACCGTCTCTGTTTTGATCAAGCGTTTGGTCGACTCTGCTATTGGTACCGAGGAGGGCGCTGCTGTTACCCCTACCGCAAGTAAAAAGGTCAGCGCTGATACTCCTTCCCAAGCTCAGGATGTTCTTGCTGCCTCCGCCGCTGATGCTTCCGTGATCGAGAATGCTGCCGCCCCTGAGGCTGATGCTGCTCCTCACACCGGAAAAACCAAAAACGAGAATGAGGATGACGAGGATGAGAGTGAGGATGACGAGGATGAGAGTGAGGATGACGAGGATGAGAATGAGGACGAATATGATTACGACGAAGATGAGGATGAAGATAATGACGAGAATGAGGATGGTGATGAAGCTGAGGAGGACGATGATAAGGATGACGAGGCTGAGGGTTCCGCCATCATTTTTGAGGAGGATGCGGCTGATGGAGCTGGTGAGGATGACGAGGGCGATGAAGCCGGCGAGGAGGACGAGGCCGAGAGTTCTGCCATTATCTTTGAGGAGGATGCGACTGATAGAGCTGGTGAGGATGACGAGGGCGATGAAGCTGACGGGGAGGACGAGGCCGAGAGTTCTGCCATCGCCTTTGAGGAGGATGAGGCCAATGAAGATGGGGAAGCTACCCAGGCTGCTCAGGCTTCTGCCATCACCTTCAAAGAGGACCTCCTCGATTCACAGGAGGAAGCCCCTGCTGTACAAGCCCAGGCTCCCGCTGGCAAGAAGGATACCCCAGCTGCTGAAGAGCAAGCACCCGAGTCAGCACCAGGTACGACCCTCAAGTTCTTTATTTCTGCTTCCATATTATTCGAGAGGTCTCAAGTACTGCTCGTTGCTTCGCCCAACGGTGATCAAATCATTTCTAACTTGGATTATCATCTCCATTTCTTTTTTTAAAGCCCCCGCCGAGGTTCCTTCGCAGAAGCGCCACCATCACCACAGCACCAAGCACCACAAGGGCAAGAAGAGCCACCACAAGAAGCACCAGCAGTAAAAATGGGTACTCTGACTGCAATCAACCCTTCACGCTATACCCACCCTCTCATCCTCATTTGCACAGACATTCGCCACACCACAAAAACAAACAAAAAAATTACAAGCACACACGAACATGCCGTTCATACCAAAGAAGAAAATATATCCTTCTATCATGACCCCTCTCATTCATTTTCATGGACATCTTCATTAATAACTCTGGTGCCATCCTTTCTATGAAATCAAATAAAGAAACAGTGATCAACGCGCAGCAACCTTTTCAGAGATGTACTATATTTCGTGCTCATTTTTTCGTGGAAAAGAAAACACAAAATGCAAAAGGCGTCAAAGGGAAGCGAGAAAAAAAAATCATACCGTAGGCACACTTTATCTCCCCCAACCCCCGTTTCTTTTCACGTTTGTTCATCGCAAAAAGAAGTACTCTCTTTTCTCGTTTTAGGATTAAGGCGTAAACTTATTTTTATTTCTGGCACGCGTATTTTCGCGATGGCGATCCTGTCGCAGATCCTGTTAAATTTGTTCGTTCCTTGGCCCTCATAATAAACTCATGTCTTCATATCTCGTTGCCTCCTTTCTGCACCATTACAATTGTACACGTATACCATTGCTGATTGCTAAACCCTAGTTTGTCGAGCCACACACCCTTGTTGAAACATCCTCGATTCACTGCCCTGCCGTCCCTAGAATCTCGCCGCCTTAGTCCCGGCATTCGTGTCTCTGTCTGCACCCACATAGTGCCGCTGCTGTTGTTCCGAGTATCAGACAGCCCTTGCTGGGGAGTCTCGCGACCTGGTTCACTCCCCAGCACATCAATGGTAGTAAAGAGAGCTAGACCGAGTCATTGTACCCTGGAAACAACTGATCTACGACGGAGTTCTGGGTCGCTATCTCAGGGGAAGTTTCAAGTGCGAAAGACAGGAAGTTTCAAGTGCGAAAGACAGGAAGTGAGGGTCCACCTTCATCATGGTGGTGTCATCTTAAGCCGTCAAACATAAATGAGACCGTACTCGTCATTCTGCGTGATTCCACGGGCGACTGCCCGAAACTCCTTGTGGGAACCCAAGAGTCGATTGATAGAAGAACGAGAGTCGAAGCTGGAGACCAAGACCCTGAAGCGAGCCGAAATGAAGTGAGTGCGGCCGTTGACAGTCAAGATCATGCACTTTTTATTGTACTGCACCTTATGCTCATAACGGCGAAGCTAGACGAGACCAATGGTAGAGGTCCTGGCCAAGAGCGTCCGTTACCAAGAAGAACTTCTCTGCGGTATTTGTCGCGATAAGCCGCGCGGCCCTCGATGCAGAAGGTCCATCAGGTTAGTTGGGCCTTCAGGCATCTAGGAGTGCCGCCATTTTGCTTGTAGTGCGGCGATTGATGCAGAGAATGATTAAAAGAAAAAAATCGAACAGGCATGCAAAGAATGGGAGAGAAGGGTGTGATGGTTAATTACGAATATTTTTTATTCCAAGTTGAACGATTGATGGCCATTTGCTAACTAGCAGGGAATAACGGGTAGTTCTTTTCGTGTTCACGATTGTGGATGGTCATAGCAAATGCCAACAAAAAAGGAAAAAAAGAGATACGAAAAAAAAAGATTTATGACAGGAGGATACATAAATGATAACACACTTGACATACTGAAAAGTAACACCATCAACCTCAAGGTCAAAATGACATGAAAGGCGGGGATGGAACCAGGATGCATCATCTAAAAGAAAATGCCGACCAGGAGCAGATCTGGACGAATCGCCCGAAAGAAATGTGAGCAATGATCGATGAATGATGGTCATTCCCCCCATAAGGTTCACACTATGTGTAGAGAAACGAACAAAAAAGAAAAGAAATAGCGGTTTAATGACCCTGTCAGAGTCCTGCTCCCGATCGTGATGAGAACCCCAAGTGGAGCGTCTCGGTTTTCCGGACCCCACAATCCATCGCCATGACGGTTTTGCGCAAGTTTGTTGGTTACCTGAAGGCACAGACTTCGGAGTTGATATGGAAGCCTCGGTACTCCGCAACCATCGTGTGGGAGCAGATGCATGGCATCTCTGCCAAGAACAAGACCTCCAAGTACACAGGTCCCCGAGGTGACCGGAGTCAGGGATACGGATACATCACCCGAGATGGTTTTTGCCCATGTGGCGCTTCGCTAGCCACACATGAGAATGGACGCTGCCCTGGAGCGTCCATGGATCCACGCCCGGCCGATGAGCGGTTGTTGGACAGTTTGTTGGGAAGAGGAGGAGGTTGTCATTAATGGAGAGGATAGGAAGAATTCCTTTCATTCGTATCTAGTTTTATTTTTTTCTATTAAAGCTGTGAGGAGCAGCGGCAATTGTTGCGCAGAGCCAGGTTGTGGACCGGACTGCGATCGGTAGATGGCTCTCGGAAGAGTTTGATATATAGCTCCTTTCACTATCGAATGCCTTCCTTGGGCTTTTCGCTGGAGAAAAAAAACTGCGTACGAAAAAAAAAATCGACCCTTTCAGCAAAGAACAAACAAATAAACACACAAAAAAGCAACAAACAAGAAGTGCCAATAAACTCAGTCAACTTGCTCGACAGCCTGCGTTCCGCTGGAATACCATGTAGCGCGGCTACCTTCACTGCTTCAAGATTGGACTCGGCTTGTGTCAGGTCGCGACCTGCTGTCCTTTTTTCTCCGACCTTATGCCAAATGCAATTTACGGCCTACCCTTATGAACCAAGACACAACAGGCCCGCGCGGGCGATTTGTAGATGTGGCATGAGTCGAAGACGACCTCAACAATGTACGGCATTCCCAAACTGTCGCCAGAGGAGGGAGAGGGGGGCCGGAGGCGGTATTTTTGCTATATGTCAAATTGGTGATCAAAAACGTTCACATCACCCATAGACCGTCCTGTGCAACAAAAACAAGCAAGCAGATAAAAAAAAAAAGTGATGATTAGCATATATATGTCCGCAATTAACTTGAACAGCCAAAAAAAAAAAAAAAAGGCAAGCGAACAAAAAGCAAATATAGCATAGATATAAACGTTGCTCGTCATTCCAATGCATTTCTCGTGAGGAGGCATACGACGTCACGACTCCAGGATGAAAACTTGTACTCTCCGCCGAGGCCGCCGACTTCTTGAGGCGGCTCCTTTACACGCGGGAAGGATAATGACTAGGTGGTTCTCCACCTCGAATTGTACGCTGGGTAGTTGCGTTCGAGGGGACTAAATCAGCATGTCGGCTAGGTAGACCCGGTTATACTACCCGCCAAGAACGAACAAAAAAAAAACCACTAGCTCGTCAGGCATACTCTTCTTTCTTTTCACAAAATGCCGCAGCTCAACCAACGGTCTCTAATCCAAAAAAATTGTGTGTTCATGCATACCTGTTATTCTTTCTTCTCGCAGACGATATGCATAACGTGTTGATTATATTTGTCGAATATCATATTCGAATTGAAAAACTCGAACGATTGGTGTGCTTTAAGGCGTCTCTTGGCAGTAGGTTGTTGGCGGTGACTAGTGTGGGGTCTTGATGGAAATATGGTGTTGGATCGTTGAAGGGGTTGGAGGCAGAGAAGTAATCTAGATAGTGTGGGTTAACGTATCCCTACTACCCACCTCGGAGCCCGCGCTGCAACTGGGCAGCACCAGTAGGGCCGCCGAGGCGGAGAGGGGTGTGGAGGAAGGCGATGGGAAAAAGAATAAAGAGTGAGATAAAGAGAGGGAAAGAAGAGGAGGAGGCAAAGTGAAAAATCGCGCATCGTGGGTAATGAAGGCTCGAAAATTAAAGCAAGGTTCCACTTGACATCACGTTTCTCCAAATATGGCCGAAAGTGTCCTTTTTCACATTTCGACGTCGGTTGGACAAGAACAAACGCCAGGCAGCGATATGGCCCATATGGAAGGGCGCTGACAATAGTCTGTCATTTGCCCAAGGTACTGTACTTGTAAAAATGAGAGTTGAATATATGGCCCAAGGAGGACGCGAGAAAAGGAACAACACTGGCGGATATTTCGTGCCAACGAGTCTGTACCTGAATCGGACGAAAGATGACGCGTATCAGCTCCGAGTCAAAAAGCGCCATCCCTTTCATTTTTCTTTCGCTTTGCTTCTTCTCTTTCTTTTTCACATACACACACACACTCCTCACACTCCCACGCACTCTCCGACCCTTAACAGAGGGCCAGCACCTTTCTCTTCCTTCATCTACATCACAACTCTTGTCGTGAATAACTCTCATCACGACAACTGTCTGCCATGTTGACATGTTTCCAAGTGAACACCTGATGCCCGTCAGTTCGGTTACAATGAGGACTCTTTGAAGGAGCCTATCTGGTATGTTGAATTACTGTCACTGCTGCTATTGGTTGTTCCGTCGCATAAAAACTAAGAAAGAAAAACTTGTGTTACTCACAAATGATTTTGATATTTTATCGCTGCTTAGGTTTTGACGCAAGTCAACAGGATACACGACACGGACTTGGGACCTATTATGAGCACAAGGAAGAGATCCAGGACAGGCAGGGACGACAGGAACTCCTCATTGACACGTCTCACTATCACTGCGAGTCCCTATCCCCTTCGCGGTCTCTTCCGTTTACCAGCAACGGAACCAGCATCAACGTCATTCCTCGCCGGTTGTTACAGTCGCCGCAAGGCGACTTGATCAACTTTGCCCTGACTCTACGAAGGCGTCTCATCAGGATCCTCCAACCTCGGAAGCATACCACAAAACTTGCCAATGGTCTCCAGCTTCAGACACTCCATGCCTCGAACCCTCGTTGTCCAAAACGCGGGTGTGTCGACTGAAGAAACCCTTCAATCACGGTCATCGCTGCACTTCCAACGGAACACGAAAGCGCCAGGAAGATCTCCGCCTTTCGGTCTTTAGGAAACAGTTCGATAGTACATATCGACCAGACGACGGAGTCTGTGGGCATCATACTTGTAGCCTTCCTGTAACCGCCGACCTCGTTTGGCGTACTGGAGAACCTCAGCGATCCTGCTTGCCTCTGTTGTTGTACTTTCAATAAAGAGCTGCTCGTACTCTTTCCATGTCCATGGACGGATATGAGGATGATCCTCTCGCCGGTGAATGAGTTTATGCCCCAGTCGCTGGAAAGTGGGTTCATGCTGGATCGCCTCATTCAAGATGAAGAAGCCGTACCTGTCGTCGTCTTTGGTTGCCTTAAAAGTTGTGTAAAAGTTTTGGCTGGACATCCATTACTCGCACTGGATTCGCAGCTTTGACAGGAACTCTAAGAGACTTGACAGGAGCTTGAGGCCTGGAATGTGAACATCCTCGGCAAACGGATGGTAAAACAAGCGTAGGTGATCGAGGTTGCCCGCTATGTTTCCGTTTCCCTGGTAACACCGTTAGAGACCTGGACAAAGGGCTTGCGGGATGAGTCTGGCGTGTGCTGGACGACTGTATCGGAGTTTCTTGAGCCCTTTCCGTCATCGTTTCCTTGACCGTAGAGATGGGTGGTTTCTGGATGAGAGGCGTTGTTACTGAATCGGACGCATGGCCACGAGTTTTACTGTTTTTTCGGGAAAATTGTCACCGGTCATCTCGTGCGCGAACGACACCAGTCCCCCCTCCCAGGTCTTAATGTCCTCGTCTTCCTCTTCCTCCTCCGCCTGGGTCTTTCCCCCACCACTCGATTCTCCTTCGCCGCATCCTTCTCTCACGAACGCTCACTATCGCCACGCGGTTTTTCGCCATGCAAGAGGGTCCAAGGACCCATCATTCTCCGATAGTAGGAAAGGTAGGTTCTCTTTGCACTCGAGTGAATCTCGTACTCCCGCTGATCTTTCTCCAACCACACCTCCGGTGGTACCTGGCCGTACTTGTGGTAAAGGAGAAAGAGTTGAAACGTCGTTTCCTCCAGCTCCTGCTCTGCTTCTCTCCGGGTATGAGTCAACTCTCTGCAGTTGAACTTCGTATGCTCGCTCTGTTGTGGTGATGGAGAAGGGCCAGTTCCCGCTCCTGTTCCCTCTCCTGCTCCTATTTCTGCCATTCTTTTCGTGCTCGTTCTCAGTCTGCTGCTAACGATGCCAACAAGGCTTCTTCTCCTGTTGCTCGTATGGATTCTGACGTGTTTATGAAAAAAACTGATATATCAAAAGATGTCTTTTTGTCCACAACTTGCGAGCGAATGTGACTTGCAATTCTACTAGGATGCTAAAGGTACGATAAATATTTGGGAGACCAAAAGGAGACATGAAAAACTTCATTTGAAATATATGTCGTGGGAATAATAGTACAAGAAAAAAAAGTTCTACATGGTACAAGAGACTAAAGAAGATTATGAGTGGTAGTACTACATGGAAAACAAATGAATAAAAACAGAAAAGACATAAACAAAGAAATAGGAATCCAGAAGAGCTTAATAGTCGTCCTCATCATCGTTGGTGTACAATCCACGTCCAGCAGTCGTGAAAAGGGGGCTATGAAGTCCCAGCGTCAGCATGATCCGCTGGTAGGTCGCCGACTGCCTGATGTACCGACCAGCAACGCGCTTCCACTTCTTGCCGTGCTTGTACAGCTTCAGCACCACAACCAACGAGATACCAATCGCAAGTCCAATCTCAATACTGAACACAATTACAGAAATAAACGTCGTCCACCAGATCAGAGCTTCCTTCCGACGACCCACGCGCCACAACCGCTTAATCTCTACCGTATGTGCAAACAACGACTTGAGTGATACCAGCACAATCGCCGCCAAGATCGTGTTGGGGATCCGCTCAAACAGTGCCGTGAACCAGAGCAGACTCATCAGAACCATAAAGGCTCCAACCAATGACGCCAGGGGGGTCTTGGCGCCCAACTGAGCAAGAATCGCCGATCGGGTCAAGTTTCCTGTACAGGCATATCCTCCGAAGCAAGATCCAACCAAAGAACTGACGCCGAGTGCCAGCATTTCCTGGTCCGCATCAATCTCGTATCCGTATGCCCGTCCAAAGTGCTTGGCAACCGAGAGCGACATCACATAGACCACCATCGCCATCAAAATTCCGGGCCAGAGCAACGGCATCCAGTCCTGAGTTGACCAAGCGTCAATGTACGATCCTGGCCATGCCATCATCGGAAGTCCTGTAGGGATCGAACCAATGACTTCAAGCCCGTACTCGGTGTCCAGGTTAAATATCACCGTGGCGACAGTAAACACCACGACACAGATGAAAATGTCGGGTATCGGCAGGTGTACTTGTGGGATACAAATCCTCCAGTAAGGTTGTTGGGTCGACTCTATTCTTTGCAATTCCTGAGGGCGTTCCGGGTAACAGCGTCGTGGTCTCGCATACCGTGTAGAGCTGGTACTGGAGCTCGCATAGCCCTCCTCTGCCTCGCTCGCAGTTCCGGCGCCATTGCCACCGCTGTTGACAGTCAAGAGCGGCTCACGTTCGTCTCTGAGCAAGTCCATAGAACCACGCTGCTGCTTCTGCTGTTGATGTTGCTGCTGGTGAAGATGAGGCTGAGGCTGATGTTGACTGCCGCGTGAGGTTGGAGGTGTTGGTGTTGTAGACCTAAAGGTCTTATACCGGCGAACCTTGGGTGAGGGCTTGTGAGACCGGGATCCTCGTTCGTGACGATGTCCGACTGCTCCTGTGTTGGTCAATCCGGCGACTCTTGGACTGGTAGGGCTGTGAAGTTGAGGTGAAGTAGACCCACTTGGCAGAATGAGAACAGGACGAGTGCCTTCGACTCCTGAGCGAGAGTTTGGAGGAGTAAAGGGTGTTGACAGATTCAAAGAAGGGAGCGCTGGCTGATCTTCGTGAGAGTCGGGTCCAAAGCTGGGCGAACATCCTGGACTACAACTATCGTAATCGAGACAAGGTGCCTGCAACGCCACATCCTGTGCTGTCAGGAGCGCCTGATCAGAGACTGCTCGGGGAACAATGACACTCGCCCGACGTTGACCGGCTCGCCTCGTGTTGCTGGTGACTCTGGGTAACCGTTTAGAATTAAGTCGATCTGCGCTCTGAGTTGATCCATTACTGCTTGGTCGGTAAGCCTGTTGAGAGTAAGAAGATCCAGAGTTGGGTCCAGAGTAGGAAAGAACAGACGGATGTCCTGACAGTGAAGGAGACATCAGCGAGACCGAGGGAACAGGCGACGACGAGTACAGCGGCACCAGGTCCGCGTTAGACCTTCTCCGCCAGTATTCGATCCGTTGCAGAATGTACATAAAGATCATGGCACCCAAGCCTATCGCCAACGAGGGCCAGACAGTGTCCTGCCAGAAATGTTGGACAATCCAAATCCAGGTCTTGATCATGCTGAATACCCCGCCTTCTCGCGGGGGTTTCATTCCCAGCCAGTGCTTCAATTGGTGAGTTCCGATATGAAAGGCCGAGGCGGTGTTGAATCCAGAAACCAGGGCGGTTGGTAGGAGATGTCGAGAAGTCCAGCGCCCCAGTCGCGCCATACTCAATAGAATCTGGACCCCGCCAACGACGGCGGTCAACATGAGACAAGTGGGGAGATACCGGCGTTGGTATTCCCCGTCGGGCAGCAGGTCGTCAACGAATCCTTGGTCAGAGAGGACCTTGTGGGCAAATTGGCCGAGAAGTAAGGAGGTAATTGCAAAGGTGCCTGTGGACATGTGCTTGCTAGTGCCGAGAACTGCATATAGGGCAGTGGGAACTAAGGAGGTGTAAAGGCCGTGGACTGCAGGCAATGAGGCTAGCATTGCATACGCCATACTCTGAGGAATGATCACAGCGGAGATGGCTAATAAGGTCAAAAGATCGAAGGGTGCAATTAGTACAATTATGACGAGAAAGACAACGAAAAAGATGGCCCCGTCACTTTCATATGCCAGTAAGACCCTTTTTCGTACAACAAAAGAAGGTTAAGTGCGATAAGGGATACTTACTCACGCCTGCAAAGAGATCCTGAGTGAGGTCATTTTTCCAATTGTAACCGGGGCTGCTCACCAGCCAGGAAAGGATCGGTATCCTGCGACGGACAAATTGGCCCACTACCGTCGAGCATGCCTTGACCTTGGACTGCCGTGGCTGGTCCTCGGATAAGGGTCCACTTGTACTGTTGACACCACGGGATAAGGACGAAGAAGAGAGGGAAGACCCAGACGACCGAAACGAGGCCGGTGACTGATCCCGTCCTATTGGAGGAGTATTGGTGTTGTTCTTGCTCTTTTTGCGGTCGTTAGTGTTGTTGTTGGCATTATTGTAGCTGGCTGTACTACTGCTATTCTGCAGACTAGAGAGAGACGACGGAGCTGTCCTTTCTTGCTGTTGTTGGTCTGATTGTGTTGTTGAAGGGGAATGGACTGGAGGAGGGGAAGAGTTGTCTACTGCGGTCGGGGTCGTAATGGTTGGGAGTGAGGAAGACGAGGAAGGGATTGAGCCGTAGCTGTTGGTATGATTTCGTCCCCGGTTGTGATCGGGCATGGGCATGGTCTGTATTTTTGCAAGTATGTCGTAGCTTGTTGTTTGTTGTTTGATTGTTGCGTGTGTGTTTTGTGTTTTTGTAAGGTGAGGAAAATGCTTTCAGTTCATTTGATCATGAAGAAAGATGAGAGGGAAGGAAGGAGAGAAGTGTGGGAATTAAAACGGACTGAGTGTCGGCTGAAGGCTGAAAAACAAAAAAGAGGGAAGGAAGGTGGAATGGATGAGCAAACAGAACAAGAAAAAGAAAAAGCAGACGTTAACGTTAAGAAAGAAAGAGAGGGAGGGAATCGGATAAAAGAAGAGGAGAGGAGAGGAAGAAGATAAGGATGAAAACAGAAAAAAAAAAAAAAAAAAAAAAAGAAGAGAAAATGAAAAGTGAGAGGAGGTTAAAGACAAAGAGGCAAGAATGTCAAAAAAACAAGGCTTTGCATGGATGCCTAATAAGGGACAACGAGATATGTATATGGTGGGTACTTGTACCAAAATATATAGAAAAAGAAAGAGGGAAAGGTACACTGGCAATAATGCGTGCGCGCGCGATGGTTAAAAGGTGATGGTGATATTGACCACACGGTCCCTCCGTCTCAAATGAACATATATATATGCATCTTGCTAGACATTCATCTCTCTTTTAGCCTTAGCCTTAGCCTTAGCATACTTATCATACCTTGTGAGCAAACAAGAGATCCAAAAAAGGGTCAGCCAGGCGATCACGCTTTGGAGTGCTCGTCCACGAAGATGACTGGTCAGGTTCCTCGTCTTTTCCTTTTCTTCTGTCCTTCCTTCATTCTGCCTTTCGTTTCTACTCATCTTCGGCACCTTCTTTCTTATTCTTGCATTGTCAATTGACTCGCTCGTCGCCATTCAGGAACAAGCTAAACCCTCTGTTGTTCTCTGGCTCGATTCGGTCTGAATGACCTTGGACAACTGACTGACCCGACTCTCTTGGGTCTACTTTTCTTTCTTCCTCTCTTTTGTCATTGGCGCCACTGTATCATCTCCTCTCCTTCCTTTCGTTCAAAAATACACTCTCGAATCGTGTACCAGAAGAGCGAATTGATCCCTTCCTCTCACAACAAAAAAAAAGATGACATGGACAAGAAAGATTGATCTATCAAGGATTGCATTATCGGCGGCCTTTAGCATTTTTTACTCCGTCCAACAAAGGGGTTATGGTCTAGATGCGGGCAGGCAAAAAGGGAGGAGTCATAATATCATTAATTCATTCAAAGATCTGCATGGTCCTACCCATCCCAGTCTGTATTCAAACACAGACCAAGAAGGACAAACAATAGTTTACATAGAAAAGGAACAACAAAAATGACGACTTTTTCTGCCATCTCCTGTGATCTCAAACATCCCTTTCAAGATACGCCACCAACTTTGTTTTTCTTCTCTCCTTCGTTCTTCGTTCTTGCCCACTCACATCGCCCTTCCATCTTGCTGAGCCTTAAAAGTGTCTTCCATTGCTGTGACCATCGAGCTATTTTCGTGGACAAAGACCTTTTTGACAGTTATTGTATTTTTTATTAAATAAGAAACCTTTTTTTTTTTTTTTTTTTTTTTTGGGTTGTCCTGAGAATCCGTTGTCCTGAAATGGTGGCGATTTGATAGACAATTGTAAGAACGATAGCCAGCCGCAGTGTCACTCAGCGATATCGGAAGCAGGGTCGACTAGCCCAGCACGCTTCATTAGCCACGTTCTATCATGAAGATCCTCAGCTCTACATCATTTCGAAAACACATCCTTTACCAGCGCCGCCGTCCGGCTCGATCGCGATAATCAGGGAACTCAAACAATTTTGGTCGAATGGGTGAATCTTCAAACGCTCCAGAGTGTTGCTGGATTGGTCTGCCGCGAATTGTATTGAGAACCTTTGACCCTACATTGCCATCTCGCCATGCCGTCGGCTGAACGGTCAATCGATTTTCCAATCGCACTCCAACCGAGTCAGCCATGTCTAGGGACTAGTAACAACTGATAATATAGGTTTGTTAGCAGGGGTGCTGGTCAAAATGCACGTATTGGAGGACCACTAGGACAAGCTCGGGCCGATGAAAAAGCAGAATGAGATCCAGCCGATCCAGACGGCCGCTCCAACCATCAGCAGCAGGCCAGTTCTCATCCCATAGCAGCCCCTCCAACTCAATCCTGTCCTGGTACAAACCGATCTCGTCCAGTCATGGGCGTGAACTCGCTCATCGACATTCACCATGACCAGTAGACCATGGGCCTATCAATCGAGTTGACTCCTCGTCCATCCTAAAGGCACTCGATAACAACCATAGACGACAACCAACCGAGCATTCATTAGGTCGAACGATTCGGCTCTTGTCCTAATGAGTGAGCTCCGTGGAGACTTTACCCATGATGTGAGAATATTGTTGAGTTCTGTCCTTGGTCTGAACCAGTATTGACCACAGAAGGCAATATTCATAGCGCTCAGAAAAGACAAAAAACAGGTCCGAATTCGAGGACTAAACGGTCGCCAACCCCGGTGTCTCCAGCAGGTGTGAGTTTCGATTATTGCAGGATCGTGATCCATCATTATGAGCGCTTGTCGTAGTCTGTATTCCTTGTTGTTATCGGATGCATGAACATGGTGGCGGATTCGTCTGTCATGGGAAGGAGGATGTCAGGTCAGAGATGATTTCTTTAATAATGAGACTATGGCATTTTTCTTTATGCTTTCGTCACAACTTCTTCGGGCGTGGATGTTTTCCTCGTTCAATTGTGTGCGAGCGTTGGCCCTCCTTTTTCATACCTTCTTTTGCTCGCTCCTTTCTTTGCTTTCTGCAGGACTTGTATAGCTTTGTCAAACAGCACATTCGTTCTCAGAGACGCTGCCTTTGAGGCATTTGTTGAAAGCAGGTTGAGATACCAGCTTTATATACTGCGATATCTCGAAGGGTCAATCGATAGGAGCATAGACATCATGAGCTCGTTTTTTTTTTTTTTTTAAAAAAACGCCACCATTTTCTATTTCCCCAACCCCCTTGATTTTTTGCTTATAAAAAGAGCCAATCTTTTCTTTCTCTTTGCCACTTCACACACTAACTTCTTTTTTATCCCCTAGTCCACAAACCAGACCTACTCATTCAAACCGTCAGCAACACATCTCCTCAGCTTTTCTTTTATCACTCGTTCACTTAACCCTCGCCTCCTTAGTCATTACTCATCACCTCCCTTTCTACGAGGACGGCATCTATTCTTCAGGACCTTGACCTCTCGAAGAGGCAAGTCATGAGGCTTTAACAACCTTCCCGCAGCATTGGTGGAGAGCAGGCTAAAACCATGTATACAGACGCGCACTCAATTGGGTTGACTGTGCATTCCCCAGACCGGCTTCCAAACGAGCTCCCTTGGCTCGTTTGTCTACCTTGGGGGTTACCCCGACTCCAAGTCCACTGCTGGTTCCAACCATCCTCAAAAAAGTACGATGCTGGGGTGTTTTTTGAGGTGATCCATGCTGGTCATGGCTTGCTTTGTTTGGCCGCACACCTTCGTGGTTGCAGTGCAATTCTATTGGTATTTAGCGGTCGCGTCCACCTGCTCTCCTGGCCTAGCTTTGTGTACTGCGGGTTCTGTACTTGACGAGACTTCTTGGGGGCGGAATTGCTCTATGGGGACTGTGGACTACTTTTCGAGGCTTTGAGGGCTGTATTGACAAAAGCATTCTAACCCCCTGCTTTCCTCTTGTTTTATAAGCCTGGCAGGTACAAGCAAGACGACAAGCATTTACGCACAAGAAACATAGTGGACAGGAACAAAGATAGAGCTAGAAGCAGGAATATGATATATACAAGGATAATTAATTCAAAAGAGTGCACAGCTTAATCAGGAGGAGCAAGAACACGCTCGTATACAACCTAAAGACGCAGAGACTTTTTTTGTCAAGGAAGGGACATCAAGTACAGGAAATATGACAACATCAAGGAACGGGATTATGGTCTTGACTCAGCAGTCGATAGGAGTGGTATAGACTGAGTATAGGTTCATGGCAGGGATGTTGTATGTACTAAAACACGGTACCTAGCCAACAGGATCATTTTCTCTTTACAACTTCCATCTCTGTCGTCCGAAAAACAACACCTTCCACATACTTGAATAAACACTTCGACACGGATCATTCCCCAATCAGATTCGACTCTCCCACTCTTTGATGTCCGTTTACGCCGATAACACAATTCTTTCCATTCAGTCATAACGTCGGTACTTTGAATATCGTTTCGCCCAACATTATAGCTTCAATTTTTTCCCCCATGCGAATAATTCTAAAACCTATATGCATTTTAAAAATGACAGCAAGCGGATAATAACTACTGACACACAAGGACTTTATTGATAGGAATGAATGGGTAACGTTTCCCTAGGCTTATACATCGTTATGATCTTTGCTCCTTGTTCCTTGTCGCCACCTAATACAGCTCTAACCAGGGCTTGGCCTCGACCAATTGAGCTAATTGTGGAAATCTCTCCAAGCACTCGTCCACACTCTCCTCAGGCCGAAGCAGTTCGATCATTCTCAGGTTGGGCCAGTTACGCAACATCCACATAACCTCTTTCTTACCAAAACTGGCCGCAACCTCAGGGAGAGTGAGGTGGAAGGGCCCTCGAAGCTCCCTCAGTTCCTTGAGGTTACGCAAGAGCTGCAAGTATCCCAACTCCTCCTTCTGGATATTGCCGAGCGCCAGCATCGCTGGTAAGGTCTCGTTTCCAGATCGTCGCAGATTTAGCGTCCTAAGCCAGCGAAGGTGTCCGAGTCGCCAGTAGAAGCCAATCCATCCTTGCCATTCCTTAAGATCGGCTCTGACAGGAGAGAACTTGCGGCGAAAGTACCGAGTATAAGAGGCATCTTGGAATGCAGGCGCTTCAATAGGGATTTCCAGATAAGTCAGACTTTGACAGATCCAATCCTTTCGAACCAAGTGTCGGATTCGTAGCCCTCCTGCACTCATCTCTCCAAGCTTGATCTCTAATCTTTCAAGCGCATTACACTTTGTAAATAGCCTCATATAGGTACGCTTCTCGATATCCCGGCAATCCAGAAGTCGAATATCCTGAAGGATGGCGCGGTGCTGCTTGAGAGTCTTCCTTGTTGAGCGATTGGGTCTCGCCCCCTCCAAACGGTCGAGGCATATAGCCCGCAAGGGCTGCTGGCTCAAGGATGTCAAGATTGTCATCACTCCGTTGTGTGATCCCGTGGGCTCGTAGGCCTTTGCAACATAGACCTGGTCAAGGGCTGGGCAGTTGCTGCTGATAGATCTTGCAAGCTCTGTGGCCGTCGCACCTGCTCGTCCCACTGTATCCTTCAGTATCTCTAACTTCTCCAGCACTGGGCAACGTTCGAGTATGTAGCGCAGGAACGGGATGGTGAAGTATTCTGGACAGTCCAGACCCAAACTCCTGAGGTTTGTGAGATTCCCGCGTCGTTGCTGCCACACATCATCGCTCTCGTCCTGCATCCCGCTCCAAACCTGTGAGATGGTCAAAGAAGTCAACGAGACAGGGAGACTGTCAAAGAAGAGGCGAAGAAGGTGTCCGCCGTTCTCCTCGTTCACGATGGGAAGTGGTCCCACCACCAGCTCGGACAGCTTCTCGAGCCCAGCCAGAGCCTGCGACAGGCGATTCCACTCCCCTGCGGTCCGGATGGTCATTCTGTCAATCACAACCGATGTGAGGTGGCGATTCAGCTGTAAGAGCCAGCAAGTCTGGAGGACAAGGTCTTGCCAGCGAAACTCGGGAACTGGCAACTGGCCCGGGAAGGTATTGTGGACGAGCAGATCGCACTTGAAATGGTGGAGACGCGTAAGAGGCGGGAGGGACAGTGGGTGGTTCTCGGTAGCGGGGGGCTCTGGTAGCAATTGGGCGGCACGAGACTAGATCTTGTCGGGCTCACTGTTTGGGCAAGGTTTGAGAAAGGCATTTGGAGGGCGAGGCCGTTGATGTAGCAGGCGAGAAAAGGCGCCATAGTTCTCAATGACCTAATGTAATGACTATTCTGTGCCAGTTTCCTAAGAGCGCTGTCATTATTGAGCAAGAGGACGAGAGTGGCATCGTCCCAACCGTTAACTTGCGGGCAAGGAGGGAAGACGACTGCTGGTGACAGTGACGCGAGGCAAGCGCGAAGGATAGCAGGCTGCGTTTGTCCAGGTATGTGAGTGTATGGTAAACCAACTCTGGTATATCGAAGAATGATGGCGGCGGCATGGTGGTGATGGTGAATGCTAAAGCGAATGGCTGGTATGTTGTTTGATGGAAGGCAAGTGGTGTTTTTAGGAAAGAAAGAGAGGCGTCGTCTTTTTATTTGTTTGTGGAACCAGGGGTTGAGAAATGGACTGTTTACTGCTGGGCCCAATGCTCACTTTCTCTTCTATTAAACATGAGAACGCGAGTATGGCCTTGGACCTCCCTTGACTTGAAAAACAGTGGGTATAGCATGCGTGCACCCTCGATTGAACGGTCAGGATGAAGGGATCGGTAGAGGCACCAAGAGCATGTTCTTTCATATCCCTCCATCCACGCCTTCCACAATGCCGCATATAGGAGGCGCGGTGGCGAGCTCTTGGTTCAGTACCTAAAAAGCCACCATTTTTTTTCTCTTGGCACAAAAAGAATTCCGTCTTTTTGTTCAACCCTCCACTCTTCACTTCACTTCTTTACTTTCCCCTCCTACATCCACTCATTTTGCTTCTATTTCATCTTTGCCGTACATCTTCTCTCTCAATCCTCTTGTTATATCCCTTGCCACCCTACCTCGGTCATCAACCCCCTCCAGCCTTTCGCAAGCTCGACTGAGATTCAACAGCGCTAAGGACAACTCAGTCGCCGATGCCGCAGCTACAGACCGTCAAGGATTCACCAATCGTTGAAAGGGAAGTCCTAAGGCTTCAACTACTTCCCACAGCACTGATGGAGAGCAGGCTACTCCATAAAGCCAAGTACACTCAGCCGTGACCTCTAGTATACACACCGAACGGCATTCCAAGCGAGCTACCTTGGCTCGTTTGTCTACCTCGGGGGTCGACCCCGACTACATGTCCTATGTTGGTTACAATCATTCTTAAAAAACAACACAGAACGATGAACGAGGGTGTTGTTTTTTGAGATGATCTGTGCTGGCCAAGGCTTGCTTTGTTCGCTCCCTACCATGTCATTGATGAGTTGTACTTTTTATGGATTGTAGCGGTCGCGCCCACCTGCTCTCCTGGCCTAGCTTTGTGTGCTGCGGGTTGTGTATTTGATGAGGCTTTCTTGGGGGTTTCTATGGGCTTACCGTGGGCTAATTTTCGAGACTGAGGGCTTTTGACAGACGCAAACTAACCCCCTTGTTTTTATTTCTAGGTCTAACACGTACAAACAGAATGAAAAGCAACTAGGGCGGAACCAGGAGCATGAAAATGACATATACAAAGATATTTGTCTAAAAAGGGTTCATACCACCATTAGAAGGAGAGCCACGAACGAGACAGAAACAAAAGACTCAGACTTTCATTGTCAAAGAGAGATCACCAAGCATGCGAACTATGACAGTAACAACGAATAGGATCATGGACTTGATACCTGTCGATAACAGTAGCATGGTTATTATACAGGCTAGTTAGGAGCGCTAGAAAATAAAGGTACAACATCGCATTATGACATCGATCCCTTGCAGCGAAAAGCAACACCGTCTGCATACGTGAGCAAACATTCCGACACGGTTCATTCTTTATTCTTTGACCATCAGTTTTGTCTTCCGCACTCTCTAACGTTATTTACTACTCCACCCAATCATCACGTCAGACTACGCGAGTAATCTGTATCGTCTCCTTCAAGGCTCTAACACCTTCTTTCCTACCATAACATGAATAAACTTAGAACCCTCGAACCCTCATATGCGCCTTCAAAGAAGTCAAGCAAGTGGATGCTAACTACCACCACGCAGTAACTTTACTGTCCAGAGTCCACATGATCGAAAATAAAAAAAGATGTCTCTCGCTGACATAAGGCCCTACTCCTTGTTCCATGTTCCTTGTTCCATGTTCCATGTTCCATGTTCCATGTTCCTTGTTGTAGCCTCCTAGCATAGCTCCAGCCAAGAATTTCCTTCAATCAAAGCCGCCAACTGCGGGAACTGTTCCAGACACTCATCTATGCTGTCCTCTTGTCGGAGAAGATCGATAGCTCTCAAGTTGGGCCGGTTGCGCAACATCCATTTAGCTTCTTTTTCACCAAAGCTGGCCGCAATGTCAGGGAGAGGGAGATGAAACGGCCCACGGAGTTCCAGAAGATCCTTGAGATTGCAAAATAGTTGGAGGAAACCCAACTTCTTTTTCTGAAGGTTGCCAAGAGCCAGCATTGCCGGTATTGTCGCATTGTCTTTCCCTCTCAGCTTCAATGTCTTAACCCTCCACAGCTGACCAAGCCTCCAGTAGAAGTTCTCCCAATAGTCCCACACCCTTTTGTCGTCACCTCAAGGGGTGTACTTCCTGTGGCAGTGGCAAAGATATGTTTTGTCGAGGAAATGGGTTTCATGCACCGCCAGCTCCAGGTACGTCAAGTTTTAGCAAATCCATGTGGTACGTGCCAGGTACTTGATTCTTGCTCCCCTCAACCTCGCTCCTCCATGTCCGATTTCCAGTCTTTCGAGAGCGTGACAGGTTCCCAGAATTTTTTTCACCGTGCGCTTCTCCAGCGTCCCACAATCCTTGAGCCAAATATCCTGAAGGGTCGTACGGTGATACTTGATTGCTCTCTGGGCTGATCGATTGGGCCTTATTCCTTCCAAACGATCCAGGTGCAGAGTTTGCAGTGGTTGTTGGGCCAATGAGGTTAAGATTGTCAAGACGCCGTTGTGCGAGCCGCTGGCTCGTAGGCCTTAGCAATATGCACCTGCTAAAGAGACGGACAATACAGGTGAATAAACCCTGCGATCTCCGTGGCTGTTGCGCTTGCTCGTCCAACTGTGTCCTTAAGAATTGACAGTGCTTCTAGGGCGGAGCAGCGTTCGAGAGCGTGGGACAGGAAAGGCGTTGTAAAGTACTGGGGGCAATCCAGTCGCAGAATCCTGAGGTTGACGAGCCCTCCGCTCCGTTGCTGCCAGACGTCATCGCCCTCGCCCTGCATCCCGCTGCAAGCCTGTGACATGGTCAACGAAGTCAGCGAAGCAGGGAGGCTGTCGAAAAACAGGCGATGCAGCCGACCTCCGTTTTTCTCGTTGAGGATCGGGAGAGGCCCAACTTCCAGCACAGACAACCTCTCCAAGCTTGCCAGTGCGAGGGAGAGTCGGTTCCACTCGTGTGGGGTCCTGATGGTCATTCTATCGATGGTGACCGATGTGAGTTGCGGGTTAATCTGAAGGAGCCAATAGATCTGCACGACGAGATCCTGCCAACGGAACTCAGGAACAGGCAACTGGCCTGGAAATGTGTTATGGACCATCACGTCAGTCTCAAAGCGGCGGAGGCGCGTCATTGGCGGGAGGTTCAGTGGGAGAAATAGCGGAGGGACCTGCGGAGTAGGGCTCGCTGGGAGCTAATTCGGCGCGGTGATGATGGGCCCCGATGGACTTGCCGACAGGGCGAGACTTGAGAGCTGCGATTGGAGGGCGAGGCCGTTCATGTAGGCGGCGAGGAATGGCGCCCCGGTTCTTAACGACCTGATTTGATGGGTGTGCTTTGTGATGGTTTTGAGGGTGCTGACATTGTTAAGGAGGAGGACGAGTGTGGCGTCGTCCCATATGGCGAGGTCGCGGTTAAGGAAGGGGTACGAAAGTTGGTGATATTGGCGCGAGACAAGCGTGAAGGCAAGAAGACTGCGCCTGTCGAGGTAGGCGAGAACTTCAAAAACCAACTCTGGTATGCTGAAGAAAGCATGCGCCGGCATTGTGATGTGGTGAGTGCGGAGATGTCTGGGTTGGTTAGTGCTGGTAGAAAGAAAGAACGTTGTGTTTGAGAGTCTCTTCTTTATACTTTGTGCAACCAGGAGTGGATGGCTTGGTCTGTTTACTCGAAGGCAATCACCCCTTCCTTCTTTGCCTCCTCTGTCGAATGTGAGAACGTGAGAACAATCTTGCACCTCCTTCGACCCGACACACAGTGAAAAGCGTGCGTACGCCTTCAGATGAACTTTCAGGAGGAAGAGGTTCATGAGGTGACGACTTGGTCGGCAGAGACGCAGAGAAGGCCACCAGGAGCATTTTCTTTCATTATCCCCCAACCACACCCTCGGTTACTGGACGACACAACTTCCAGGAGGCGCGGCAGCCAACTTTTGGCTCAGCATTCAAAAGCCACCATTTTTTTTCTTTCTTGAAATAAAAAGACTTGGCTGCTCATTTTTTTTGTTCTCCACTCATTTCTTCCTTTCCTTCCTGTTCCCCTCGTTTCTTCCTCCCTACATTCTTGCACTCTTCTTCCCAATCTTCTTTTTACATCTCTTTTCACTCTATGTTTGACCGACAACAACTCAGCCTCTCCTCAGTCGAATTCAACAACGCTAACTTCAACTCAGTCGCCTATCCCGCAGCTACGGCCGTCAAAGTTTGGTCAATTGCCAAAAGGAAAGTCCTGAGGCGTCATCTACTTCCCACAACACTGATGGAGAGCAGGCTAAAACCATAGGTAAAGAGGTAAACTCAATCGAGTTGGCTGTGCATTCCCCAGACCGGCTTCCAAACGAGCTCCCTTGGCTCGTTTGCTATCTTGGGGGTTTACCCCGACTCCATGTCCACTGCTGGCTCCAATCATCCCCAAAAAAGAACAATGCTGGGGTGTTTTTTGAGGTGATCTGTACTGGTCATGGCTCGCTTTGTTTGGCCGCGCACCTTCGTGGTTGCAATGCACTTCTATTGGTATTTAGCAGTCGCGTCCACCTGCTCTCTTGACCTAGCATATGTGCTATTGGGTTCTGTACTTGATGAGACTTTTTTTTTTTTTTTTTTTTTGGGAGGGGGGGAAACACTCTATAGGAATACTGTGGGCAGCCTTCTTGAGACTCTGAGGATTATTTTTTGACAAACGCAAACTAACCCCCCCCCCCCTGTTTTTTGTCTTTTAGGTCTGCGGGCAGAGTCGGATCAAGACAGGAACAATATTTTCAACAAGGACAGGAGCAGAAGTGTGTCTTCAGGAACAGCGCTATGGATGTACTGTTGACTAGAGACAACAATAGGGAGCAGCTCTCGGCAAGGACGTGGATACAACTACCCTGCCTTCAATTGATGAGTGAGCGAGAGTTGCAATCATTGTCTCGGTGTACCTGGATCATGAAGGTTATTGGTCTCGGATTCAGAACTGTTGCTTTGATTGAGGTAAGCAAGAAAACACCAAATTGATCACCGGCACTTGCAAAAGATATCATCACCAACTGGATAGACGCAGGAACACTCTGACAAGACGGTTTTTGCGTACTAATTTCATATAACATCTTGGTAAGGATGCATTTTTCTTTTAGCTTGTTGTTTTTCCTATCTTTCCATCTTATTCTTTTTTACTTTTCGTCTCGCTGTTTTATCAGCTTTTAACCTCATCACCACTTTTCATGATTCTTCTCACCCTCTATCCTCTTCACCTATCCAGTTAAGGCAGCATTGGTCATTCCAACTACTTATCGTCCGATTCTGCTGTTGCATAAAACGACAAGTCAACTGACTCAAGGACGCGCATGTCTTGGTTTGATATGATGGACACGGCTTGCGGTCTCTACCGAATACGGAAGATTTCGGATGGGTGCTGGCACTGACAGGCTCGCGACCTTTTTCAGAACCAAACGGCACGAATGGACTTGTAAGGGCGTGGACAAGTCTGCCAAGGAAATGGACAAGACCACCAGGGCACGATTGATGACAAGGTAAAACAAGAGCAGTGGTAACAAAGGGTGTTTACGGCATAGATGCTGTCAACGCTGGTGACAGCAGGATATTCTTATAACATCGGATAAAGGACGCTTGCCATGGGAACCAGCGGCTCTAATAAGGACAAGGGACGCAACAATACAAATATCCAAAGCAATGTTACTGATGGCAGAAAGAATGTGTTTTAGTTGCGTTGCAGAAACAGTGATAGCTCAGGAAACCAGAAAATAATACACAGCGTCGACGCACAAACTAATAACACTAAGCAGTAATTAGCAACAAAGAGTGAACATCTGGGTTGTCTGTGCCTACTTGTTTCGAAAAAAGCCATGGAGTGCGAGACGCGTCTTGTTGCATGCGACGATAAAGTAGTGACCCTACTTTTGACTTTAGGTGACAAGAAGTGCCCGCACGATACGAACAAACAATAAAAACGTAAGACTTCGACATTCCTCTCTCGCCTATTTGCGTCGATGATTGGTGGCGTCAAAGCCGAAAGCTAGATTAAGCCCAGTCTTATGCGCTCTATCTTTTGTCAAAGCGAGGATATGTATCCGGTAATGGTCATTACAAGAGTATCAGCATTGTGTGTTGAAGCAACCACAGGCGTTCTCACCCTGGTGAAGTTGAGAATTTTTTTTTTTTTTTTTTTTTTTTTTGGATTCTTGTCTTTTTATTAGTGGCTTGTGTCCGTAGACTTAATATGATTATTTTGTGCAATAGTTTTGTGTATTTCTTTCGTGATGTTTTTGGAGATGTCGTCCCAAGACTGGGTCTGATCATGCAAAAAGAGGGCGATGTTGGCTGTGTGGACCCCAATCAGGCAACATGCTAAGTGAAGCTGAGAAAAAACCACAATAGTCTAGAGCATCCTTTTTGTGTAACGAACGCAAACAGAAAAGACCGGTGGTCGAGGGCTGAGGAAACGAAGGACAGGTAAGACAAGACGAAATGGCGTTGTTTGCTTTTCCTTCGCTTCCAACCCTCACCATCGTTTTACATCCTCTCACTTGCCAACACAGCTTTCATTTCTCTCCTCCACGCATTCGTCGCCCCATAAATACCTCGAGCAACAGGTTGCTCCTTTCTTCACCTTAAAGCATCAACCTCAGTGCTGGAAGAGGTCAGGAACTTTTTGAAGGGTGGGCGGCAAGTGTTGTTGCTGAGGGGAGATTCAGGAGCGGGCAAGACGACATTCAACCACAAGCTGGCTTATGATCTGTGGAAGGATTTCACAGCTGGAGGATCCGGAAGGCCCATTCCGCTTTTCATCAACCTTCCAACACTCAAGCAACCGGACGAAGACATGATCTCGGAGAAGCTCAAGTTTTACAGATTCGATCACACTCAGATCAAGGAGCTGGAACAAAACCGTGAGTTCATTGTGGTCTGCGACAGATATGATGAACGACAACTGGCTGTCAACCTTCATACCACGAACTGTCTTAACAAGCCAGGGCGCTGGAAGGCGAAGCTTATTATCAGTTGCCGGAGTTAATATCTCAAAAAGAACTATCTTCACTACTTACACCCATCACCCAGCAGCCATCCCCATCGCACGTCCTCGGAGCTCTACCAAGAAGCCGTCATTTTATCTTTTATGGAGGACCAGATTGAGGAGTACGTTAAAGAGTTTGTGGTTCTTGCAGATGACCAAGTCCTGCTTGTAGGTCGACCAAAATGGACGGCCGACGAGTACATGACAAGGCTTCGAAAAATCTCAAACTTGATGGCCTTGGTGGGGAACCCTTTTCTCCTCTCAGTATCGTTGCAGCTCCTGCATCTGGTTATTGGCGACACTCAGGATTTCTCGTCGATTCGAGTCACCGGCGTTTAACTGTACGATATTTTCGTTGAGAAGTGGGTGGAGCGAGGCCAGAAGCGTCTTCAGGAAAATCGGAACCTCCCTTTTGACCAAAAGACAGCATTGCAATTATTGAGCAACGACTACAAGAGTTTTAGTCGACACGCCATCAACTATATGAAGAGTTTGGCGACATCGATGTTTGAGGAGCAGGAACAGGCAGGAAACCCCACCATCGAATATTCGCGCTACACTGATAAGGACACATGGAAAGCCAAATATTTCAGCGACAGCGCCGAGATCAGTCTGTTCCGGGAGGCGAGTCCCATCGTCGGAACCGGGTCTCAGTTTCAACTCCTCCATCGATCCATGCTCGAGTATTTTACTCGCTCGACTTTTTCGATCCAGGAGAGGCCAAGAAGATTGACAACTACGGCATCCCCAGCTACGAGGTTCTTCTTGCTTCTTTCAGGACACATAAACTGACCAAGAACTCAATAGTTAGGGAGCCTTTAGTTGTTCAATTTCTCGGCGAACGCGCGAGGACGGCTCCAGATTGGAAGTAGATACCTCTTCTTAATGGATACTATGGAGATGGATATCGAGTCGATCCAAGGGGCCAAGAATGCCATCGCCATCCTACTCGAGGCCGGCATTTCCGTCAACGTCGTGGACTTGTGCTCCCTCCGACCGCAGTGGTACTCCTCAACCTAGTACCAGTAGCAGCCAAGCACCATTTATATATTATAACTATCAACAATTTAAGAGGTTTTGGACAGGTTATTTTTTATTGACAGACTATCTTCTCAATCCTGTTTTTGTTGGTTGCTGTTGTTGTCTGAGCGGCTCTGCTACACATTCTTTTTAGCTTGTCCAAGAATCCTCGATACGTATTGATTTAGTGTGGTGCCAGATTTTTCGATGCCAAAAGACGTCGCCGGATTTAAAAAAGGACACGGACAAAGTCCAAGCTAGCTATATCCCAACCTTGAACTAATCTATTTCCATTTTTATTTCATTGTCTATCCCTTTTCGTCCATTTTGCGACCCGACAAGGCTCCAGGCCGATTAAACTAACTGCTCTCACCGATGATGGTGCTGTCACTTGTGCCTCTTCTTCCAGAAACTCCGTTATTGGATATCAATTGTTGGTAGGCGATATTCGTTGGAGTCTTGTAGTCATTATTTTGCTGTCTTCACGTACAACCAGGAACATCGATTTTAACTGCAACGGCGGTTTCGCTTTCGTTTGCTTGCGCCCACTACTTTTTATTTGAACCGTTTTACTTATATTGGTTGACAACAAAAAAAAAATTGTGTTTGCACCGAATAAAGTCGATAAAAATCCATGGTACTTTGAACTTAAGTGGATGATATATTGCCTTACCTAGGTCGCCAGAGCCGAAAACACCAGGCTTTCATGAAACTTCGGAGCAGCCCAGTCTCAATTTGAAAAAGAGACGTCCAATCGAGACGAAGTCGTCGAACTAGAATGTCGCTCACGACAGCCGGGGACGCATTATGGAGGTAAAGTGTAGGTGGTTCTGTCGGTTCTGAATGAATGTAGACATTCGACTTGAGGATGAGTGAGGAACATAGCCCATCTCTGAAAGGGTTGTCGGTGGTGGGGATGGTGGTTGCATCACGGTTGTTGGTGATGATCCGCATGTTGTTGCTCAGCGGCCGTCGAAACCGGAAGTGTGCAGGAAGGATAAAGGAAATTAAAGCAAGAACTGCAGAAATGTAGTGGGAACAGGACACTTGGCTATGCAGGGATTCATGCGTGCCTTATTGTGCAAACAAGGACGGGCTATTGGGTGTTTATGGACAGTGTGGAGTGAAATAAAAAGGAATTCGAGGACCATGGGTCTTAATTTTTGAGCCTTGTTTTTTTACCCCATAGAGTCAGTACGATGAACGTGGATGGGATGCGTTACACCCAATCGAAGCATTACAAAGGCCTGGGATTATTGTTGCTTGCTTACAAAATACATCTAGACTTTTTTTTTTTTTTTTTTTTTTTTTTTTTCAGTAAGTAGACACTCATGAAACGCATCATTAGGCGTCATTTTCACCAATAACAACCCTTCCTCTCAACAAATACTATTCTCCCTTCCTTGCCCTCAAGCGTCGCTTTTTCTTCGCGTATCCAATCCTGGACACGTCAAATGAAAAGTTCCTAGGCTCAAACCTCTGTCTCCTTTCCGTCATTCTCTCCTTTCCTCCCTCTCATGCTCATTACTTATAAGTTCATCCACTCACTCTTTCGTGCTTGGCTTTCTTCCCGGCCCATTCATCTTGCTACAGCGAATTTTTCAACCTGACCCCTCTTCCCCTTATCCTTCAACCTCCTCGTTTTTTCTTGTTCTTCAAAGTGCACTTGTTTTTTCACTCACACAACTACACCAGACATGAAACATCCTTCTTGATATCCTTGTTTTTTAGTAGACTGGCTTACTAGCAAGAGATCATGTAAGTGTTTGAGCTCGCGTTCATTTCTGCGCTACTAGTGGACAAAGCCAATATAGTGCCATATCCATCGTTCATTTCGTGAGGGTTAAATCGAGTGAAAATAACGCAAAAAAGAGTGTGAGTTGTGGGACTCCACAGTTGACCCTTGTCTTTTCATTCTTTTCATTCAAAGTACTGGCGACAAACTGCGCGCTCGTTATTTTACCCGAACAAAGACATACGAATGGAATGTGTGAATGGAAGTCCGATTGTTCCTGTGCCCTCTTCTTTTCTTTCGTTCATTTCTTTGTTCCTTCTACTTTGCCTTTTTTTTGTTTCTTCCTACATCACATCATCCCTTCCTCTCTTCATTTTGAACGTGCCCTTCTCATCTCTTTACCACCTCATTTCTCTTTCCATTTGCAGATCTTGCCTTTTCTTCTCCTTTCTTCCCTCATACCTTCTTCGACCTCGACGCATCTCTCATTGACCACAAGCAGTAAAGGACGGGAAAACAAGCAATTAACAACAACATACGACTTTTTCGTATTATCGGTAAAAGTGTAAAAAAACAACCATCTACTTTCATCCCGCACTGACTCTGTCACTGCCACCATTCTTGACAATTGTTCTCCCCTATCCCATCCCTGCCTTGACTCTTTTCCTTGACAGGGATCAGCTACTTCACACCAACCCTCTTTTTTAACCCTAGCAGCGAAGAAAACAATATCTTCATACCACATCTCTTCCATCCACCCCCCCTTCCCTTCCTTCCTTCCTTGTCTTCCCTCTCGCACCTTTCGCCCTTCTCACTTGATCCAGATTGGGCCTAGCTCCTTTTTTTCTTCAATTACCCCTGTTATTTCTATGTCCACGCTCTAAGTTACCTAGGGAGAGTCAAATATCCTTTTCATAGTTAATTTTGGGTAAGTTTTGTTCTAGGGCTGGTCCTACATTTGGTCGTTTTTGTGCCTGTGTCTTGTTTTCCTGTGTGCTTGTGGATTTCCTTTTGGTAAATGCGACCGATGAGCGAGAAGAGAACCTATGTCTTGGCACAACAGCAACCATCAATAACAAATACAGTCCGCAT